>CM053785.1:354125952-354608452 GCA_028749045.1 Cupressus sempervirens
TAACTCATTTAGGTTTTGAATGCATTTAAAAAAAAATTCATAACCTGATCGAGTTATTTGAATCTTAGAAACCCAATTGGGTTATGACTTGGCAATAGCCTAGGGAGACAATCCAAAGGCTTGGGAGATTGTTTTCCCTCCTTTTTTTCCTTTTTCCCTTTAGACATTTTTCATCTTCTACGATGAATTCTCTCATTTTCCATATTTAGTTTTGTTAATGGTGAAGTGGGTGTCTCTAAAATAATTGCCATATTCTTACACGTCTTTCTAGCTTTCTAAAAAAATAAACTTTACTATTTTTGGACATCATTAACATTGTAAACTTTAATTTATTTTACCAATGCCTTGACATTCCTCACAGACATATGTCTACCATTTTTAAAATAAATTTTGATATACTCAACCAAATTTAAAATAAATTGCATATTATTTTTCTACATTTTATTCTGTACACTTTTTTAAAAAATGTTTCCATTTTTATTATTTTGATGCAAGTTATGCTCAGCACATGAATAAGTACCAAAAATTTAGGAAATAGCTAGTTCAATAATTCATAAAAACAAAATACTCATTAGAAAATTTAAAAAAATATACATAAATTCTAGATGTGACTCTTAAATGTCATGCTACTAGAGGGATTTGTAAAATATTGAATATAACTATGTCTTTTCTGTTGTACACGAAAACAACTATGTTATGTTTCCTAAAATAATCAAGAACTATTTTTCATGTGAAAATGGTTTGGCCCACCTAATCTAATCCATTTTGTAAAACACCTAGTAGTTTAGAAAGAAGATTTAGAGTATTGTAATTTATATATTTTACACATCTTGTCATTGTGAGTGGATGACCCTCAAACATCTCGTCCAAGTTCGGGTTTATTTGATTTCAGAAAAAATGTGTCCACTTATACCCCTCTTTTTGTACACCATCTTGGTGCACTTACCCCTGAAACATCTACCACTAATTCATTCTAGTGCTTTTAACATGGAATGGAAACAAACTTTTCACATGAACATTTTATGTGCTATGTAATATAAACTGTAGATAGAACTATCAAATGTAATATGCATAGAAATCTATTACAAGAACATATTATTGAACTACCAATGACAACATTTAAAAATAACAAGAAGAAAATGTCAACAATTGTCTAAGTCAGTACAACATTTTAGGATTCATGGCACATATGTAGTGCCTATCTAGTAATACGCTTCTACTAATTTCCATAGTGATAAGGAAATATTGTAGGTTTTATCTAACTTATAGACTTTTTCAAGTGTACCTATAGAAATGACAACACATTTTTTTCCCTATTCATCAACACTACGTCTATTTTCCTTAACATAATAGAAATCTAGTAGTTTGAGGAATTCTGCATCAAAAAACACAACTGATATGACCAATTTCACCAAATTCATTGTCCAAAGCTTACTAAGAGGAGCAGGGAGTTGAACTCCTACTAAGTTAAGAAAATACTAATAATTAGAGAACTAAACCTATATTAGCCAAATATGTGAGAAATAACCATTCACTAGAACAAATAATTGGATATAGAAGTGCTAGAGTACAAACAAGAACAAAAATAAGAGTAGATACACGTCTAATAGATGATTTTGAGCCCAATCTATTAAATTTTTATTGAATGATGAATGTTGGATTAATGCTGTCAATGAGTAGATTGATCAAATTGAAAAGAACAACACATTGGAACTTGTACCAAGATCTCCTGATAAGAATGTGATTGGAACAAATTTTATTTCTAGAAACAAATTGAATGATAATGGAGAAGTAGTAAGAAACAAGGCCAGATTGGTCTGCAAATGTTATGAACAAGAAGAAATAATTGACAATGGTGAGACTTTTGCACCTATTGTGAGATTGGAAGGATTAAGAACTATATTGGCTTATTCTACATACAAGAAATTCAAGGTATATCAAATGGATTTTAAATCTTCATTTTTCAATGAAATACTTGTCTAGAGGAAGTCTACATTGAACAATCAAAATGATGTGGCTTGCAAATTGAACAAAGCATTATATGGACTAAAACAAGTCCCAAGAGCATACTATGAAAGGTTACACTCTTATCTAATTAAGATAGGATTTTCTAGAACAAGTAAAAATAGTAAAATGTATTTGAAGATTGAAGCACAAGATATGGCATTGATTACTAAAATATTTGTTGATGACATAATATTTGGAGGAAATGATGTGTTGAGTAAGTCATTTGCTGATCAAATAAGTACTAAATTTGAAATTTCATTGTTTGGAGAGATAAAATTTCATTGGATTATAAGTTTTTCAAAAACCAAAAGGTATCTACATTACTCAATCAAACTATGTGAAGGAAATATTGAAAACATTTGGGATGGATGCATTTAAACAAGTCTGTACACCTATGGTGACCACAATAAAATTGTCAAAGGAAGATACTACTGTTGAGGTTGATCAAATAAAATTCAAATCTATGATTAGAAAGTTATAGTATGTTGTACATAGTAGACTAGATATTTCTCTAACTATTGGAATTTTTGCAAGGATTTCATCTAATCCAAGTGTAACACATTTGACTATTTTGAAAAGAATATTGAGATATTGTTGCCATAAAAGCTTGCACCCTTGTCCAAATTTTTTACCTAAGGACAACCTTGTGAAACACAGAAACAACTTCCAAGCTATGGGACTTGAACTATGAGGTTGAATCTTTGGTGAAGGCCGGTTTCCTTTTCTATAAGGGTGCACCTAACTACACTTGGAGAGGAAAAGGGAGAAGGAATGCATCAAAGAAAACTACCTAATCTATCTGAAGGAGGTGATGCACCATAATAGAGTGTTTAATCTTATCTCTGCTCACAAATGTACAATTAACCAATTATAATCTCAAAGAATATAGATTAAGGCCTTGCTTAATCTAATAACCACATGTAGATCATACAACACAAGAATGCTATAGGAAGAAACTTCACTCAATGTCCTTCAAATGCCAAAATAGATACAATCATATAGTTGTAGAATATAGAAAAGAACATTAACCAAAGATAAAGAAGTCTTGCACAACGTGTTAATGGATGAAAGAGATGTAGTAGAGAATTAAAATGGTTGAGAGGCACAAGAAATTACAATAGTATGCATGGGAAGAAATACTAAAGAATTAGAGAAAGATCCTTCCTCATAAGATTAAAAAAATATGGTTTTATACTTCAAGCATAACTAATAGATTGCTTCAAAACTTCATTTATGCATTTAAGACTGTCAAAGGGTGATTAGATGAAATCAAGATGTTATATCTAAATTGATACACCTTCAAAGGCATGGAAATCATCAACCCTGACTAGAAGAAACCCTAATCTTGACATGAATGGTGCCATTAATGCAAAAATTCCTTCAAATGGATAACTAGGAGGTAGGCAATATGTCCTTCATGATTTTCTAACATGACCATAACATGGGAGTGGTTGGGATTGACCATGGAGACTAGATCGTACAAAAAACACTTACTTCTCTCATTCCTAGCTTGACAAATCAAAAAAATTAGCACGCCAACTTGGTCAAGCAACCAAGATGAGCAATGTAGACCAACAGTCTTTTATCATTTTGCCACCTCATGAAGTCTTCACAAGTTTGACTTCTTTGTTAGCCTTCTTAACTGCCTACCCCATAAAATTGTGACTTAACCACAATGTCACCATAAAAGTTACTGCTATTACTTACTGCCTAGACCCACAAGGACATGTGTCCTCAAGGTGCTTTCCCACATTACCTAAAATATGTGCAACTTCATAAAGCACAAAAGCATTGATCTCCACAAGATTGATGATCATGAGAATCCATAAAATTACTGTGTTTACCTTTTGATAATTTTGGGCCTGAAAAACACTCAAAATCCACCTCATTGAATACGTAGACCCTTGCAAATAAGCATAAGGAAACTAACACATGTTTTCCACCTCAACACCACCTGACAACCCGTCTGACAACCTTTTCAAATTTCACCTATGGCCCACAAAAAAAGGACCCACAATCCACATGGTAATAAGGTGCTTGCCCACATTAGCTAAAGACCTTGCATCTTCAAAATTTAGAAAAGTTCTTGCCATCGATCTTAGAAGATCTAATGATTAAAACAAAACTGGCCCACCTCTTGCATAGTCAACATCCCAGCCAATGAAATGAGACCAAACTGCCCACATGCCCTAATAGGTTTCCATGTGTGGCTTTGAAAATAATGCCATCATGAGGTCCACATGGTGGCAAGGTGCTTGCCCATGTTTCTTAAAATCCATGCATCTTCATAAAGTGGAAAAGCACTCACCGTTGATCATCTCTGATTTGACAGTGGATGAAATATGAGCCTGCAAAGATATTAAATCACACATTAATTAGGAAATAAGGTATAACCTAAGGTCATAAAATAATATTTTTCATGCCCTAGTATTTGAATGTTTAAATATACAAATTTTATACTATTTAAATTCAAATATCTCCATTTTGGTAGGAGGGCTAAATTTGCCAACAATTATGATGACTCAAGGGGGATGCAAGCCTGCTATGCATGGACCAGTAGCCTATGCATCCATTGGAAAATAAAGTCATAAAAATAATGAAGATTTGCATAGAGAAACCCTAAAATTGTAGAAAAACATGCCCAGTGAAACCTCAAAATTGCTCTCTACAACTGTAAAATGGGAAAACACACCTTTGCAACCTTCATGTGCTCATGCACTTCTTGGAAAAAAGGAACAAATTGAATAAGAATAACCTAATTATATACATGAAAATTTTAACGCTCATCAGAAGCATGATTTAAGATATATTCCATTGGCAGGAATAGGTGAAATTTCACCATTAGGCATCCTTAACTGGAAAGCATTTTCCTATTTGCAATTTATAATCACATAGGTACAACTATATAGTACATCAATTTTTGAGTGCCTTCCTAGTTTTGCCCTATCTACATTCCATTTCAACATAAGATCACCCTCTCTAAAATTTCTAACCCTAGCCTTCTTATCAAAGCTCTTTTTCATTTGTTGCTGATGTGCTTCTAGAGTCTACATGGTTTGGTTTCTTTTCTCTTCCAACTCCATTAGTTATGAAATTCTTACTATCATAGCATCATCCTCCACTAGCTCCAATTCATAAGCTAGTTCTAGGAAAGGAAAATCAAATGAGATAGGAAGCCTTTCTTCCTTGCCATACACCAACATGAAAGGTGAGTTTCCATTAGCCCTTTTAGGTGTTATTCAGTTAGCTAAAAGGGCTATTCTTAACTTTTGATGGAAACATCTCTAGTTATCCTCTATGTTCCTCTTTATTATTTTAATCAATTTTTTGTTGGAGGACTCAGTCAAGCCATTTCCTTGGGGATAGTAATCAAATGAAGTTCTCAAGTATATAATATGATCCAGTGCCCATGCACAAATTTGAGCTCCTAAAAATGATTTTGTATTATCTAAAATTATGGTGGAAGGAGTACAAAACCTTGTGATGACTCCATCTAAGAACTCAACAACTAAATTCTCAATGACATCCTTTAATGCAATTGTTTTTGTCCACTTGGTAAAGTAATCTATAGTAGCTAGGATGCATTTATACTAGAGCTAGAAGGAGGATTGATGGGACCTATGAAATCTAATCCCCATTGAGAAAAAGGTTGATGAAATTGGATATGATGAAGTGGGAGGGATGCAAGCCTTTGCCTACCTAAAAATAAAACACATTTTTCACATTTTCTAACATACCTATGACAATCATTGAACAAGGATGGCTGATAATATAATGCCCTCATTATCTTCATGGTAGTTGTTCTTGTTGAAAAGTGGCCACCATTAGGACCATCATAAAAACTCCTTAATCATTCTATTAGCTTGATCTATATCAATGCACCTTAACAAAGCTCCATTAAAGTCCTTTCTAAATAAGATACCATCAAATATGGCATAAGGAATGGACTACAATCTAAATTATCTTCTTTTTCCCCTATCCATTTCCTGACAAGAAGGCCACCATATCATCTATCCAATTCCTTGGATTCTCATTTCCTATGTGTTTCTCTATCAATACCATAGAAACTTCGTCATCTAATTCTTGAGACAAGATCATCTACTTGCACATTTCTTTCCCTCTTACCAACTTGGTAACCTGAATGTCCACATCATACTCCATCACCTTAGTGATCCAACTTGCCTTTTTCTCATTAATATCCTTTATTAAAAGGAAGTCCTTAACACTGGCATGAGGCAATAGAAAATGAATCTTGTTGTGTGATAGAAGGTGTCTGAACTTCTTCAAAGATCTTATGACTACAAGGGCCTACTTTTCCACATAACTATATTTTTATTCATATTCTTTAAGCCCTTGATTAAAGAAAGCAATAGGTTTCTCTTCATTCTTTTGATTTGATTGAGTCAAGATAGAAGAAATTCTTGAATCACCTCCCAAGGTATAAAGAATGAAATCCTTATCAAAATTTGGATTGATGAGAGTGGGGGCTAAGGCTATGGCTACCTTGATTTCTTCAAAACTTGCATTCCCTTCCTTGGTCCATGCAAAGACTATATTCTTCTTGAGCATATTCATAAGAGGTTTTACCATGGTAGCTAAATTAGGAATGAATCTCATCACAACATTTATTCTATCAAGAAAACTTTGCATCCCTTTCTTGTGGCTAGGAAGGAATAGAGAAAGAATGGCTTTAGTTCTTTTAGGATCAATAGGTAGACCATCCTTAGATACAATGTGCCCTAACAGTTTTCCTTGATTAGTAGCAAAGATGCACTTTCTTGGATTTAGGGATACTCTGTACTCTCTATGTCTTATAAACACTTGTCTGAGATGGACAAAATGATCTACCACATTCTTTGAATACTTAATGATATCATCAAGATATACCAACACAAAAATTTCAATGTTGTTATTGAAGGCCATCTCCATTTCTTTTTGAAAAGTGGCACTTGTATTTGTTATCCCAAATGGAATCTTATTGTAAGCATAGGTGCCCCACTTGGTGGTGAATGTAGTCTTATATCTATCAGCCTCTTTGACTAACACTTGATTGTAACTAGAGAATCCATATAGGAATGGAAACCTCTCTAAACCAATGACCTTGGATAGGATTTATTCCATGGAAGGAGGGTATGATGGTCCTTAAGGGAGGCTTGGTTAAGATCCCTAAAGTCTACACACAATCTGATTTCTTCACTCATCTTCCTAACAGGGACAAAGTTTGCTATCAAAGAGGAATGCTTGATATGAAAGATGATATTAGCCTCAATCAACTTAGATATCTCCATTCTCATTAATGGCTCAATCTTGGGATTCACTGGCCTTTGATTTTTCCTAATAGGTTTGACATTAACAACTAAATCTATGGTATGTTGAAAAAAACTTGGGTCAAAACCCTTTAAATCATCATATATCCAAGAAAATATATCATTAAATTCTTGACATAGATGAACAAGAATTCCTTGCTCAGTTTCAGAACATATCTTTCCCATGTTCAAGGTCTTTCCATCAACAACCATGATTGTTATGTCATTATCCTCACTTGCAACAAGGTTCATGCCTCTATCTCTTTCTTGGTCGTCAGGATTGAATACACTCTCTAAGGTAATAAGATCCTTAGGAAACTTTTTGGAATTGAGATTGATGATTTGATTCCCATACTAGTCATGCAACCTTGATTGATTTCTCTCTGAGAATTTTGCTTCATTCTACAAGAAACTCACAATTTGTGCATTAGATTCAAACATTTTCCAATTGGCATTATTATCAGGAATAGTGAGCCTAACCACCACTATAATCTATTATTTTTTTCATCTTCAAGGCTCTTTTGCACATCATGAGATGCACCCACTACTCCAAGTCTATTAATATGTCTATTTTCTTTCCTAGGGATGCTTTCAATATTAAATGCATTGAAACCTTGAAGAAAATCATGTGCTCTATATTTATAACACTTAGGCAGCCTATTCTTAGTGACATTCTAATTCCTCACCTGATTACCACTAACCTACTATCTCCATATACACTTAAGGCTTGAATTCCTCTTTTTTGAGCATGTAGAAGACCTTGGATCAAGGATTCATACTCGGCCACATTATTGGTACAATTGAATTGGATCCTAAAGGAGAAGTAGTACTTTCTAGTGTAGGAGAAATCAACATCATAGTAGCCCCTGGTCTATTTTTATTCCTTGATCCATCAAATTACATACTCCATATGCCACTTATATCCTCTTTGTTCTTCATAAGGTTAGGGACAAGAGTATCCTTTTCAAGTATGCCATAAGTAAAAAGGCCCATCTCCAGGGTTTCTAATATAGTATCAAACTAATATGCATTATCCTATTCATCTAAGAGAAGATCAAATGTCCCTACTAGGGAAATGGAAGTCTCATTTACTATATCATTTTCATCTATCTCTAGGATAATGCAATTCATATTGATGAGATTAGAAGTCTAGGGCTCAATATTATTAAGGGCTAAGGGCTTTTCTCTAATTGAAGATTTAGTTCCATGCCTCATTCTAAAAAAACATGTATGACTAATCAAAAGATATGTAACCACCTATTTGGGTAGTGAAATCTCTTTAGAGACAAATGGGAAAGTGGGGTTTAACCTTGACAACTAATATATCCTGAACTACATTACAACTAGGGCATGCATGTAGGGCCATTTCAAAATTCCTAAGGATTCCTACAATCTTGAAAATACTACCATCCAACTATAATATATCCCTAACAATGGGCTCATATTTCATTTCTAAAGCATCAACAACACACTTAGGTATCACTGAATTTCTATCCCCTGAATCAATCATGTAATTGTGGAATAACTTATCCCCTATAATTAGAGAAACATAAAATGGAGGAGTTCTAACCTTTTTACTCATTTCTCCTCCCTTTTATGGTTGTACACAACTTATAATGCTCTCCATGCTTGGTAGTAGATCCTTTGGTTCAATGCTCTCCAATTCTTGCTACAACAACTTCTTTTGCATAGGTATAGTATCAAAAACATCCCACATGGAAATATTCACATTTTTTTTCTTCATCTATTCTACCACACTAAATGAGGCATTAGGATCTTTGGTAGAAACCTTGGGAGCTGCATGTGTAAGAGGTTGAGATGGAATAACTTCACATCTCCTCTGCTATTATCCTATCTTTGTTGTTGACGAGCATTGTATTGATCATTTGTTGCTTGTACGTGAGGTATTGCATTGGATGTTGAAGCCTAATTAGGAGGAGGAGGCATAACATCTTCAAAAACTCTTATTTTTCTCCTAATATTGTGAGAAATAGAATCTTGGATTACATTACAATGCTCTTCCACTTGGTGATTCATGAAGGAGAAATCACCTTGTCATTGCAAATGTGATGCATCTTTAGATTGACTCTCTTTGTATGATTTCCCTACTTTTGACTCTTGAGTGGTCAAAGCTAAATAAGATTTATCCTTTTGACACATACAATAGACATAAGAGTAATTGCAGGAGGCACAAAAATCTTGATTTTTAGCCATATTATTTTGAGGGACTAAGGCCCTACTTTGATTTACATTTGAGGTAGAAGCATAACTATTTTACCTACTCTGATCAAAAGAAGTATTCCCATGATTATGATTTGGATGCCTACCATTATTTGGAGTTTGATATTGCAGTTGAGGAGCCTTATTACCTTGAGCTTGCTATCTCTCCAAAGTCACCACTTTGTTGCTCACTTTCTACATCACAAAGAATTTATCTTCCAACTTCTTCTCTTGAACTTTCAATCTCATATCTATGTTCAACATCATAGACTAAATCATCTCCTTAATTTCATCCATTCCATTTAAAGATGTGGAAGCTTGAGGGGCTAGAGAAAGGGGTTTTGATATGGAAGATGTGGGAATAAGGGCTATTGTCGGTTGCTGATTTGGGATATTAGGGAAGAAGGGCATTGGAGCCCTTGGGGCTAACTTTCCTTCTTGTATTAATATGTTTTTTCCCCTTATTGCTATTTCATAAGCATCAGATAATGTATCTCCTCCTATGGTTTGGATTTTAGTAGATATATCACTATTAAAGGCTCTAAGGTAATGCAATAAGGCATTACTAGAGGTAGGCTTCATTGTAGTAGCTATTCTATCCCATGTTTTCTAAAATCTATAGTTAAAATCAGTCATACATTCATTGGGGGCTCTTTTTATAGTAGTCAACTATTCTAAAAGTGAAAAGATAGTCACTTTTGTCCTCAAAGTGTTTACATAGGGATGCTCCTAACCCCATCCCAATCTGTTATAGAATTATGAGGCAACCTCTATACCATTGTAATGCTTTTCCTTTCAAGGATGAGGCTAGAAGCCTAATTGTAACATCATCTTTAGATATTCCATGTATACTACAAACATTTGCAACTTCTTGGATGTGTTCTAAGGGAGAGATAGAAGTTTCACCAGTAAAATCAGGTATACTTTTAAGAGCTGATATTGGTATGTCATGCCTTTGAGCCAATAGGAGAGGAATTCCACCATTAAAGGTGGCAAAAACATGAGCTCTAGGATATGCCATATAAACAAGTGGTCTATTGATATGAGTAGATGATATTCTAGGTTGATATCTTACAATAGGAGGAGTGAAGATAGATCTTATAGGTGTATGTGTTACTGCTACACTCCTAATTGGTGATAAAGATACTCTAGTCTTCTTCTAGGTTTGAAATATGAAAGTTCTTGGTATTGAAACTTACCTCTAGAAGACACCCTTGTTTCATCTTTGGGCATGAATCACAATAACTATAGTATGGATCCAGATGTAAAAGTGGAGTAGAGTCACCAAGTTCTTGAAAATAAGCCTCTTGAAGGCTTGAACACCAAGAGCAACACTATCTTCTTAGCATCAACTTAAAATTCTTCTAATAATAAATGTCCCACTAGGTGTGCCAAACAATGTTGTCACAAAAGCTCACACCCTTTTCCAAATTTTTTACCTAAGGACAACCTTGTGAAGCATGGAAATAAGCTCCAAGCTATGGGACTTGAACTATGATGTTGAGTCTCTAGAGAAGACTGACTTCCTTTGCTATCAGGGTGCACCTTAGTACACTTGAAGAGGAAAAGGGAGAAGGAATACATAGAAGAAAACTATGAAATCTATCCTAAGGAGGTGATGCACCAAAATAGAGTGTTTGATCTTATCCTTTCCCATAAATGTATAGTTAATCAGTTATAATCTCAAAGAATACAAATTTAGACCTTGCTTAATCTAACAACCACACGTATATCAAACAACACAAGAATGCTATAGGAAGAAACTTTACTTAATATCATTCAAATGCCAAAATAGACACAATCATATAGTTATAGAATGTAGACAAGAATACTAACAAGAGGAAAAGAAGTCTCACACAATCTGTTAATTGATAAAAGAGACACAATGAAAAATTACAATGGCTTAGAGGCACATTAAATTATAGTAGTATTCATGGAAAGCAATACTAGAGAATCAAACAAAGATCCCTCCTCAAAATATTAGAAAAATGTGCTTTTATACCTCAAGCATAACTCATAGATTGCTTTAGAACTTCATTCACACATTTAAGACTATCAAAGGGTGATTGGATGAAATTAGGATGTTCAATCTAATCTGGTACACCTTTAGAGGCATGTAAATTATCAACCCTAACTAGAAGAAACCCTAATCTTGTCATAAATGACACCATTAATGCAAAAATTTCCTCAAATGGATAACTAGGAGGTAGGCAACATGTCCTTCATGAATTTCTAGCATAGACATAACTCGAGAGTTGTTGGGATCGATCATGGAGATCAGATTGTGCAAAAAACACTTACTTCTTCCATTTTTGGCTTAGAAAATCAGCAAAATCAGTAGGCCAACTTGGTCAAGCAACCAAGATGAGCCATGTGGACCAATAGTCTTTTATCTTTTCACAACCTCATGAAGTCTTCACAAGTTTGACCACTTTGTCAGCATGCTTAACTACTTGCCCCATGAAACCACAACTACTATTGCTGCTAACTACCCAAACCCACAAAGACACATGTCCTCAAGGTGCTTTCCCACATTGAATAAAATCCTTACAGCTTCATAAAGTAGAAAAGTGTCGATTGTTGATCTCTATAAGATTGACGGTCATGAGAATTTGTAAAATTACTGCATTTGCCTTTTGATATTTATAGTCCTACAAAACACTTAGCATCCACCTCACTGAACATGTAGACCCCTGCCAAATCAACATAAGGAAACTAACACATATTTCCACCTCAACACTACCTAGCAGTTTACCTGACACTCTTTTTAAACTTTTCCTACAACCCACAAAAAAAGGACCCACAATCAATGTGGTGGCAAGGCACTTTCCCACATTAGCTAAACACCTTGCATCTTCAAAATGCAAAAAAGAACCCACTAGTGATCTTAGAAGATCTGACAATGAAAACAAAATTGACCCACCTCTTGCATAGTCAGCATCCCTGCCAATGTGCCCTAATAGGCTTCCATTTATGACTCTAATAGGAATGACATCATGAAGTCCATGTGGTGGCAAGGCACTTGCCCACTTTTCTTAAAATCCCCGCATCTTCATAAAGTGGGAAAGCACCTGCCATTGATCATCTTTGATTTGATGGTGAATGAAATATGGGCCCACAAAGATATTAAATCACACATTACATGGGAAATAAGGTATAACCTAAGGTTGTAAAATAATATTTTTTGTGCCCTAATATTTGAATGTTTAAATATGTGAATGCTATACTATTTAAATTCAAATATCTCGATTTTGATAGGAGGGAAAAATTGGCCAACAAATATCTCAAAGGAACTAAAGATTATGGCCAATGGTATGAACAAGAAGATGAACTTAATTTTAAAGTATAGAAAAATTTTGATTGGGAAAGAAATGTTGATGACACAAAAAACACAAGTGGAGGAACATTATGTTTAGGAGAAAATTTGATCACATGGATAAGCAAGAAACAAAGTTGTATTTCACATCTATTGCTGAAGTTGAATATGTTACTGCTTCAATAATTCATTCAAATATTGTATAGGTCAAATAATTATTGGAAGGAATGCAAGAAGAAGTAATCAAGCCTATCACTATTTACTATGATAATACGATTGTTATAAATAAATCAAAAAATCTAGTGATGCATGCAAAGACAAAGCACATATTTATCAAGCATCATTACTTGAGGGTGAAAGTTCTAGAAAATCAAATGAGGCTTAAGTATGTAAAGTCTAAGGAACAAAATGCTGATATATTTACCAAGCCATTTTCTAAGGATACTTTTGAGTATCTAAGAGGTAAACTGGGGATCCTCCTCTTATCTAAAACTTACTAGGTAAAGCTACATGATACATCAATTCATGAATGAATTGAAAAATCTTATGGAATTGATGTAGAAGTGTTCAAACTTTAAGAGTAATTTTTAAGTTGTGAAGTTAACTATGATGAATCTAATGTAATATGTACATGCAAGGTACAAAGATAATTACACGATTTTATAAGTTTTACATTGAAATTTATAATGACCATTGATATTTTTTTCAAAAGGGGAGAATATACCCAAAAGGGGATAATAATATAGAAAGGGGGAGAAGTGTAACTAAAGGAGAGAATATATTGTAAGGGGGAGAATATTTTGAATCAAGAGAATAATCAGATGAAGAAGACTGAACCTAAATAAGAGATCATAATCAAAGGGAAAGTAATGTTGAAGTTTTGATGTTTCTAAAGATAAAGATCGAGTATCAATTTGAAGAACCATAATTGAAAAGTTGGGTTGTTGTCAATGTAATTTTGAATTTTTTTTGCAACTAAAGATATGGACTGAGTATTAGTTTGAAGAATCAGAATTGCAAAGTTGTGTTGTTGTCAATGGGTACATTTGATTTTTTTGAAATATTCAAGACTATGCTAAGTTACTAAGAGGGGAGGGGTGAATTAGTAACTTCTAGAATTTCAACAATCTCAACTCATAATCCAAAAATTCAATTATCATTTAATCCATCACATATAATCTGATCTAATTGCATGCATAAGAAATTGAAAACATGAAAACATTCATAACATTGTGACACAAATATTTGGTAACCCAAAAACCTTCCAAATAGAAAGTAAACCTAGGGTGGGGATGATACCCACAACTTTAGTACTATAGTGTAAAGTTAGCCTATTAAATCTTTCATTGATCACTTCTGATGATCTACCCTATTAGGAGCAATGAGGACTACTAGGTCCACCTTATGAAAGGATTTACAAACATACAATTAAGTATGCACTCGGTAAAAAGATTTACAAAAGATTTTTATGTCTACCTTGTGAAAGGATTTGACTGATCCACCTATTAGGATTAACTAGTAGATGATCTCTGATCTGCAACTTGGTTTGATGAATGAGATTCCTTTAAGTACTAATCACCTTGCTATGATAGATATGTCCTTTCCACTCCTTATATTGTTGTACCTTTTCAATTCACTCTTTCTACTCTTCTTTGATGATTATATTGATTTCACACTCATGCTCGTACTTTGGATATGATACAATACATTACATATATATCAATCCAATTATACAAATTACAAAGTTGGCCACAATACAAGTTACCACAAATATTACAAAGTTGGCCCACATGAAGACATTTGAGTTCTGAAGACTAACTTGGTGAGGTTCTGATACTCGACATCCACTATCAATGCTCGACATCATCATGGACTTGGTAGATGTAGAGGCTCAGTACATACTAACCACTTCCAAGTAACTAGTCTTGAACTTAGTTTACACTGGTGACTTGGTAGATAATGTGAAACTCATCATATAAATTGAGTCTCTTGATTTACATTTTATGACTCAGTAAACAGTATCAATTTGAGCTTGATATAAAATGAGTGACTTGGTTAACACTATGTAGCTCGGTTAACACTAGACTCGCATGACATACACTATGAACTCAATGAACATTGCACAACTCAACTTGTACTGGTAATCTCAATAGACACTGAGATGCATGGTTTACACTACTGATCTTCACTATAACTGTGACTACTTGATAACCATTGAGATTTGTACAAAGGACTTGGTAGCAACTATAGAACTCGATGACAACTAAAATACTTGGCAAACATTGATAGCTATACAAAGAGCTCAGTATCTATGTAAAATCTAAATAAGTGTGTGTCACTAATAAAAAACTTGACTAATATGTCAACAATTGCCCCCTTTGGCATTAGTGAAAAAAACACTTATTAGCCAAAACTGAATTCAAAAAGATTCTTGAATACTTTTTATCCATCACTTTGTGATACTAGCTCGGTAGAGTATAATATTTTTTTGAGATTTTTCAAATTTGATTTTGTAAGGGATATATTTGTACATGGTAAGGTTCTTTATATAGTATACTATACATCTTCTTTGCTATATGTAACATATATCTCTATACATAACTTACTCCCCCATTTATTTTGCATGTTCTCCTTCATAACATATGTCTTACTCCATACATATATCTTTCTCCACCTTTTTGACATTAATGCCAAAGATTTATTCTATTTATTTACATAGTAACACCAAAATGAGATAAAAAATTGGAATGTACCTTGAGAATAATCACCAAGGTGTTATCCCAATTGTCTTACATGACCTTGCATGTGTGAAGTGCAATTTGAACCTCTACTGACAATTCTATCATATGATCCACAATGGAGAAATTATAGTCATGGATGAGATTTTTTGAATGTACAATATGTTTCTACAGTGCATCCATGATGGGAAGAATCATATTTTGTATTTCTATCAATGTGGATCTTATCCTTGCTTCTTCTCTAAGACATTTTTCTTGCATATCTGACAAAAATCTTATCCTTTGAAAATGTGTAGAGCTTGAACTAGGGTCAAGTTGCACCTGCTGAGCACTAGCCTTCAAATCTTCGTCTATTTTGGATAATTTATCCTTTATTTCTTTAGTAAACTTAGAAACATCAAAAAACTTTCCAAAAAGTGATGACACATTCGTACAAGATGCTTCTAAATTGCCCAAAATTGTAGAAAAGTCTACTTCATAAATGGCTATCTGTTGAGCAATCTGCTACAACACTTAATTATCAAACTTTTTCTCTACTTTTTGTACTAACTTATCTTGTCCCTCAGTATCTTCATTGAATTTCTATATTTCCTTTGCTAGCTAATACAAAATTGGTTGAGAAGAGTCAACCTCAATACCTATGGCCTCTACCAAAATGTTCTTTGCATCTTCAATTATTTTAAATTCCTTATCTCTCTCCTCTCTTAGTTTTTTCTGTTTAGCTTTCTTCTAGATGAGCTTACTAAATAAATGCATTTGGTCTAAAGTAAGTATGGAAATGTCCCAGTTTGGGATAACAATTTCCTCATCTAAATCAATTTCTTCCTACAGCTCTTTACCTTTACTCAAAAATTTTGTGCTCAGTTAAACCTTGGGTTCAACTGTCCTTACACTTATGTCTTTTATACCTGGAATAGAAACAATTGTAGACATGCTAGGACTAGCTATAAAAATTGATACTGTGCTTATTGAAGGAATATTTATAGAAATACATGAAGAACCCAAAATTAGTGTGCTCAAAATTGAGGTACTCAACTTGGTTGATGAAGGAAGAGTTTGCATCTTAGTAGATAAAGTGGAAGTCACTTCTGTCAGTGATGTGCTGAGTTGAGTATGAGCAAAGAGTGATTGGACAATTGGATTGGCACTGGTGGTCACAATCAAACTTGTTGGGGCTATCTCTACACTTGATGTGGTCATTGGTTTGCTTGGAGAGTGAGGAAGTGAGGCAATGACTGCTGCAACTATCTTGACTAGATTAGTCTCTTCATCATCTAGCTTTGCTTCCTTGGTAGCCTCTTTTCATTGATCCTCTTCATATTCTTCATTTTCAAAATGAGTTGCTTCTTCAACATTCTCTTCTTCATCTATCTCCTTATCTTCTTCTTCATCATCATCAACTAGAAAATCATTTGGTTTATGTAATAGATAAATATTCTTCCAAGTGTTTGTGGGATTCCTTACAACATGCTCAATGTCATTAATCAAAACCAAACAAGTATTAGACTTTAGATTCAATTTTTATTCATTTTTCTTCAATGACTCTTTCACCTCAACATTGAATATGCTCGGTAATAGCTGCCTCAAGGTTTGCCCATATATGTTTGACAGTTTGCATGGAAAAATCCCATCTTGGGTTTATCTTTTCCAACAAATCATTTAGAATTTGAGAAGCAAGTTGGTCTAGTGAGTATTTCCATTTACCCATCTTATCCATCACTAGGTCTTCAATCTACTTTTGCTCCTCTACTGTCCTAATTTCATATTTTAATGATTTGAAATTTGTTTTTCTGGCTCCTAATTCTAGATCTTTTAATCTGTCTTAGAAGGTAGGTGGAGGTTTCTTGAATATAATATCTCCTCCTTCCTTGTCAAATTTCTTCCTTGAAGATCTCTTAGTGAAAACTGCAATGGATGGCTTGGCCAGCTTCATAATAATTGCCTTTCCTTTCTTCCTTAGTGGCTCTTCTTCTTTAGATTCTGCCTCATCCTCTGCTTGCACATCCTTTGCTTCCTCATATTCACATTTTCCCTTAGTTAACAAAAGGGTTGAACTAGATTTTAGTTTACAATTCTCTTCTTCCCTTTGTTCACCGCTTGAGGAAGCTTTATTTCAAGTTCAATCTTAGCTTTTGCTTCACCATATGTTCCAAAATATGTAGCCTTAGGATCAACTATCTCATTGGCAAGAGCTTTAATTATGTCTTTAGTTTCATCAATATTAACCTCATAACCAAGAGGTTTTACCCATGTAATTCCAAACTTAACTACTTGAATGTACACTTTGTCACAATCCACTATGAAACATGCATCATCCTTATAATCTTCAACTAGTTTCTTGGGATTCAAAACCTATTTTTTATTTTCTCTTTGAATAAATCAAACTAATTATCCATAATACCATTGTAATTTTCACCCATTTCAGAAATAAACTCATTTGTTTGATATAACATAGGCACATATTTTCTCCAAACAACAGTACCTTTTGAAGGGAAGAATTTCTGAACATAAAAGAATAGACAAGTTAACATGGAATCAAACTTATATGGATTATTCTTTGAATTTCTTATGCTTTTTATATTTTTTTTGAATTGTTTCAACAATAGCTCAACAAAGTCGAATTACAAGTTATTCTTTACCACCTTGTATACCAATACCATAGCTTCACATGATATGCTATTCAACCTACTATAGTTGTATATTTTATGTGCAATGACATGAATACCAAAATTCAATTCTATATCAAAAACACTGCTGATTTTCATTCCTCTTCCATCCCATTCTTCTAGGGTTTTCTTTTCCAATTTTTCCCAACCTAGGGTTTTTGTTGTTTTGGCCTTGGCTAGCATGGGAGGCCAGTGATTTGATGAATCATCTTCTTTGTGATCAACACTAGTTTTTCTGACCACAATTGACCATTATGCACCCAAGTGAGGATAAAACTAATCCATTTAACTTGAAATTCATGTGGCATGTGAGGGATATGAGTTAACCCTTTGGTTTCTAGGTGTTGGTGCTTGGGTTTCAAAACTCCATTTACACATAGTTGGCCTAGGGATTCATCCATTTCCAATGTACCAATTTCTTGAATAATACATTTAAAATGAGTGTGAATATTGTTGATTAGAAGTACCTTTGGAGGGATTTGTGATTATGCTCCACTTGGATCTAGGGTTTAAGTGATTGTAGGAGTGAGCTTGAAGTCTGGTGCTTTCCATTCCACTCCACCAACCAACATGTCAGATCCTCACTTAACCTTGCTGCTACTAGATGCCATCTTAACTTGGTAGGGTTTGAGGGAATTCAAAAAATTTCACTAGAAATTCACTCAATTTTCTTGGAAGCTTTGAAGATCGCACTTTTGCAATAGCACTCAAAATTTCATGGTAAGAAATGACTTTTATTTCATGCTTTTTGTTAAATTTTTTCCATAAATGCTCAATACAAAAGGTAGATCAACTGACATCATGTTGATAGACTGTCATCCATTATGCTTGCATTGAACACTCGGCGAAGTCTTCATGACTCGGTAACCATAAAAATCTTTATCACTCCCAACCTTTCTCGGTAAAGTCTGTGACCCAACATCACTCAGTACAGAAGATAACTCAGTAGACACTTGTACTTGGTGATTCCTTTGTATCCTGAATACTGATTTGGATAATTTTCTCTTTTAATCTGGAACCATTTTGGATGTCTTCTTTGATAGCATAGTTCTAGTTTCTCCTTTGAGAACTAAAGTAGAAATGATAGAATCACCCAATTCTTGAGTGACTTGATCATCATTACTTGGACTTGTGTCCTCAGTAAACTTGGGAACCCATTTTTGTCTCATCTATTTTAAGATGTTATCAACTTTTATCTTTTTCTCATCTTTAATTCTGCTAGTATTCATGTAGTTCTTGGCAATATGACCAAGTTTTGTACAAATGAAACATCTTTTAGTAGTGTCTCTTTTCCTCAAATGATGCTTTACACAATTTATTCCAATATGTTTGAATTCTCCACAATAATGACATCTACACTAGGTGTTGTATTTCCAAAAAAATATTGCTTTCATAATTTTCTTTGCTGAATTCAATACCTTGGTTTTTCATTTTGATGACTTGTGTCCATGTTTCTTACATTTGTGACATCTGCCTTCAAATCTTGGTTTCTCTTTGCATTTATTAGCCTTATGACCATGCTGATTACAATTGTAGTACTTTCAATTGAATTTTTCTTTTCCATTGCTCCAACATTTGTTTGATGTAAAACCTATAGGTCTTTGGTTCTTTTGAGCTCCTTGCTTGGATGATTCTCCTTCTTTTGCATATCCAATTCCTACTTTTCCTTTTTTCCTATAGATGATTTTCTCATTCAATTGATTCATGTCTTCTTATGATTTCACCATTCTTTCATTGACTTGCCTCTTAGAGTTCTGATCATTCTATAATCTTTCATTGATTTGCCTTCCAAACTTTAGATTATTTCTCATTCTTTCGTTAATTTGCCTTTCAGAATTTAGATCATTTCTCATTCTTTCATTTTCAAATCTCAGGCTCATGATTTCCTCATTTGTATTGGAGAGCTCATCATTAAGGTCTGCTTGCTTAAGAGATTGGTTTTGAATTTCATTGTTCCTTCCGTATATCTCTTCTTTTATCTTGTTTTTCTATTCCATGACTTCAAATAACCTTACTGCCTAAATTTCTTGCTCTCTTTTAAGTTTTCTTACCTCTTCTTATAGGGAACCATTCTTTTCTAAGAGTTCTTTGATTTCTTCATTGGCTTAATCTGAATTTCTTGAATGAAGGTCTTCAATTCTTTCTTCAATGTAGAGATGATCATTCATTTGAATTGCAAGTTCTTTTCTTCATTTTAAGGATTGAGAGAGTTACTCCTTTTCTTTCTTGAGTTGGGCAATGACCATTTCTAAATCTAGCTTTTCATTGTCAACGGCTTTGTCAAGTTTGAATATCTCCATAGCCTTGATCTTTTCTCAAGCTATTAAGCTTTCTCCTGAGAACCACAATGCTCTGATACCAATTTTTGGAAACATTCAAGACTATGCTAAGTTACTGAGAGGGGAGGGGTGAATTAATAACTTCTAGAATTTCAACAATTTCAACTCATAATCCAAGAATCCAATTATCATTTAATCCATCATATATAATCTAATCTAATTGCATGCATAAGAAATTGAAAACATGAAAGCATCTATAACACTATGACAAAAATATTTTTTGACCCAAAAAATTTCCAAATAGAAAGTAAAATTGGGGTAGGGATGATAACCATAAATTTAGTACTGCAGTATAAAATTAGCCTATTAAAGCTTACATTGATCACTTCTGATGATCTATGCTATTAGGAGCAATGAGGAATGCTAGGTCCAACTTGTAAAGGAATTTACAAACATATAATTAAGTATGCACTCGGTAAAGAGATTTACAAAAGATTGTTAGGTCTACCTTGTGAAAGGATTTGACTGATCCACCTATTAGGATGAAATAGTAGATGATATTTGATCTACAATTTTGTTTGTTGAATGAGATTCCTTTAATTACTAATCACCTTCCTATGATAGATATATCCTTGCCACTCCTTATACTGCTATAGCCTTTTCAATTCACTCATTTTTCTCTTCTTTGATGATTACATGGATTTCACACTCATGCTCATACTTTGAATATGATACAATACATTACATATATATCAATCTAATTATACAAATTACAAAGTGAGCCACAATACAAGTTACCAAAAATATTACAAAGTCAGCCCACATGAAGACATATAGGTTCTAAAGACTGACTTGGTGAGGTTCTGATACTCGGCATCCACTATGAATGCTCAGCATTATCATGCACTTGGTAGACATAGAGGCTTGGTCCATACTGATCACTTCCAAGTAGTCTTGAACTTGGTCTATACTAGTGACTTGGTAGATACTATGAAACTCGTCATATAAACCGAGTCTCTTGATTTACATTGTGTGACTTGGTAAACACTGTCACTTCAAGCTCGATATAAATTGAGTCACTTGGTTAACACTAAGTAGCTTAGTTAACACTAGATCACATGACATACACTACAAACTTGGTGAGCACTGCATAACTTGGCTTGTACTGGTAAACTCAGCATACACTAAGATGGACGGTTTACACTGCTGATCTTCATTGTAACTGTGACTACTTAGTAACCACTGAGATTTTTCCAAAGGACTCGATAGCAACTGTAAAACTCAGTGACAACTGAAATACTTGGCAAACACTGATAGTTGTACAAAGAGCTAGGTAGCTATATAAAATCTGACTAAGTGTGTGTCACTAATAACAAACTTGACTAATATGTCAACATGATTATCTTATATAATGTTTTGTAATGTAAAATCTTATGTTATTTTTTGCCATCAATGCCAAAGGGGGAGATTGTTAGTCCTAGCTTCAATATTGTAACTAACTGTTATGTGATGATGCTATGAATGCATGTAAAAGAGTCATATTAGTTGTTATATTTCTATTGATTTCAAAGTCTTAATTTGCTAGACATTACAATAACTCAGGAAAGGACCATATCATTTGGTTGATGAAGAGAATTTTATTGATGAAGAAGATTTGAGAAAGTATGATGAAGTCAGAATTGATATGTAAGGTATTCAATGGATTCTTGAATGCGTTGGACAATGATTATGTAATACTTGTTTGATCATTTTACAATCATGTATTGTTGTAGTGTATTGAATGTCACAAGCTTAACTGAGTGAAAATGTTAATGAAGGAAGTCTGTATTCACTAAGTGACTAATATTGCTCAAGCAATTGCAAAGAGGAATGAAGAATATAATTTTTCCCAAGTGAGTTAATATTAACTACTTTATATGCTGCCCAAGTAAATGTAAAACTTATCGAGTGACAACCAAATGAACAAGTTTGAGAAACTAGAATATGAGGCCGACTTTTGATATAAATTTGGAAAGTTTGAGAAGGTCTATTTCCAGAGTCAAAGATTGTTGCAAGATTAATGATGGAGAAAAATCAAGAAGGATTTGATGAAGAAAATTGAAGAGGGATGAGGATGGACATAAATTTCTATGTAAAGTTATTTTTTGATGTGTATAAATTCATTGTATGAAAGATTTTAGTTATAAACCTAAGATTGACAATTCTAATTAAGTGAAAAAAGATGGAAGGATCTAGAAGCATTGAGAAATATATAATTTAAGGAGGAGAACATGACAATTTTAGGCTTCTAGTTCAAAGTGTGGAGTTTTCATTGTGATGTTGTTTAGGAGTTGATTAGGCTGAAAGAGATATAATTAAAGGTTTCTTTGAAGAGTGAAGTTGTTGGAGGAGAAGAAAGAAGTGTTGAGCCAAGTGAATTGAGCCAAGAGAAAAGAAGAGAATGAAGTTTTTATAAAACCAAATTAGTCAAGTGAGTAAAAGAAAAAGGAAGAGCAAGATATAAGATCCGATCAAGGATAGATAGTTTCTATTCCTAATAGATCACATTATACTACTATTGCTTAACCATTGTAGTAGAAAATATCAGAAGTACCAAGTGGACCTAACAAGTCTATGATATCCTATATGGTAACATTGATTAGTGGTGTTTGTAAGTCCTTTAAATCAAACCGCTATTTTTAGTCCTAATAAGGAGTAACAAGGTCTAGATTATCTTTTGGTGAAATCCACTAACAAGGTCATTTTAACAAAGTGTGTGTAACCTTTAACAAGGTACTCTCCTAATAGAGATCACTTCAAAAGAGTGAAATTTTTGGGTTATAGTTCCCAAGTGTTTTTTTCCCTTAATAGAGTTTCCACATTAAATATTGGTGTCAAAATTGTGTAAATTTTATTTATGTTGCAAGTTGATTTACATGTTTTATAATTCACTACAACATGATAATAAACAAGTTATCACTAGGTAATAAAATGAAATTACTGAGAGTCAGTAACACAAGGAACAATTTAATAACAATTTAGAAAGAAGTTGATGTTTGAGTTAAGTACTAAGGCAGAAAAGTCTATCGAGTGATTGGATGTATTAAAGTTATTATTGTTGATGTTTATGTTGCAAGTTGATGGTGATGAAATTCTTGAAGGGAGTATAAGGTAACTTGACATAACTAATTCCCCCTCCCATCTCAGTTATCTAACAGTCATAAACTATGTCATATTTAGATGAATGCAATTAGCATGTATGTACAATAAAATAGTCACAATGGATAAGTAAAGAGTAACGAGAAAATCCTGAAGTGATGCATGACATCAAGTTAGTTTAAGAGAAGCTTCAAATTGAAGAGTCCAATCCTATGAAAGAGAACACTAAATCCCAAGATTAGATGTGTTGACTCACCAATAGCCAAAAAGGTTCACTTTAACTTTACACTTTTGCAGAAATCATAATTTCTATAATGGATTTATTACTTATTAAGCTAGTACCTTGACTAGCAGTGATTATGAACCCACACTGACACTTATAGATATAGGTATACAAATGAAATGAGCACATGAAAAATTCTAGATCAATTTGTAGGATTACATAATATACTAAAATCTATAGTGCACTTTGTGTATCAGAAAATTAAGAGTTAAATATAGTTGTCTTGTTTTTTATACCACATGACCAAAGAAATACCTCTTGTAAAAAGCCATAGAGGGTTTATTTCCATTTCTTATTAATCTATTCTAGCATTTTATGAAAATCATATAGATGTGAATATTTAAGAAGAATAAAGATTTGGAGGATTGGGATGATTAATTATTGGGATTATCCTTCATTTTATAGATGGTGAGCAAACAATCCTATACTTCAAAAATTGTTACATGCTTCTATCTATAGTGGGCATTCCTAGATGATAGTCTAACTTTCATGGACATTTCTAAATTCTAATTCTTGAAACCTTCATATAAGATTAAGGGAGAACAAGACTTTTCATACACATTAAGAGGTTTCATCTTAGTTTTTGAACTTAGTAGAATAAGGTAAATGCTGGATACAAACTTATATATACATATATACATATATACATATATGTATATATATATACACATATATACATATATATGTATATATGTATATATATATATGTATATATGTATATATATATGTATATATATATGTATGTATATATATATGTATGTATATATATATGTATATATATGTATATATACATATATACATATATATATACATATATACATATATATATACATACATATATATATACATACATATATATATGTATGTATATATATATGTATGTATATATATATGTATGTATATATATAAGTATGTATATATATGTATATATATATATATATGTATACATACATATACATATGTATATATGTATGTATGTATATCTATGTATAGATATATATACATACATATACATATATGTCTATTTGTATACATATGTATACATATATATACATACATATGTATATGTATGTATACACACACACACACACACACACACACACACACACACACACATATGTATATATATGTATATGTATATATATGTATATATATATGTATGTATGTATGTATGTATGTATAGATATGTATATATATATATATATATATATATATATATATATATATATATATATATATATATATATATATATATATATATATATATATATATATATATATATATATATATATATATATATATATATATATATATATATATATCTGTGTGTGTGTGTGTGTGTGTGTGTGTGTGTACATACATAGATACATAGATACATACATACATACATACATATATGCAACTATTCTAGTAACTAAACAATTATACAATTGTAACTATGTTGGCTTCATAATAGGGGTAGGGCATGTAACTCAAACACTGAAAAATTATGTAAGCTACAAAACATATTTTCATTTTTTGTCTACCTTGTAATGATATGAACTTTGCATTCATAGTCTTAATATATGGCTTCTCACATAAATTCCATTATAGCATAAATTATTTGAATGATTCAAAGGAAGCACTTTGAGGAGCCCCAAGATATCCAAAGGGAAGGTTATAAATTACCATCTTAAATAATTGATTTTTAATAAGTCAATTAAACATATCTCCCTCATAGAAATAATGTGTGTTTCAAAGCTATAATCCATAGTTCTTATCCCACCCATCAAACAATAAGTAGATGGAGGTGTCAAGTCCCTCAAATTGGGTGTATACTTGCTTCATATCACAAAGGGATTAAACAAACCACTCTATAGAAATTGACTCTTTGTAAGGAAAAGTGTAAAAATGGCATGAACCTTAGCTGTGTTGATGTGGATGTTGGCATTGACTATAATTCCATCTATAACACTGGACATATGATCATCAATAATATACATTTTCTCAGTGGATGCTACTAATAACCCCTATATTTTCTATGGTTTCCATTGCATAATCAACCTAGTATTACCACCCTTGGTGAGATGATTATTGTCTTGATATCTTACCTCCGCCACATCTTTAACAAACAAAACATATAAGATTTTTGATATTTTTCCTTATTTACAAAAAAAAAAAATCTAAGTACATCACATAATCAACTAGAAACTACAAGAGATGTTTGGATCTTCTGGGGTTATAATTCTCTCTAATGAAAATTTAATCTTAATGAAGTAAAGAACACATTGAAAATAAATTGTATGAAATGACATAATTCTGCAAAATTTTGGCTATTTCCAAATTTAAAATAATGAATCCAACTACATATGAAATAAAAAAATTACAAACTAGCATATTATAAGATTTCATATTTCTATGCAAACAAATCAAATTAAAGTAGTCTAAAACTAGTGAAGATAATCTTGTTGGTCTTAAATAGTTTTGACATTTGAGTGTCAACACACTTAACCACTTTTTGTATTGAAGCCAAGTACACTATGTATGTCGAGCCACAGTGTGTGTTGAGTCAAATTTTAAACAGGGGCCGAGTAACTTCAGGTGCTGAGTAGTATATAAGGGCCAAGTCTTAATTGATGCTGAGCAAGACAGAGTGTAATATGTACTGAGCACTAGTAGTCCAGTATGTGCCGAGTAACACATAATCAACATAAGAGTTTGTGTCTTCAAAAAATTAGATGTAAACCATTTTTGGAGCTGACATAGAGATATTTTGAAGGAGAAAAAGGATAAGGATGAATCTTTTATGTTTCCAATGCAATCAACATGCTACCAATTAGAAAAATGAAGAAGGAAAGCAACCATTGATAAAAATGCATGGAATGAGTGAGAACTTAAGATTCAATATGGATCATAGATCCATACCTAACCCTAAGTCCTCACAATATTTAAAGGAGGTCAAAAACTCCATTAGGTATGCAGATGAGAATAGTGTATGGGGAGATTATAGTGAAAATTGGAGTGAAAGTGTAGAAGACTTAGAGGAACAGAGCAACAATTATACATCCAGTTGATTAGAATAGTACAAGGGACAAGAGACATGACCAGATATCAAATCTCAGAGGATCAAGGTCAAAAGGAGTAGAACAAGTGCCTAAAATAAACAATTGAAGATTGTATATAATCAAGTCAAAGATTCCTAATACTTTCTTTCCATTGTATTAGAAGTTGAAAATCCTATTTTGATAGGTTAGCTTAACAACTAGGTAGGAGAACCTTTGGAGAAGGTGATTGAAAATCCTATTGTATTAGGAGGGTTTAACAGCCTATTGTAAATCCTTTAATAGTGTGAAACTTCATGTAAAGTGTTTGTAAATCCTCTAATCAGGTCACTATTGCTATAGTGTAAAGCCTTTAATAGGGCAGGCCTTTCACAGGGCAGACCATCAAAAGTGGTTAAACATTTATTGTTGCAGTGATTTTTGTGGGTATCATCCCCACCCCAGTTTTACCTTCTTATTCCTAGAGGGTTTTTGGGTTACCCAATCTGGTGTTATGTGTTATTGCATGCATTTACTTAATGTTCATTTATATGTTTATATGCATGCAGTTTACTTTTCAGTTATATGTTTAAAGGATTGAAAAAGGTTAAAAGTGTGGTGCTTCTGGTTCACCCCCCCCCCCTCAGAAGTACTCTTCTCATTTTGAACATTCCAACAATTGGTATTAGAGCCTAGTTTCTCACAAGGAGAAGCCTAACAGCTTAGAGAAAAGGTTTGAAGATGGAAGTCTTCAAACTTGGGAAGATCATAGACAATCAGGTGATTGATGTGCACCTAGCTCTACACAAATTGGAAGAAGCTAGAGAAGAATTGAGAAAATCCTTAAAAAGAAGGAAGGAGATAGCCATAGCTGAAAATGACATACACTACAAGGAGATTGATACCACACAAGTTTTTTCCAATGGATATTCCAAGGAATTTGATGTAGCAATAGCATAAATGATAGAGAAAAACAGAGAACAAGCTGAAGAAATTGGATTGCTCAAGCTTGAACAAGAATCACAAGACATAATGCTTTGTGAAGTGATTGAACAAAAGAAGAGAACCATTGAAGACAAAGCCATGGTAGAAGATGACAAGAGAAATCTTACCAATAAACTGGAGGAGATGACAATTGAGTTTGAAAAGATTTCAAACATGTAGCTAGACACCTTAAGCCAGATGATGAATGCTCATCATGAGCTAAACATGAAGGACATTGAGATTTCCACTTTGAAGATGTAGAATGAACAATTATAGAATGAATTGAAGTGAGAAAGGGAGATAGCAAAAATCTACAACAAATCCAATGAGGCTATTAAATACTTTGAGAAACTACTAAAACCTCCAAGGGCTAGTAATGATACTTCACAACTTGGTTACACTAGCACTGAACAAGGAGAATCATCCAAGGCTACAGAAGAAAGGAGTAACAAAGGTAAGAACACTAAACCTACTTGTCATTTCTACAGTAAAAAGGGACATACCTCTAATGTGTGCAAGAGCAAGATCAATCATTAGCATGATAAGCCTACCAATGCAAGCTTTTTCCACAAGTGCAAAAAGCAAGGACATCAAGCACATGAATGCATAACCAAAACTATGAGGACACCAAGATTTGAAGGTCACTGCTACAACTGCAAAAAATATGGACATAGAGCATTTGAATGTAGATCAAAGCCCATATGGACACCTAATCAACCTACAAGAGGAAATAGTCATGGTCATCACTACAATTGGGATTACAACACCAGGTATAGCTATCACTATTGTTAGGAGTATGGACATATTCTTGAAAATTGCATAAGGAAACATTTTAGAGGAAGTTATAGGAGATGGCTAAGCCAAACTACATGTTTCAATTGCTTGAAGACTGGACATATCAGTAGGAATTTCCCAACAAAGTCAAAAGCACCCAAGACATAAGTCAATAAAGGAAAAGAGAAGGTTGATGTTGAACAAATAAGAGGGCAAATGAACAAGAGTTTGAAGAAGAAAGGTGAGTACAACACATCAAATTGAGAGATCACTTCACCCAAGAGGTCTAGTGATCACACTTCATCCAACTAAGAAAAACAAATGTGTGAGACTAATATACAAAGTTATATCATACATTAGTTCCAAGACAAAGAAGTACTGTAAAGAAGAAATCAACATGAGAAAAGATGCCAAGTCAAAACTTTGAAGAAGCTGCCGAGTTACCCTTGGATGTTGAGTAAAGCTCCAATGGATGTCGAGTTTCTAATAGTGACTGAGTTGATGGCTAAAGCCAAGTGAAGTGTAGAATTAGTGGAAGCTAAGTAAACAAAATACAATTAGAGTCAAATTATGTTGAAACTTTCAAGTGACAAGTGTACAACTATTCATACTAAGCATTTAATGCTAGGTTTGGAAAGGTATAAGATTGAGTTTTTCTCATTTCCACATCATACAAACATAGAAAAAGAACAAGAAGTGTGCAGGAGTGATCATACAACAATCTTGAAGCCATTTACATTGATCTCAATACAATTTAGCATACATTTCGACGATCTAAGGTATTTATCAAGTACCGAGCTACGCAGTGTTAAAGTTTTTAATATAGTAAACCCTGGTTCAGTATAATGACTTCTAGTTCAAGGAACCAAAAAGGAAAAGAGAGTCACGAGTTCCAACTAGTTAGTAATGAGGTCAAACAACTTGAGTTTAGGCCAATTCCTGAAGTCACCTATAGAAACAACCTTGCTAGCGCATTGTCCATTATCCCACCAAAGGTTGTTATGGTACAAGATGTAAGAAAGTGTTATAACTACAAAATAGGAGTAGTGGGTGATCTTGAAATATTTCAAGCCTATGAAAAACTATGTAAAAACAAAATTTTGAAGGATGAATTTCAGATAATTGAAAGGAAGGGATTAACAAATGCCCTAGTATACCCAACATGTTTCAAAACAAAATGTATGCAGATTGTTTTAAGAAAAACTCATAATGGATGCTTGTGGTTGGACACAAGACCTATAAAAATTACAAAAAGGATAGTACATAGGGTTATAGGTTTTCCAACCCTAGAACAACCCACAACCTTGCGAAGTGACTCCAAAGAGGTAATTGAAAAGAACACAAGGGCTAAATGGAATAAAAGAGGCATGTCAATTGAAACGATCACAGATCTCCTTTTGGACTTTGCTATGAGAGTCATTTCTCATAAGTTCTACCAATGTAGCAGATTAAATAGTGTACCATGTATTGCTATGGATGTAGCCTATAAGCTTATGAAGAGAGATCACAAATATGATCTATCAAAACTGATGTTGTAGCAAATAAATGAAAACTTGAGAGCAATAAGAAGATCAAAAGGTGCCCAATGCAAGTTTGGTTCAGTTCTTATGTGCATATTATTTTATGTCATGGAAGAGTTTCCATCTATTGGAAAATTGGAACCCTAGCAAAATTGCAATTACACAAATCAATGAGTTCATTGATCAGATGGGTGATAATTTTGAGGCACAAATGACAAGTTACTTTGAAGATTTTAAGAAATTTATAAACCAAAGGGTTAGGATACCAGTTTCCCTAGTGAAAAAACACATCAATGAAATATGTTTTTTGGTTGACATTGAAAATACCTATATCCAGGTAGCAAGACCAAGAGTAAGATGGCTAAGGCCATTTGATTACAAACTTGATGTAGATGAAACCTCAACAACAATCACAACATTGCTTGCAGAAGAGATTGATAAGGATGCTCCTCATTTTGGCACATATGATGTTGTCAAATCCAAAGTTGAAACTCAATTAAAGACAAGTTTTGTTATCAAGAAGAAGGAAAAAATAGTGAAAAAGATAAAGAAGCAATTTGGAGCAAGCATTGAAGGTGAAATATGAAGCAAAAGAAGAAGTGGAAGGAGATAGTGAAGGAGAAGAACAAGGGCAAGGCCCAATGGAGTTGACCCAAGGCACAAAAAAAGAGAAGGAAGAAGGTACACAAGAGGTAGGAGCCGAGTCAAAGAAGAGAAAGGCTAAAACTCAATCTTCAGCCCAACCCAAGCCAAAGAAGGTCACTAAGCTAGCACAAGCCAAGCCAGCTCCAACAACAAGGGCCACTACAAGAGCATCCACTTAAAAGTCTAAAGAGGCATCAAAAGAGAAGAAGAAATCCATTGAATAGCCTGCTAAAGAACCAAAGAAGAGAAGAAGGTATGTGGCATAGCCAGATACAGATGATGAAGAAATAACATAATCAAAAGATATCAACCAATTTAGAGAGGTAAGCAATCCCCCTAAGTTTGCAATTGACAAACTTTGTGAGAATATTAAGAATGCAAATTTGAATGATTTGAAAAATCTTGATTTCAACAAGCTAAGTAGAGAAGAGCAAGATAAAATAGAGGAATTTGTGTATGCCATGATGGAAAAATTTAAAAACACACCTCTACAACTTGACAATACTATGCCCAAGGAGCTATATGAGATAGTTGAAAATACATTGCATTATTGTCTAAAAATTGAAAAGGAGATTAGAGAATCTACCTTGGCTTAAGTAAAGCTTGACATGACAAAGAGTCAAATAAAAAAGGCAAATAAGAAACACTGTGGAAAATTTGCACCAAAGTATAGAGCCTTTAACATCCTGCAAAACAAGATTGAGGATGTAGTGAATAAATCCACACAATTGTGGAAAACAATTTATAAGATAACTAATGATAAGGATGAGGAAACAAATAAGGCAAAGACTAGTGCCAAGGAAAAGATAGAGGAAAAGAAAAAAAAAGAGAAGAAAGGAGAAGAAGAGAAGCAAGAGGAAGCAACAACAAGAACTGAAGAAGAAAAGAAGAAAGAAGAAGAAAAGATAGAGGAAGAAGACAAAGAAAGAGGTGAGGAGGAAGAATCACATGAACGAGGAGACATGACAATAGTTGAACAACAAAAAAAAGAATAAAAAAGTGTGCAAGACACACAAATGCCACCTCCTAGCCCTCCCATTAGTAATCATCACACCTGTAGATATGATAACTATCAAGGATGTTCCTGACAATTCAACCTAGAACATTAATCCCCTAACTACAAAGGATCTCTCCAACATCCTTTACCAATCCACTCTATAGGCACAAGCCCTATATTGGTGAGTGTAGATGAATTACAAAAGGTAGTAGTAGAACCACAAAGGGAAAAGATGAAAACACAAGAACCAACTTTCACTTACATAGCTACTCATACTAAAGTTTTGATGCTTCCACCACCTCAAATAGTAGGTGAAAACATTTAGAAAGCAAGAATAGAAGAAGGGAAATCAAATAAGAAGGAGGATACCTCAAAAGAAAAGGAGTAGGCCACCATATAGACATTAGTAGAATTACCAAAGACTGGAACTCCTACAAAGACCATATAGAAGTTGAGCATTGAAGCCATTCCTTTGCAATTCTCAACTCTAGGCTCAAGCTCAACTAGAGTGGCTAGGGTACTTCACTATGGAGACCCTAAGTTAGATAAAGATATAATCATTCCTTCTTATGATTCCAAGACCATTACAATGGCACAAATGAATGAAATGAAAAATGCATTAGATAGAAGGATGAGGCAGGAAATACTTAGGAAAGAGTATAAGCATAAGCAAGAACTTCATGAGATTAAGGACATCTTTATGGATGCCTTTAGCTTGCAGTTACTAGATGAGTCAAAGCCCATAATGGAATAATTATCTAATATAGTTGACCAGGTGATTAGTGAAGACTAGAATACAAGTGTTAAACTCATGGAATGGTTTGAAAGGAAATTTCAAGGAAAAGTAAATGAGTAGATATAAAATGGAATAGCACTTGAACAGGTAGAGTTGGCCAAGAAAATAGACAAGGTCCAAGTTTTACTTGAGAACATTTTCTCATTATACAAAAAGCTGTGTGATTTTTCCAATTTCACACAAGAAACAAATCAGAGAATAATAAGCTTGGAAAGAAATTTGAAAATTTCTAGCATGCAACTACCAAAGGATCCAGCTCAAAGTGAGAAGCATTTTGTACAATGGCTTCACACACAAAGGGAGTTAGCTGTACTTATAGTAGAGGAAGCCAATATTAAGGCTAATTGATGCAAATTTAGTCCTCCATAACCCCTCATTTAGAAGTCCTCCACAAGGAGCAAGTGTATGCTGAAATAGTTTTGAAGAAAGATCCAAATTTTTATACACTTGATGCATTAGTACACCTTGCTACAGAGACTACCATCTAGCATAAGTCACTTGACATTGCTTTAGAGAATTGGAATGCAACTCTAAAAACAATAATGGAGGTAAATAGTAATTTTTTGGCTAAGTATGGTATTACTCCTTAGAACCCTTTAACATTAGTGTCAAAAAGGGGGAGATATATGATATAAGGGAGATATAAGGAAGATATAGTATTTTGATGAAGATATAACTAAGGGGGAGAATACTATAATTTTTTTTAAAGCAAAAAGGGGGAGATAAGTAATGTAATTTTTTTTGATATGACAAGAATATGGAAGATTAGATATAGAATATAGGAATAGGACAAAAAAAAAAAGAATGTCAAGGCACAATCAGCTTAGGGGGAGTTAAGGTATTTTTGAACAAATTTTGAAATTTTGTGGATAAGGTATTCATAAGGACAGATGAATAAATGTCAAGTGTTTTTGACACTCATGTCAAAGGGGGAGATTGTTGGTCTTAAATAGTTTTGACATTTGAGTGTCAACACACTTAACCACTTTTTGTATTGAAGCCAAGTACACTATGTATGCCGAGCCATAATGTATGCCATGTCAAATTTTCAACAGGTGCTAAGTAACTTCAGCTGCCAAGCAATATATAAGTGCCGAGTCACAATTGATGCTGAGCAAGACAAAGTGTAATATGTATCGAGCACCAGTAGTCCAGTAGGTGTCTAGTAACACAGAATCAACATATGAGTTTGTGTCTTCAAAAAATTAGATGTAAACAATTTTTGGAGCTGACATAAAGAGATTTTGAAGGAGAAAAAGGATAAGGATGAATCTTTAATGTTTCCAATGCAATCAACATGTAGCTAATCAAAAATGGAGAAGACATGCAACCAATGATAAAAATGCATGGAATGAGTGGGAACTTAAGATTCAATATGGATCATAGATCCATACCTAACCCTAAGTCCTCATAATATTTAAAAGGAGGTCAAAAACTCTATTAGGTATGCAGATGAGAATAGTGTATGGGGAGATTATAGCAAAATTCAAAGTGAAAGTGTAGAAGACTTAGAGGAATAGAGAAACAATTATACATCTAGTTGATCAAAAAAATACAAGGGACAAGAGACACAACTAGATATCAGATCTTAGAGGATCAAGGTTAGAAGGAGCAAAACAATTTCCTAAAATCAGCAATTGAAGATTGTATATAATCAGATCAAAGATTCCTAATACTTTCTTGCCATTGTATTAGAAGTTGGAAATCCTATTTTGATAGGTTAGCTTAGCAGCTAGGTAGGAGAATCTTAGGAGAAGGTGATTGAAAATTCTATTGTATTAGGTGGGTTTAACAACCTATTGTAAATCCTTTAACAGGATAACACTTCATGTAAAGTGTTTGTAAATTCTCTAATCAAGTCACCATTGATACAGTGTAAAGCCTTTAATAGGGCAGGCCTTTCACAAGGTAGGCCACCATAAGTGGTTAAACATTTATTACTGCAATGATTTTTGTGAGTATCATCCCCACCCCAGTTTTACCTTCTTATTCCTATAGGGTTCCTGGATTACCAAATCTGGTGTTATGTGTTATTGCATGTGTTTACTTAATGTTCATTTATATGTTTAAATGCATGCAATTTACTTTTCAATTATATGTTTAAAGGATTGAAAAAGGTAAAAAGTGTGGTACTTTTGATTCACCCCCCCCCCCCCCCCCTCATATCTACTCTTCCCATTTTGAACATTCCAACAAATCTATGCATCATATAGCTAATATGAGAAGATAAATCCTAGAAGGGAGCTAGATAGCTACCACACATTTGAGAGAGGAAGATGAACATTTTTTTGGTGTAGGCATGGAAATTTCTAAGGTAAGATAATTCTTCCACTTATGAAAATACTTGCCTAGAGGACAAGAAAATTAAAGGAAACAGATGACCAACATAGATGACAAGTATGACTTTGACCTAAATCAGGGACATTAGCTTGCCCTTCTAGTGAACTCCCACCCATGACTAAACATAGAAAATAGAGAGAATGAAACTAATTCCTAATAGATGAAGTGAGACAAAATTGTCACAACAATGAACAAACACTACAAAATTGAACAAGAATACCTTTGAAACTGTAGCAAGATTGAGATGGACTATACAATACTGAAGACAAAGAGCACATTTCATCTATAGGAAGGGCATATTTCTTTATGCTAATAAATAGATATCAGCTGATACCCTCTATGGGAATGCATAATGCAGAGTCCACATACATTCATCGTCAAAGAGAAGCCAACAACATATTAGTCTCGTGCCACTAGTTGCCATGACCCCAAAGATGTTTTTAGTGAACTTTTCTATGTTATAAAAGTAAAAGACTACCTAGAAAATAGGCCTCCATCAATCAAAGAATTAGAATTCAAAAATGTTAAATCGCATTTAATTAGAAGAAATAGATAGGTTGTAATTTTATGGGAGTTTATTCCCCTATTTTCATAGTTTCCTATGTGAGATTAATTGTAAGAAATCACTCAAAAATAGTAGTCCCTAACTTAAGAAGGTAGCCTAGACTAATAAAAAAATCTTATATATCCTTTCCCACTCTTGGCTTCCTCCCAAGCTCTATTCCCTCTCTAACCTCAGAGGGATGGTCGCCCCACCTTTACCCCCCACTAGAGCCAATAGGGCATGTGTGTTTTGATCTAGAATTGGTTTTATTCACTAAGGCCTAAAATGTTTGTGATCTATTCTAGGAAGATATCCCTCTAACAAAACCTTGCACTATCCCTAGCGACTATGCTTGTTTGGGCCCCAAACCCCTTAGTGGTACCTCGTTGATGTTTGTATCAATGGTGTCCCCTAAGTCAAATTGGTTGGGGGTTTTTGTCAGATCCAAGGTTCATGTGGACTCTAGTGTGAAACTTGTGATCTCCTTAGGGGCCACTGGTCCCATGATTTCTCTTCTAGATATAGTGGTTGACTTGATCGCCTTGGGCTTTACCCTTTGTATTTTTGGAAAGTTTATCTCCTTTTGACCCACAATTGATATGGTAAGGAAGTGGTGCTCTATGAAGTGGAAACTCTCAAGGTCAATGTCTATCTTTTCTATGACTTGCCCCCTCTTCTTATTCAACTTAACTACAGAAAAGGATTGTGACTTGGTTATAGCTGGTTCCTAGAATTTTGGCAAACACACCTTGTTGATGGAGAAATGGAATCTGGGATTCAACCAAGAGAGGGACCTCTACAGGTATGGTCTAGTCTAGATAAGGTTGCCCAGTCTCCATTTAGAATTATGGGATGAGTGGGTGTTTAGATGGATTGGAAACTCCTTTGCTCAGTTCATCAAAATGGACAATAGCTCTAGAACTAAACTAGGTTTTGCTAGATTTTGTATCAATGTTACAATGAATAAACCCTTTCTGACAATGGTTGACCTAAAATCTAAATGGGGAAACTGGTCCCAACTGATAATCTATGAGGATGTGGCCCCCTTTTGCTAAAAGTGAAACATGTTTGGTCATTTGGTTGTGGATTGCCTGAAGGGTGAGAAACTCAAAGACAAAGTGTTCTCACTAGGAGTGGTGGTGGTTGAAAGCTCAAAAACTACTAAGATGGTTGAAAAAGATAAAATCCCAGTGAATAAGGAACCAATTGGCCTAAAGAAAACTTGTGACATGGCCTCTTAGGACCTGGCTAAAACCCTTAGCAAAAACGGTGAGAAGGTAACAACCCTTGTGAAGGTGAACATCATTGGACAGGGTGGAGAAGTCCAAATTGTTATAGATGATACTGTTGACCATGAAGACGGGGAGATTTTTGACATTCTTTCTCTATAACTATTCCAACCTAGGGAAGGATAAATGATTAAAGTGATGGAAGCTAATAATGGTTCTACTCTATACTATTCACCCCTCCTCTTAGGGAATGGATCACTACTCATCGATGAAACCTTGGTGGTTTCACTTCTAGGTATTATTGAAATGATTTCCTAAAAACTAAGCCACCAAATCTTGACCTTCTCAACAATGATGCTAACTAGACAGTCCCAAAGTGGAAGCCTAGAGGAGGATATAAGGTAGAGTAGGGTCATCCATGGGGATTGGGAGACCTCTGACTAGGAACATCTATCAAAAGGAAACAAAGAAGGATATAGCATAGGGGAAACAAAAAACCCTAAAGGAAACTCAATATCATAAAAGATGAAGCTCATATCTTGGAATGTGAGAGGGCTAAATAGCCGTAGGAAATAATATGAATTGAAACTAAAGATCATAGAGCTTAAGTATGACTTGATTCTTTTGCAAGAAGTTAAAATGATTGAGTAGTTTTTCTCTAGAGTTGCTACTTACATTTGGTTGGGGGCTAAATTTTCTTATAGTGTGGAAACCAGACAAGGTGGTAGGAATGGTCACCTATATTAATCCCTATTTGGTGGTCACGAGTTTCACCTCCCATGCTATTAGTTGGAATCTTTTCAATTTCTATGCCCCCAACACTTGGAATGGTCGACTTGTTGTCTGGGATGAGGCTACTAAAGTGACAAAAAAGAATTGTGTGCATGGGGGATTTTAACACCCCTCTATATCCATCAGAGAAACTAGGGGGTTTGGAAGACTTTTCTAATAGTATGCAAGATTTGGAGGGCTTTCTCGGAAGGAATGACTTGATTGATATTAATCTTTAGGGTGTTGCATTCACTTGGTCATATAATAGATTGGGGAAAAATTTAATTTAGGTTAGACTTGATAAGGTTCTTATTTCTTTTGGTTGGGACATTCTTCAACATTATTCCTTAAAGGCAGAGCTAAGGACCATTTCAGATCACTCTATCCTGGTGTTTTCTTGGTTGGAGAATCAACCTACTAGATGAAGGACTTTTAGGTATGAAATCATGTGGCACTCACACATTGAGTTCAGAGATTGTATTACATGGTGGTGGAAGGATCCAATTGAGGGAATGACCATGTTCCATATTGCCAAATAGCTTGGAAGAATCTAAAAAGAAGTGCAAGGATGGAGAAAGTCTTCATTTGGGAACATCTCCAAAGAAAATAAATCTACTAAGAAGAAGTTGGAATCCCTCCAAAACCAACTTATTTAGGACAATACTAATGCTAAACTGCAACAAGAGGAGCAAGAGTATCATAACTTATGAATGACAATCCTAAATCAAGAGGAAGTTTTTTGGAAATAGAGATCAAGAGTTCAGTGGTTGGAGTAGGGTGAGTGAAATTTGAACTTTTTCCATAGATCAACATTAAGAAGGAAAAATACAACACCATAAACATGTTGGTGGACGATAATGGTTAGGAGATTAATGATAAAGAGGAGATAGAAGGTAAAGTCTATCTCTATTTTAAGGAGCTCTATAACCCCCTTGTTGTATAGGTCAACAAAACATGCAAAATGATATTTTGAGATCTTTTCACCCAGTTGTGAATAACCAATTGAGTGAGGAAATGAATGCTAAGATCAAGTAGATAGAAGTTAGAAAAGCTATGTTTAGCATGAATCGATACAAAGCCTTTGGTCCTGATGGTTTTCCCTCGACTTCAAGAATTCTAGAATATTGTCAAGTATGATTTGGTCCATGCCACTAGAGACTTTGTCAGAATGAGCAATTTACTAAAGGAACTCAACTGGACCTTCATCATTATTGTCCCTAAGACTAATAACCCAAGTGATCTAGAGGAATTTCAACCTATAAGTCTATGGAACACGATTTATAAAATCCTTGCCAAGATTATGGTAAACCGAATCAAGCCCCACCTTGATAAGTTCATTGGTCCCTACTAGAATGGTTTTTTCCCTAGGAGGTAGATTCTAGATGTGGTCATAACTACTCATGAGGTTATCCACACTATGGATAGGACCAAGAACTCAGGTATGGCTCTCAAACTGGATATTTCCAAAGCCTATGATAAGGTTAGGAGGGAATTTCTGATTTCTATTCTCTCTAAACTTGGTTTTAATGAAAATATTAACAAAATTATAAAAAATGTGGTTAATACTATCACCTTTTTGGTGCTTGTTAATGGGAATCATGGAGGCTTTTTTTCTTCATCACAAGGGCTACACCAAGGTGACCCTCTATCCCCATATCTCTTCATTATTGTGGCTAAGGTCCTTGGTAGAAATTTTGTTTCCATGAACAATGCTAACAAGTTAAGAGGTGTTAGACCCATATCCTTATGTCCTCCTAAAAATATTCAACAATTTGTGGATGAGACCTTCTTATTTGGTATCTCGTGGATCCATGAAGCTAGTGAGTGGAAAGAGGTCCTAAACTAGTATGCAGAGGTCTCTAGACAATGCATAAATTATCAGAAAAGCAAAGTATGTTTCTTCAACATAGTTGCTAGCCTGAGAGGTAAGGTTACTCAAATTTTGGAATGTTGAGAGGTGTTTCTCCTAGACACTTATCTTGGGCTCCCACTCATGATTAAAGAAGTTTCAAATCAGTTTTGGAATGATCCTATTGAACACTTCCAAGGAAAACCGGCAGGATGGAAAGGTAAGGTTATGAGCAGCACTAGGAAACTCCAACTTCTCTCTGCCTCCCTATAGGACATCCCAATTTACTTCCTATCCAAATTCAAACTCCTTGACAAATTCAAAGATATCCTAGAAAAAATACACCAAAATCTCTTTTGGTCCAATATTGAAGAACAAACGAGGATGAGTTTGGTAAGATGGGAAAAAGTTTGTCATCTTAAGAATCTTCGAGGTTTAAATATAAGATGGATTGGACATGTGAATAAAGCCCTTGTAACCAACATTGGATGGAGGCTGATGATTTCAATGGGTAATTGGTGCAACATTGTGAGGGCCAAGTACCTTGGAGGAGAATCATTTCATCATGCCTTATGGACCCAGGCTTTCCTCAAAGGCTCTAAAATTTGGAATAATTTGGTGAACACCCAAAAAATTTTGAAGATGGGGTGCCATTGGATTGTTAGGAGTGGTAACACCATTTATTTTTGGGAAGATTATTGTGTCCATGATTACCTACTCAAACACAAAAAATTCCTCCCTTTGCGTGAAAAATACACTAGAGCTTATGGATCCATGACCCAAAACTATATCAACCCAAATCGCCAATGGATTAGGATCCAACACTAGGCTCTTGCAGAGGTGGGTCTTACTCTAGAATTTCAAAACCTACTAAACAATTATTGGATGCCCCTCATTTCGATTAAGGACTCCATGGTTTGGAAGCTTATTCAATGGAGGACTTCATGGTAAAGTCATCTTATCTGTGCTACCTTGGGGGTAGGGGTGGTCTAAGGAGATTGGAGAAAGGTGTGGTACCTATGGATCCTTCCAAAGATAAATTTTTCTAGCAGATGACTTTACATGGGGCTATCTTTACTATGGACAATCTCCAAAGGAGAAGATATCAACTTGCAAATTGCTATGTCCTTTGTCTTTAGGACACAATCTATATCACACCTTATTCACTGACCTTTTTCCTCGAAGGTGTGGAGGGAGTTACTTTCCTTATGGGGAATCCAGTGGTGTGCTAATGAAGGTTTGCAACAATTTGTTCACTAGAATGACCCATCTTCCCACCCATACCTAAATAACGTATGGTTAATAATTCCTCCTTATGTTTCATGAGAAAGCTAGAAGAAATAAAATAACAAAATATTTAGGGATAAAGATGCTACCAGGTTGTGGGTGGCATAATTGGTTATCAGACTCCTAAAGGAATATAGTGGAATCTGGTGGTGGAATCTCCCCTAGGTATACTTGATAGGCAATGGGCTTTTGCCTAGGGAGTGGAACATATGGTGCCATAGGTTGATAAATACAAAGCCTTGTCTAGGAAGAATACGGTGTGTAACCTGCCCCGTGAGACATGGTTTAAGCTTAATTTTGATGGTTTGGCCATGATTGAAAGTTTTGATAATGGGGGTGTTTTACACAATTCTACAGGGAAAATGGTTATGGCTTATTCTAGAAAATGTGGGGGTGGCTCAAATGATGAAGCCGAAGACTTGGCTCTTCTGTGGGGTTGAGACTTGTGAGGAAATTTAGAATTAATAGGTTGATGGTTGAAGGGGATTTGATGCTAATTATCAAAGCTGCTAAAGGGGATAGTAAGAGTTGTTGGGTGATCAAGGTGATAATTGAGAAAATTTTTAAGATGATGGAGAAATGCCCAGAAATCTAGGTGGATCATATTTATCATGAAGGTAATGGCATGGGGGATGAGTTGGCTAAATTTGGACACAATATCACAAGGCTAAATGAATGGGAGAACATCAGCCTAATTCCATCATCAACTAAACTATTGATAGAATGTGAAAGTACTTCTAACACTTTCATATGAATCATCACACCAAGGGGCACATCTTCAAGTTTCCACATGGACGAGAAAGAAAAAGGTCTCATAAAGTTTACAATTGGAAAGATTATATGTGGATATGCTTTTATGATCTCCTTTTCATAAATTTTATTTATGTTCACCAAAGGACAAAGGCAATGGATTTTCTAAGATTCAAAAATTCTAACTATAAAAGATAATAATGACACCTTGCTCATATCCACTACATTTATAGCTGGCATCATGTGATTATGGAAAGAAAGGAGTAATTCACACATGCCATGGAAAGAGATTTTTTGGGCCTTGGAAAACCTTATGGCCTTATGATGGCTTTCTACTACCACTACATTTTCATCTTGAGTATATTTTATTTAACCTCTAAAAACTATTTTACCTACAACTCAGTGGTGTTGGAAAATTCAAAGGAGTTAGTGGAAAAATTTGAAGAGTTGGTGGTCAAGTTGGGTGGCAGTATGGGCACTAGTAACCATATTGAACCTATGGGAGTGGAGGAGCACATTCACAAGAGTGAAGTAGTGATTTTTTATCTATGGGAGGGCATCTTGTTACCATTTATGGGAGGGATGATAAATCATGAGGAAAACATCTTTGTGCAGTACTTGCATTCATGGAATAACAAAAGGGTTGCCATTAATGGAATGAGTGTTGAAATCACTAAGGATCTTATTGCTAGGGTTAGTGGGTTTCCCATGGGCCGCAAGAACTAGCACAAAAAAGATCGTGTGAACAATGAAACTAGCTACACAAATTCTTCAAGCTTAATGGAGAACCAGTTTTTTATGCATGGTGGGTTTTCTATGGAACACCTCCCTAAGCCCTAAGATGTCATCTGCTATGCTATTATGAGATACACAATATTGGAAACAGGTTTCAAGTACTTCATTTTTACCATTTCCCTATCCTTGACCATTTTAGAAATCTAGATCAAATCTCTTTTCCATTCCTTTTCTAAATTCTTTGGAAGCTAGTATTTACAAAGCTAGGAGAAAGGAGGAAGGAAAACCCTTTTACCTCATCCACTAGGGTTTAATGAATAAATTGTATACCCATCACCTTGCCCAAAATCTACCTCTCCTAGTTAACCCTCTAGCTACTACTACCCGCCAAGCCTCACTTGACCTTGGCCCTGGGCCTAGCCATAAAAAAATCAAGAAAACCCCAAAACCTGAGGTCAAAAATAGTCTCATAGACTCTGACACAAAAACTAGGAAGAAATATTAGAGTCCTCATAGATCGAACAAATGCCTCCAAATGAAGAATTTTAAGTCCCCTCCCAAATAGGTCCTCACCTTGGAGTCTACTAAACGTGACATTAAACCCCCTAAGAGGAAGTAATACCACAAGGAAATTGGCAAGAAGTCTGGTTCCAACCCTCCCAACCCCTCCCATATATCTAATACCTTGGAGACTAATTCTTTCCTAGTTAGAAGTGGTGGTGAGGACATTACTTTCCCCAGGAAGGACACTCATAAAATTGGGGAAAAAAAAGGAAAGCATAGCCATGACCAAAATTATTGCAAGGCTTGGCTTGATAGGCTTGAAAAGCCAATGAAGGATTTGGAAGATAATCATACTAGAAAATGCCAAAGATTTGAAACCTTAGCTGAGATCTCTAGTAAAGTGATGCATTCTGTGACTACCACCCTTTACTTTCTACAAGTGAACAAGGATGTGAAGGACCTAGAGAAAGAAAGCAAGACTTCTCACTCCATATACGGCTTCCTGGTGGAGGACTGGATGAAGACCCTCTTGAAAAAAATTGTCTAGGAGGAGGGGGTGACTGGGGATAGGAATGGACCTAAGGTGAAGGATGTTGAGGAACCAGATAAGAAGGAGGGAAATTAGCCCTGTTGGCTTTTATTTTTTTTATTTTTTAATGATATCATGTAATTTGAACTTGATGCCATATGGACCTTTTTGTTATTTGTATAAGTTTAATCGCTGAACTGATAGTAGTATTATGATGTTTTACTACTGGAATACTTTTCCTTTTTATCTTCTTGATCACAATAGGATTGATGTTGTTAGAGCTGTTATGGATTATGTTAGTTTTTTGAAGTATAAAACTAGCATTAGTTAGATGATAGGGAGGTAATCTATGACTCAGCTTTCAACCATTTTGTACTCTAGGGTCAACCCCTCTGTAATGATCCCTTTTTAGGGTGTTTCATTTTTGTGACTTTTCTCTTCTTTACTTATATCTTTGCCATGTTTTCTCTGATATAACCTTATTATGTATGCAATCTGGAATGCTTCAAGCCATCACTGATAAAGAGATAAATATGTGCTCAACAATTACATTGTGTCTGATATATGCTATTGCAATTCTTGCACTTGTAACTGGAAGGTTGTGTCAACAATCATGCTTTCTTAGTCCACCCCATAAGTCTACAAACGGGAGAAATTGAATATATATTCCGTCCCTTTAGTTTCTATTATGTTCTTTGTCCTCCATATTTGGACCATGCATCTTCATTGTTATTGCTTCAGTAATTTGTCAGAGATGTAATCAATTCCATCTCTTCCTTATTCCCCTCCACATATAACATTTGATTGGATTTCTTTATATGTGTTGGTCAGTATTGGCCAACAGTCACATCCTTAGGTGTTAACTAATTCATATATATATATATATATATGTTATTTAAATATGATGGTTATCATATATATTTACTTATATTATATGTTATTATAACATATTTGATTGTATTATCATTTATATCAACTCTTGTATCATTAAATTATATAATATTATATTGATTATTTTATTAATCAATTAATATTATATATATTCAAATGTGATAATATCTAGATATGTTATTATTTCATTGTTTATAATGTAATTGTAACATTTATTTATTCTTATATCTTAATCTTATTATTATGAAAAATAATAATTTATATTGTTACTATGAATAATACAGATGATTAAGTAAAATAAATAGATCATAAGTATTTATCAATATTATTTCTTTTGTGAACAATCAATAATAGCAAATGAACTATTATTATATTTTATCCAATTATAGGATTCCCTCTTAAAGTATGATATAAGAATAGGGTAATATATATGTATTAAGGTACATATATACAAAGGCATGATATTAATACATTTGATATAATTACATAATATTGAGGAATCATTCTAATCAATGAAATGTCGACTTGTTTGATTTTGAATATCAACTTATTTCATATTAGAATGGAGGTTGATGAATAATAATCTACAAATGATGTGATAGATATCCTTTCTCTTGGAGACAAGGACATATTAATATGTTAACTTAATGACAAATTATATCATTATTATTTATAATTAATTTATCATTAAATCTTATAAATATGGGGACATGATAGTCTGCCCTTCCTCAAATTGCTTGTCCTCAAGCAATGATTGTTTACACTAAACCTTTATTGTGAATTCAATATACAAGTTATACACTAGAATGAAAGAACACATAAAGTACGCATGTAGTTAATGTCATAATGCATGAAGTAAATATCTAAGTGCTTGCAGACACAAAGCATACATGAAGAAGACACATTAATGCATGAAGACACGAAGTACACACAATGCAGACACATGATGCATGAAGGCACAAAGCATACATGATGCAGACACATCATACATTCTTTGTTGATTTTCACAATGAAGTAGAGTAAATGAAATGATGTATAAAATATACTTCCCTAATATGCCTTTTGATCATGGACCTGCAACACAAATAATTATTAGCATATAATAGCTCTAAAGAAAGATGAGTCTTGTGATGATTCCTTCCCTTCTTATTATGATCATCTTGAGATGGTAGATTTACAGTGCAAAGGGCACGTGAAACAAGCTACAAGTGGTTCCCTAGAGGATATCCGTCATGTGCTCGAATTTACTCCGCCTCTCCCTCCACCCACTTCCTACCTTAGGATATCATAATGTGGTTGAGAAGATTAATCCAATGAACATAATTATTTGACACAGGAATCTTTTGCTCTCCTTATTATGATCATCTCAAGATGGTAGATTGACGGTGCAAAGGGCACATGAAACAAGCTACAAGCGGTTCCCTAGAGGATATCCATCAGGTGCTCGAATTTACTCCGCCTCTCCCTCCACCCACTCCCTATCTTAAGATATCATAATGTGGATGAGAAAATGAATGTTAATCTAATGAATATGAATCTTTCTCTCTCCTTATTACAATCATCTTGAGATGGTAGATTAACGGTGCAAAGGGCGTGTGAAACAAGCTACAAGCGATTCCTTGGAGGATATCTGTCAGGTGCTCGAATTTACTCCGCCTCTCCCTCCACCCACTCCCTATCTTAAGATATCATAATGTGGATGAGAAATAGACCCCTATGTATTATCTAATCAGATGGCTTTCCCTTCTATCATAATTGGTTAAATTTTGGAATATATAGTGCTCTATGGACATTTATTTACTCCTTGTGCTTAACGTCCCATAGTTTTTCAAATATGCCATTTAAAATAGTATTGTTAAAATGGATGTAACATTTCTTAGTTTTCTTCATGTAAATCCAAAAGATAATTATTTTATCTTTTAACCAAATCTTTCCTCTCAAATTCTCCTATTTATTATTATTATTATTTTTGGGATATTTTAATGGTATTAATCATATAGCTTATTAAAAATTGGAGTCTAGAAAGAGAAAGACTTTCTCCTTCTAGTTATATCTCCCATATCTAGATTCAAAAATCTTGAGAAGAAACCAAAATTTTCATATAATAGTATGTGAGATGGGAGTGACAGGAACCTAAAAATAGGATAGACGAAGAAATCTTAGAGTTGTTGGGCTATACCCTTTGAGATAGCATCACTAAAATCATACCAGAGTTTAGGGCTTGAGGAAAAATTTAAATAATGTTCCATGGCCACTTGGAGCTCCTCCATACTATCACCCCCATCCATTACACATAGAAAATCCAACATAGATAAAAATATCTCTTGAATTACCATTGAGATCTAAAAATCACATTGAACATCTTCTTAACAAGGGGTCTAGCCAACAATTTTGGCTTCAATAATTCTTGTGAGTTTAGGTACCTAAATCCACTTATATTTAAGATTATTTTTTATCAAATTTAATTAAATCATAGGGAATTCAAAGAATTATTCTTTAAAAATGATCTTATAACTATCTTTAATTTTTCATTCTAGATAACACAATTTTCTACTTCAAAGTGTCTTGTCGATATTTGTGATTGAATTTTTTTCTTTTTTTTCTTTTTTAAAACTAGAATCACTTGTCAAACAAGTTAAGGGCATTTTTATAGATCTTTTTATTCTTCCTATTACCTTTCTTTTTATTCTTAGAATTTTGTTGTTAGTAATAAATCCAATTTCAATTTTATGAAATGCTCAATAATAAGGATAAACACCCTGATTTTTAAATCAATTTTCCTTTCCTTCAAAATCTAGAAACGATTCAAGAGTGGCACCCGTACACAGTAAAGGAATTAGGGTTTACATGTGGAGAGCTCACACCAGATGCTCTTGCCCTCATTTTCAAGAAAAACATCTTTTCAGGAGAATCTCACAGTGGTGCCCGCAATTTGCAAGTCATGGAGGATGGTAGTCTCATAGCTGGACTGCTGGCAAGAGATCGATATTGAGGAATGGTGCCATCATAGAAATTGTGGAGAGAATGGTTGAGATTCTTGTCAAGATAAGCCAAGGATTGATGCACAAATTATCTTTGTCTAGATTGGCTAGTGATAAAACCTTCACTTTCATTGCTAGCCATTAATAATCTTGAGACACTGTGCATGCCAGCCAGTCAAGTCGCTGATTCCATTGTTACTAAAGTTGCTTGTACCCAGCTTATTCTTGATGATTGGCAGAGAAGTGGGAGGAAGATATTTGAGCTTGTTGACTACCCCGTCAAGGGACTATTGTTTGAAGTAGGCCAAAACTTAGGAGAAATTGCTAAAGTAGTTGCAACTTTGTGTTGTTCATTATAGAACAAAAACATGTCTTTCAAAATTTTGATATCTAATTGTGGAACTCGGATATTTCTTTTTTCTCCAGGTAACTACCTTTTGATAATTATTGCATCCCACAGATCAAATGAATTCTAAGTGTTCTATTTATTTTCATGAGGTAGATTTGTGTAAATCACTACTCTTGAAATATGGGTCAATGAGTTTGATTCAAAAACTACACAGTTACGTTAATTTAATTTAACATAGCCTTTTGTCTCTTCAGTGCTTCGTAGAGAAGCATACACATGGGATGATTGATGATAAATTCCTTTAGGCAAAGGTCAATCCTTCGGTCTTGGGAAATTGGTGGACATATTGTGTTTTACAGAAATGTTGATTATAGCCATGCTACAAAGAAGTTTGTAAGAGATTTTCTTGTTGTTGCATCTCCCAATCACGAAGAGTTTGAGGGAGTGAAATGCTTATGTGTTGGCATTGCAGAAGACATTTGCTGCCAATAATAATTCGATAAAGTCATTTGTTGCTGATGTTTATAATTTTGTTAGGGATAATTCTATGGGGATTATATAAATTTGAAGATTCTTATCCTCCAATGCCATCTTATCGGAAGATAGAATGATGCGGCTTAGATTCATTCTAATCATGAAATTCAAAGAGCAGCTATAGTTCTTATTGTACAACAAAATATATTAAAGGCTTGATTATATGGATTACAGACTTCTGCAGGCTTGATCATGATTTGTTGTCATTCTCAGTATTGATCAAGATTCTGCAATTTCTCATCTATGTTTAATTGTAACTAGTGAGATACTCATTAGATGGAAAAAGCGATTGCAGAGCGGGGTAAAGGAATGTCACTGATCCGAGTTTTCCCTAATTTTTAGCTAATCATAGCTTACAACTATTTAGTATAAATATGTAATCATTGATTGACATTAGAAATCGGTGGAGAATTTATATTTAGGTGGGAAGTCATATCAATGTTTGTTTGATTGACTTGAATTAAATTCTTTGCTGCAACTGCGCCATTGATTGAAGTTTGATAGAATTCTAGGGTTTTCTCTATCAATTCTTTTTTTTTTTAATTGTAATTTATTGTACACAAAATTCTATGGCGTTGTATAAAAGAATTCAGCAAACATAACCTATAGGAATGCTCTTGTAACAATTTATTTTGAGTGACAATAGGGATAGGCAGACCATAGATCTCAAGCGTGTTTAAAGTCTCCGATGGATTGACCACTAGACATGGCAGACATGTGCTCCTTTAATATCTTGTCCAGAAACTCATCGATTATTTGCTAAAATTTCTTCTAATAAATGATTCACAGGTTGGCAGGATGTTAGCTCTAATACCAATTGTAATGACCCCTTTTTAGGGTCATTCATTTTTGTGACTTTTCTCTTCTTTACTTATATCTTTTTCCATGTTTTCTCTGATATAACCTTATTATGTATGCAATCTGCAATGCTTCAAGCCATCACTGATAAAGAGATAAATATGTGCTCAACAATTACGTTGTGTCTGATATATGCTATTGCAATTCCTGCACTTGTAACTAGAAGGTTGTGTCAACAACCATGCTTTGTCAATCCACCCCATAAGTCTACAAATGGGAGAAATTGAATATATATTCCATCTCTTTAGTTTCTATTATGTTCTTTGTCCTCCATATTTGGTCCATGCATCTTCATTGTTATTGCTTCAATAATTTGTCAAAGATGTAATCAATTCCATCTCTTCCTTATTCCCCTCCACATATAACATTTGATTGGATTTCTTTATATGTGTTGGTTGGTATTGGCCAATAGTCACATCCTTAGGTGTTAACTAATTCATAGTTATGTTTATATATATATATATATATATATATATATATATGATGGTTATCATATATATTTACTTATATTATATGTTATTATAACATATTTGATTGTATTATCATTTATATTAACTCTTGTATCATTAATTTATATAATATAATATTTATTATTTTATCAATCAATTAATATTATATATATTCAAATGTGATAATATCTAGATATGTTATTATTTCATTGTTTATAATGTAATTGTAACATTTATTTATTCTTATATCTTAATCTTATTATTATGAATAATAATAATTTATATTATTACTATGAATAATACAAATGATTAAGTAAAATAAATAGATCATAAGTATTTATCAATATTATTTCTTTTGTGAACAATCGATAATAGCGTATGAACTATTATTATATTTTATCCAATTATAAGATTCCCTCTTAAAGTATGATATAAGAATAGGGTAATATATATGTATTAAGGTACATATATACAAAGGCATGATATTAATACATTTGATATAATTACGTAATATTGAAGAATCATTCTAATTAATGAAATGTCGACTTGTTTGATTTTGAATATCAACTCATTTAATATTAGAATGGAGGTTGATGAATAATAATCTACAAATTATGTGATAGATATCCTTTCTCTTGGAGACAAGGACATATTAATATGTTAACTTAATGAAAAATTATATCATTATTATTAATAATTAATTTATCATTAAATCTTATAAATATGGGGACATGACACCCTCATCTTCTCTCTTGACTGCTATCTATATATTTCAAAAACAAAATCTTATATATTAAATATTTTACTAAGCACACATCTTACAATGTTAATAATATAAGATAAAGGATTATTAATATGTAGCAATTTTTAATAAATGTAACTAATACGTCATTAGGTGTTTGGCCACTTCTCCTCCCACATTGAAGAAACCTCGCACTTATTAAGAGAGGTTGAATTTAGGGAATTCATGACTAATTCAATCATTATACACATGAGATATAAAAACCATGTCTACGTGTTCATTATTCAAAGAGATTTCCCATATAAATGTTGTGTAATGTCTCAAATCTATGTTTCATATTCTTAATGTTATATGTAATTATTAATATTTTAAGGATTCAAATTTCTAGAATAAATTGACAAAAGTTAGAAGCAAATATTTTGTATTCAATGAATGCGATAAAAATTACTGAACAATTCGTTGAATTTAGCCTGGTCTTATTATCTCTCTCTCTATAAGTTTATATCAACGACTTTCGCTCATAGCCAAATTCACTGAATTCACCTCAGCCATGGTCATGAGACCTAATTCAATGTCAATACTATATTTTATAGAGAAGCGTAGATATTTGACTGAGCTTGAACGCACAGAAACTTCACTAGGTCATTTATGATTCATTGTTATGGCATGTCAATTTCACTGGGCCATTTGTATCAAATTAACAGAGAGTTTTGTGGGATTCGACCTTTCGGAATTCGAATGATAAGCGAAGATGGTGTGTACACGGTGAAGCATTTGAGAACTACTTAATTAAGAATGGAAGAAGGCCCTTTATGACATTTCATATATCAAAGGCTATATTTTTGAAGCGTAAGAAAACCATTTACTTGTTCTTCTGCTAGGTTTCAATGTGGTTGCTCATTCTTGGCAACCTAATGGACATCAATAAATAAATGTAATTTGATATTTGAAATGATCTGATTGAGAAGAGATTTATTGTGTATATTTCAGAGATCAGGGAAACCCGTTGGAGAAAATTGCGACGAGCGTAAAGCAGTTAATTGAGACGAGGGTATTGCGTCCTTCCATAACCTTCAAGATGATTCAAATTTTTAGAATTCTGCTGTGCCCAAAAAGCGAGATTCGGCTAAAAATGAACACATAATTAGAAAATCACAATGTCAGTCGACGATGCGAAAAAACCGCATGCTGTAAGAGGTCCAGAGTAGTTTGAAGATGATTAAGAATTTGACAGGAAAGGCTCAGACAGTTTGAGGATTGTTACTTGGAAAGTTGTAAAGCAGTATGGAAGTGACAGGATAGATTATATATATTTCCAAGGTAGTTGCATTATGGAGGTTGTTGAAGATGATTTTGAGGTTGAAAGTTGAAAATGTCATGGGCTCTTGGAAGTGTTGAATTTAAGTTCTAAGGGCTCGTTTGGTTTGTGAAATTGTAGAAATTGAGATTTTCAATTCCTAGTTGCTAATGGGAAGTCTGATAACCTTGTTTTGAGACAAAATTAGAACTCTAGTATTCTAATTCTATTTTTCCAATTTTGAATCAAATGCAAAATTTCCCAAATTTAAAAATGGAGATATCTAATTTAATAGTTTTCTAAAAGTTTATATTATTTTTTTCGTTGTATGTTTTTTCAAAATTCTTTCACTCCAATTGATTTTGTTTATTACATTATTCTTGGAAAATCTTCAATTCAAATTGGTCGGAATCTAATGTTTGTTGCAATCACAAATTTGTATATAGCATTCAAGGAAGACTTTTGATGCACACAACTATTGTTTTGAGTTTTATCTTTCAAATAGATGTTTGCTTAACTTTTGAGATTTAGATTAATTATGATTCTTTCTTGAAATTAATTATTATTATGTATTAAGTTCAAATCAACTCGAAGATGATGTTGTCTAATAGTTGTGTGATGTATTTATTTACTTCTATTCTTTTGACGAATAGTTCCTTTCTATTAATAAATTAATATACTAGTTACAAATTCACAAAAAAAGGATCGGCGGATACAAGATCATCCCACGAGATGAGATAATTACTTTAATAAAAAATAAGCATAAAAATAAAATAAAACTAATATCAAGAAATAACATACTTAATAAAAAGAAATTGATATATACACAGAAAAGAATTAATAAAAAGTAGTTAAACATAACTTAATACGCTAGTATTAAGAAAATTGATTGCATTATTTATATATTATAATTTTTCCTTTCACTATTTTTTAATAAGTTTGTAAAATTAGAAAAATAAAAGTAAATGTCGGAATAAAAGAAAAAATGTAATTACATGATTTTTTAATCAATCAGAGGTTCAAGTCAAGATTAATTATTACCAAATTCAATATTAATTATTATTGTATGTTATAATTTATTATTACTATTATTTATTAATTGAGTAGACTAGAACCTAAGACCTCTCAGATAAGAGGCTCTTGCCTATAATTACATGATTTTTAACATATATATTTTTAAAAAAGTGTATCTATTTAAAGAACTAAAAAAATATTTACAAATTTCCTTATCACAAACATTCTAACTTAATAGAATCTTATTCAGTCCTAAAGATATAGTAGGAATGTCAAAGCCTTATGTAATAATTGGAAAATAAATTATTTTAATATATTTAATTATATGTGACAACTATTTATGCATCAAAATATTAGTATTCAATAATAAACATAAAATTAGAGTATCAATGATAAAAAATCATTCTTAAATAAAATATAAACTAAATAACTTTAAAAACTTCATTTAAAAGAATTATTTTTATTAGATGAAAATTACTTTTGAAGGGGGCACAGTGGACCCTATTATAATAGAAACATCTATAGATAAAAACCATATAGTAACCACATACTAAACAACAACAGACCAAAAGCTACAAAAAATAGGGAACAAAGCCCTAGGGACCTTACACATTTTTCATCAAAATTCTATTTTTTGTTGTATTAATCTTCTTATTGATGCTCCGTAATTTGTTCACAATATTGTCATTAGGGGCAACCACCTTATGATTTTTTTAAAGTCTAGTTATAGGACTCATGATAAAGATTGTGTCATTTTCTTTCACAACACTACTATCATTAATGACAATTTACTTGCTTAAACTAACACTAGCATAGGGAGATGTAGATGCTCCTTTCAAAAGACCTTGTAAAGCTTCTACCTGAGAATTCAATTGCTTAAGGCCTTCTTAATTATTAGTTCTTGCCAAAGGTAGGATACTATTGGAATCATTCAATTCCATTTTACAATTAAACTACCAATCAAATGATAGAATTTGTAGTTCATAAATGTAATTTCTAATGTTTGTATTTGTATTGTATTTTACATAATTATATAATTCTAATTGATCTTTCATTTGATTGGCTTATTCTAATTTTTGCAATGAAAAAAATCATTTTTCACAACAAAAACAACAAATTTACACAATAAATAACATGTAGGTACTATTTGTACTAAATGTACTATCATATCATAAATGCTACTTATACTTTATTTATATCAAAAGATTGAAAACCAACACATCATCAAAAACTATAAAATTCATTATTCTAAAAATAAAGTATAGACTAAGTTTTTTATAATTATAATTATTTTTAAATTATAGATTTAAATATTTTTAAAAATATATTATATATTTCACTTTTGACAATATTTTTAAGATAATATATATTATATTAAATATTTAAATAGTTTAAAGATAGATTATATTTAAAAAAAATTAATATAAAGAATTACACTTATTGAGTAAATTAGAATACATTAAATTAAATTAAATATTTAAAAATTGATACATAATTTTGCAAATAATTTTTTTATATTAGAAATAAGGAGATCAAAAATACAAGAGATCGCAGAATAACAGAGTTCAGAGGCCAAGCCTCACACCTTCAAAAATGAAGTTTATACAACGAAACAACAAAACAAAAACATAGACCATGACACCAAGAAAAGCACAACAACCTAGGTGTCCACCCAAGCCATCCAGCCCAAGGGGCCATCCATCCAAACCACACTATTCGGATCTTGAATTTGATTCCGCATGTAAATCATCTCACTAGAAACATTGTGAGGTCTTCTTTTAATCTCTTTGCTAAACCTACTGAAGGTTTGAATGAAAGCATGTATATTATCCAGGTGCAGCCTCCAAAAAAATCCATTATTAACCTCATTAGCAAAAAAGGTAGTATGATCGTCCTTGAGCAATCTTTTGAATTTAGCCTTGTTGATTTTCATGGTCATCTGAATCAGCGAAAAATTTTTAAAATGTGTGAGACTTTGAAAAACCTCAGTAAGCATTCTAGGGATATTTTGAAACCTTTCTTCATTTCTGCACTTCCAAATTTGCCATAAAATGTTAGATGAGGTAATATCCCAAAACATATTAACATCTTTTCTAGCATTAGAAATAAAGCCGGTAATAACTTCAAAAATACTGAAATTAGAAGGGATAGAAATACCAAACATTAACCAAACCTCTTTGGCAAAAGAGCACTCAAAGAAAATATGCTTTCCCGTTTCTGGGGTTCTGCAAATGCTGCAATAGTTAATATCAGAGAAAGAGTTCCTAATAGGCAGCTTATTGAGAATAAGTAACCATTTAAAACATTTAATTTTAGGATCAATAGAACTATTCCAAAGATAATCAAAAACCTTCATCCAAGAAGAAATATCCAAATTGGTATACCAAATATTGTTAATATGATTGATGATATCAACATTATAATTTAAAATAGAATAAATATTCTTTGCTTTAAGTTTGGAGATGATGATACCATCAGGCCATTTTATCTTCAAATAACTATTAGAGTCCACATGACACAGGGTAGGGATATCTTTACTAGCTTTAACAATCATTCTATAAGTCTTTTTATGAGAGTTGGGAAGTTTAAATTTATTCTTTAAAACATCCCAAGGGATAAGTCTGTCCATTTCAAAGATATCAATGAATTGCTTAATTCCAAGGTTAGTCCAATACTTAGCCGAGCACCCTTGGGTAAGAGCAAGGGGTTTATTACCAAGCTTAAGGTTCCACCAAATGGATCTTTCACCATGAAGGGTTTTATTATCATAGAAGTATTTGTTAGTGATGAATTGCCTAACATGGTTCCAGGCTTTCCAGATGGATTTAAAAACTGCCGAGCCTTGAACAATAATAGGAAATTCACCACAAATGAGATCAGTGAAAGGAATATTTTTCCAGAATTTAGCATTTTTAGGATATCCCTTCTCAATATTATTACAAATCAAAACTTTCCAAGGAGCATCTCCCTCTAAGGCATGAAAGATCCATTTGGAGGCTAAAGCAAGACCATCAAGACGAAGATCTTTCAACCCTAGGCCCCCAAGGAGCTTATCAACATGACACCAATTCCAATTGACAGAATGCAATTTTTTCTTGCCCTTCCCATCAGACCAGAGATAATTTCTAATAGCTTTCTGGATTTCCAAAACTTGGTAGTCATTAAACATCCAAGCAGAGGCATAATATATATTGTAAGAAGACAAAATCTTTTGGCAAACTTGGATTCTTCCAGCAAGAGATAGAGACCTATTGTGCCACTTGTTCAGCTTAGTATGGATCTTATCCTTGACCCAACCCCACATCTCTTTTAAAGAGGGATCAACAGAGAAGGGGATACCCAAATATCTGACAATTTTTGAGGGACCACCCCATTGGAAATCAAATTTACTAAACCAATTAGGAGGTTGATCATCCCAACCAAGACAAATAGATTTGGCATGAGATAATCTAGCTCCAAAAATTTTACAGAAGAAGTTAAGTTTATTAATCATGGCAAAAAAATTCTCTTCAGAGGCTTCATGAAACAAAGAAGTATCATCGGCAAACTGACAGTTTATAATCTCCTTATTATTAGGAAGGATAATTCCTTTAATAGCGGGGGATAAAGTGTTGTCCCTAAGAATATAAAAAAGAGCTTCAGAGGCAATAACAAAAAGAGCAGGAGCAAGAGGGCATCCTTGTCTAATTGATCTTCCCAAAGGGAAAGGGGTAGACAGCGATCCATTAACATCAACTTGAGCATAAGCATCCTTGAGAAGGGTTTTGACAATACCACAAAAGAAAGATGGGAAACCAAAAGCCTCAAGCATCATGATAATAAAATTCCACTCAATTCTGTCATAAGCCTTTTCAAAATCCAACAAAAACATAGAAACATTTTGCTTAGTATGTTTGGCCCAATTAAGAGCTTCTCAGCTAGTAATGAGGTTCTCTAATATATATCTACCCTTCACAAAACCAGTTTGTGTGGGGCAAATAAATTTGGGGAGAATGGCTTCAAGCCTAGTTGACATACACTTAGCCAAAATTTTATAAGAAACATTTAACAGAGTTATGGGCCTCCAATTCTTAATAAGGGATTTATCACCCTCCTTAGGGATGAGTTTAATAATTCCAGAATTAATATCCCTACCCAGGGTTCCAGTATCGATGGCTTCATTATAAATATTAAATAAGACTTTGCTAATCCAATTATTGTTAGCCTTGTAGAATTCCACAGGCAGCCCGTCAGGCCCAGGAGCTCTATCATTACTAAGGGAATTGATGGAATTCTCGATTTCCTCAAGAGACAAGGGCTGCTCAAGAATAGAAGCATCCTCAGCCGAGATTCTTTTAGGAATAAGATTCTTACAATGATCTCTAAGGGCCCTAGCCTCCTCAGTATCCTCCGAAGTAAAAAGATTTTTATAAAAACCAACAAATTCATTCTTGATAATATCAATATTAGTAGTTAGATGATTGTTAATAAGCAGTTTATCAATAGACTCCTTAACTTGCTTTTGTTTAATAAGATTAAAGAAAAATTTACTACCTCTATCCCCATAATGTAACCAATGGGATCTTGAACGAATTCTCGCCCCCAGAGCTTTTTTATGTTGATGTTTTCTGAGAGCATTCTTAGCATGGGCAAGCTTGTGACAAAGATAAGGATCATCCGGGCTATTTTGGATATCCATTTCAGCATTATAAAGATTATTATTAAGCTAGGATTCCTTAAATCTATAATCTTTGGCCTTCTTTTGACCAATAGTTCTTAAAAAATTCTGCCAGGCAGAGACATCAAGACTCCACCTACGACAATAGGATAAAGAGGGAAAATGAGACTCATTGATGAGTCTTATAATAGAGATTGCAGCAAGAATGTCATTATCCTCCAGAAGGCTAGTATTGAGAATGAATTTACGGTTAGAGTGATTTCTATAGCTAGGTGAGCAGCCGAGATTAACAGATATAGAAATAGGATGGTGATCTGAAAGAGTGGTAGGGGAGACAAGCACCAAGTTATTATTCTTATCCGGAATCACAGAAAAGAAATTGCTATTAAGATAGAATCTATCAAGTCTAGAGTAGATTCTATACTGACCCTTCTGAAAATTACACTAATTTTGCAAATAATTATTTATTAAAGTGTGTATATATATAAATAATTTTGAATTAAATTTTAAATGATATTAATATTTCAATCCACATCATCAAATATAATATCATACCACTACGTTTTTGTCAAGCTCCCCACAACATCAACAAAAACACATTCATTTGCTAAATTTTAGAGGTAAGGATACATTTCATATAATTATAAGTTAATCATCACTAAATAAAAATTTCAAAAGTCAAACCTATTTGATTATTGTAATAATTATATTTTCCTCAAATTTTAAAATTTATATTTCTATATTTTCAAATTTTTTATTTTAATAATTCACTCTTATTTAACTCAAAAAGTTGTAATTATTATTTAATTTTTTTTCTATAAAATACACAATACTTTTTAAAGGCTTGATGATTTTTTATTTCAAAATTGTCTTTCTAACTATGTTATCATTATATTCTTTATAAATCATCTTTTATCTATATCTTATATTTAGTTATTTATCCATTACATATATTTATATTTCTTTTAACCCCTTTTGATATCTCCTTGTTCTTTTTATATCCTCCCCCTCTCTATATATTTATCTATTACATATATTTTCCATTTCTACCTATATATTTAACTATTGGTAGGAACTTTAATGCAATACATCACTTGTTTCATATAGTCATTTTACTAACAACCACAACAACCCTTAATTTTTCTTGGACAACCCTCTTTTAAAGCTTTAATCCCATTTTTTAGTGGATGAATATTCATCATCACTTTATCCATTTTGTGCACAAGAAGAGTCCTATTGATTTTTCTTCTTTTCAAGCATTAATATATGTCACTATCCATAATATCATTCACTTTTTATTTTATATTACTAGTTTCTTGCACAGAAGAGGCCTTTTCAACATGGGTACATTTTTTGAACTCCATTAAAATATCTTTATGAATTCCTATATCCTAATTAAATATAATCAAAGGTTGTGAAACATGGGAGTGAGGAGTAGAATATAATTATTCTTTCCTTTATTAGGGATGTAGGAATAAAATTCCTAATCTTCAACATGAAATGGGGTGTGTCTGTATGTGTGTGTGTGTGTGTGTGTGTGTGTGTGTGTGTGTGTGTGTGTGTGTGTGTGTGTGTGTGTGTGTGTGTGTGTGTGTGTGTGTGTGTGTGTGTGTGTGTGTGTGTGTGAGAGTCTAATAATTTTTTATTCAGCTTTTCCAAAACAACATTTTTATGGAATGATGAAGTAATATTATTAGGGTTCTTTGATATTTCTAAATGAAACACAACTTCTTCATTTGAGGTTGCATCCTTAGGCACTTTAGAAATGCTCTCATATATATATTTAGAGATGTAAAGGCAAGAGATATCACCATACAAGTGTAGAAAGAGACTTGTGTGTGTGGAGAAAAAGAGGAAAATAAAAATATATAGAAAACAATACAAAGAAATATAGAAGGGGAGATTAAGATGGGAAGACATGTGGAATGGAAGAGATGAAAAAAAAGGGATATAGAAGAATAGGGAGAGGGAGAGATGGAGAGGAATATAGATGATGACATAGATATGCAAGAAGATGTAAAGAAAGACCGAAGGAGAGATAGATAAATAGAAAAAATGAATAAATTGATATAGATCTATAGAGAGGGAGTTTAAGTGATGAAGGTTGCACCCCTTAATAACACAAACACATAAGAAAAAACAAAAGATAATGTAATTTTTGAGGATAAAATATGGGCTTCTTATTATCACAAAAAATGTGGAATCATAAAATTCAAAATTACAATTTGCAAACCCACATGAGTGACTTCAATATAATGATCTGCAGGACAAAGCTGCGAACAATCACCTAGAGTTGTTCTAGATAATTTACAAGCCTTCCTTAAATACGAAATTTTACACCACTTGCAAAGTTTCTAGAGATTAAACCCTAACCCTTGAGGCTGGCCATCCTTAAAATTACATACAGAGTTTTCTCAAAACATCTACAACAATTATTTTAGAATTTTTAGGTGGCCCAACTTTGGAAGACCATAATTTATGAACTATTGGACTGATTGGCTTTTATAGCCCCATTCCAAAATCCTTAGTTTTTTATCTACAAGGCTTGACTGGTGCAAGATTTAGAGGAACTTTTTTGAGAGCCCATTCAAAACCTACACAACTTTCAAAACTGAGCCTAAAGTATTTGCACCTAAAATGTTTACCAAAAATCCATGATAACTTCATGAATACTCATGATATGATAGTGAACCTCATTTGTAAAATGGTGTGCATGGGGGATTTTAACACCCCTTTATATCTGTTAGAGAAACTAGGGGGTTTGGAATACTTTTCTAATAATATGTAAGATTTGGAGGGCTTTCTTGGAAGGAATGACTTGATTGATATTGATCTTTAGAGTCTTGCATTCACTTGGTCAAATAATAGTTTAGGGAAAATTTTGATTCAAGTTAGACTTGATAGGGCTCTTATTTCTTCTGGTTGGAACATTCTTCAACATTCTTCCTTAAAGGTGAAACTGAGGACAATTTCAAATTACTCTATGTTGGTGTTCTCTTGGTTGGAGAATCAACCTACTAGACAGAGGTCTTTTAGGTATGAAATCATATGGCACTCACACAGTGAGTTCAAAGATTGCATTGCGCAGTGGTGGAAGGATCTAGCTGAGGGAAGAACCATGTTCCATATCACTAGAAAACTTGAAAGAATTTGAAAGGAAGTACAGGGATGGAGCATGTCTTCATTTGGGAACATCTCCAAAGAAAAGAAATCTACTAAGAAGAAGTTAGAGTCCCTCTAAAACCAACTTATTCAGGACAATACTAATGTTGAATAATAGCAAGGGTGAGGAAGTACTGGAACTTATGGATGACACTCCTAAATTGGGAGGAAGTTTTATGGAAACAAAGATCAAGAGTTTAGTGGTTGGAGGAGGGTGATTGAAATACAACCTTTTTCCATAGATCAACATCAAGAAGGAGAAAAACATAGCACCATAAACATGTTGTTAGACGATAATGGTTAGGAGATTAATGATATAGAGGAGATAGAAGGTAAAGTCTATATCTATTTCAAGGAGTTTTATAACCCTCTTGCTGTGTAGGTCAACCATAACATGCAAAATGATATATTGAGATCTTTTCACCTAGCTGTGAATAACTAGATGAATGAGGACATGACTACTAAGGTCAAGGAGTAGGAAGTCAAAAAAGTTGTGTTTAGCATGAATCAATACAAAGCCCCTAGTCCTAATGGTTTTCCCCCTTTTTTTCAAGAATTCTGGAATATTGTCAAGTATGATTTGTCCCATGCCACTAGAGACTTCATCAGAATGGGCAATTTATTGAAGGAACTCAACTAGACCTTCATTGTTCTTGTCCCTAAGACTAATAACCCTTGTTGTTTGGAGGACTTTTGACCTATTAATTTGTGCAACATGATTTATAAAATCCTTGCCAAGATTATGCCCCTCCTTGGTAAGTTCATTGGTCCCTACCAGAATGATTTCATCCCTAGAAGGCAGATTCTAGATGCAGTCATAACTACTCATGAGGTTATGCACTTTATGGATAGGAGCAAGAACCTATGTATGGCTCCAAACTAGATATTTCCAAAGCCTATGATAAGGTTAGGAGGGAATTTCTAATTTCTATTCTCTCTAAACTTGGTTTTAATGAAATTATTATCAAAATTATCAAAAATGTGGTTAATATTGTCACCTTTTCAATGCTTGTTAATGGAAATCCTGGAGGTTTTTTTCTTCATCCCAAGGGTTGCACCAAGGTGACCCCCTATGCCCATATCTCTTCATTATTGTGGTTGAGGTACTTGGTAGAAATTTAGTTTCCATGAACAATGCTAGTAGGTTAAGAGGTGTTAGACCCACATCCTTATGTCATCCTTAAACTATTCAGCAATTTGTGGATGACACCTTATCTGGTATCTCCTCCATCCATGAAGCTAGGGAGTGGAAAGAGGTCCTAAACTAGTATGCAAGGGTCTTTAGAAAATACATACATTCTTAGAAAAGAAAAGCATATTTCTTCAACACTGTTGCCAGCCTAAGAGGTAAGGTTACTCAAATTTTTGGAATGGTGAGAGGCATTTCTCCTAGACACTTATCTTGGGCTCCCACTCACAATTAAAGAAGTTCCAAAATAGTTTTGGAATGGTCTCTTTGAATGCTTCCAAAGAAAACTAGTGAGATGGAAAGGTAAGATTTTGAGCAGTACCAGGAAACTCCAACTTCTCTCTACCTCCCTATAGGGCATCCTGATATACTTCTTATCCATTTTCAAACTCCCTAGCAGATTAAAAGATATCGTAGAAAAAATACAATAGAACTTCTTATGGTCCAGCACTAAAGAATGAACTAAGATGAGTTTGGTAAGCTGGGAAAAAGGTTATCATCCCAAGGACCTCAAAGGTTTGAATATAAGAAGGATTGGACATATGAATAAAGCCCTCCTAACCAAAGTTTTCTAGAGACTGACAAATTCAATGGGTAATTGGTGTAACATTGTGAGGGCCAAGTACCTTGGAGGAGAATCATTTCATCATGCCCTATGTACCCAAGCTCTCGCCCAAGGCCCTAAAATTTGGAATAATTTGGTGCACACCTAGAAAATTATGAAGATGGGGTGTCATTGGATTGTTAGGAGTGGTGACACCATTGATTTCTAGAAAGATCAATAGCTCCATTATTACCCACTCAAACACACTAAATTCCTCCTGTTGCATGAGACATACACCAAAGCTTATGGACTATATCACCCTGGATCACCAATGGATTGGGATCCAACACCAGGCTCCTGAGGGGGTGGATCTTGCTCTAAAATTTCAAAACCTATTGAACAATTATAAGATCCCTCTCATTCCAATTGAGGACTCCATGGTTTGGAAGCTTACTCTTTGTGTTGCCTTGGGGGGGTGTAGCCCAAGGAGATTGGAGAAAAGTCTGGCACCCATGGATCTTTCCAAAGATTATTTTTTTCTAGTGGATGACTTTACATGGGGCTATCCTTACTATGGGCAATCTTCAAAGGAGAGGATGTTAGCTTGCAAATTGTTGTGTCCTTTTTCTTCAGGATGCAGAATCTATATCACACCTTCTTATTCACTACCCTTTTGCCTCTAAGGTGTGGAGGGAGGTACTTTCCATATGGGATTCCATTGGTTTTCTAATGAAGGTCCGCAATAATTTGTTCACTGAAATGGCCTATCTTCCCACCCATACCTAAATAACTTATGGTTAATACTTCCTCCTTATGTTTAATGAGAAATTTGGAAGGAACATAATAGAAAAATATTTAAGGATAACATTGCTACCAGTTTGGGGGTGACATAGAAGGTTAACAAACTCCTAAAGGAATGTAGTAGAATCTGGCAATGGAAACCCCCCCCTAAACCTGTCGGTAGACTTTATAGGTAGTGGCCTTCTACCTAGGGAGTGGGCCATATGGTGGCACAATTTGATAACTTCAAAGCCTTAACTAGGAAGAATATGGTGTAGAACCCACCCCTTGAGACATGGTTTAAGCTAAATTTTGATGGCTTGGCCATGATGGGAAGTTTGACTACTGGGTGTGTTTTATGCAATTCTACAGGGAAAATGGTTATGGCTTATTTTGGAAACTATGGGTGTAGCTCAAATAATGAAGTTGAAGCCTTGGCTCTTCTATGGGGGTTGAGACTCATGAGGAAACATGGAATTAACAGGCTAATGGTTAAGGGGGATTTGATGCTAATTAGATCAAAAATGCTAAAGGGGACAATTAGAGTTGTTGGGCAATCAAGGTGATAATTGAAGAAATTTGTAAGATGATGAAGGAATACTAGGAAATCTAGGTGGATCATATTTACCGTGAAGGTAATGGCATGGTGAATGAGTTGGCTAAATTCATAGATAGTGTCACAAGACTAACTGAATGGGAGGACATCAATGTAATTCCATCATCAACTAAACTATCGATGGAACGTGAAAGTACTTCCATCATTGACATATGAATTATCACACCAAGTGGTACGTCTTCAAGTTTTCACATGGGTGAGAAAGAAAAAGGTCTCATAAAATTTACATTTGGAAATATTATATGTGGATACGCTTTTATGATCTCCTTGCCATAAATGTTATTTATTTCCACAAAAGGACGAAGGTAATGGATTTTGTTAGATTCAAAAATCTAATTGTAAAAGATAATAATGACACCTCACTCATACCCCACTACATTTATAGCTAGTGTCGTGAGATTATGGAAAGAAAGGGAAAATTCACCCGTGCCATGGAAAGGGATTTTTTGGGCCCCAAAAAACCTTATGGCCTTATGATGGTTTTCTCTTGCCTCTACATTTACATCTTGAGTATATTTTATTTAATGTCCAAAAACTGTCTTACTTGCAACTCAGCAATGTCGAAAAATTCAAAGGAGTTAGTAGAAAAATATAAAGAGTTGGTGGTTGAGTTGGGTGGCAGTATCGGAACTAGTGACCATATTGAACCAATGGGAGTGGAGGAGTACATTCATAAGAGTGAAGTGATGACTATATATCTGCAGGAGGGTTGTGTGTTACCCTTTATGGAAGGGATGATAAAACATAAGGAAAACATCTCTATATAGTACTTCAATTTGTGGAATGATAGAAGGGTGGCCATCAATGGAATGAGTTTTGAAATTAGTGAGGATCTTATTGCTAGAGTCAATGGGTTTCCCATGGGTGGCAAGATCTAGCAAAAACAAGATTGCATGAACGATGAAGCTAGCCTACAAAAATTCTTCAAGTTTAATGAGGAATCGATTCGTATGTGTGGTGGGTTTTTCATGGAACACCTCCCTAAGCCTTGGGATGTCATCTACTATGCTATTTTGAGATACATAACACTAGAGGACCAGTTTTAGGTACTTTATTTTTACCATTTCCCCATCCTCAACCATTTTAGAAATCTAGATCAAATCCCTTTTCCATTCCTTTTGCTGAATTCTTTGGAAGATAGTGTTTTCAAGGCTAGGAGAAAGGAAGAAGGAAAACCCTTTGACCTCATCAACCAGGGTTTAATGAATAAGTTGTATACCCATCACCTTACCCAAATCTACCTCTCCTAGTTAACCCTCTAGCTACTACTGCCCCCCAAGCCTCTCTTAACATTAGCCCTAGGACTAGCCATAAAAATATCAAGAAAACCCTCAATCTTGAGGTCAAAGTTAGTCTCACAGACTTTGAAATAGATACTAGGAAGAGCAAATAGAGTGTTCGTAGACCTAGCAAATGCCTCCAAATGGAGATGTTTAAGTCCCCTCCCAAACATGTCCTCAGCTTGGAGTCTACTAAAAGTGACATTAAACCCCTTAAGAGGAAGAAACACCACCAAGAAATTGGCAAGAAGTCTTGCTCCAACTCTCTTAGCCCCTCCCATATTTCTAATATCCTGGAGGCTAACCCTTCTGGAGCTAGAAGCGATGGTGAGGAAATTACTTCCCCTTGGAAGGACACTCCTAAAATAGGGGGAAAAAAAGGAAAGCATAGCCATGACCAAAGTTATTTCAAGACTTGGCTTGATAGGCTTGAATAGTCAATGAAGGATTTGACAGATAATTATATTGGTATCTGCCAAAGATTGACCTTGGCTGAGTTCTCCACTAAATTGATGCATTCCACAGCTACCACCCTTTACTTTCTATAGGTGAATAAGAATGTGAAGTACCTGGGATAGGAAAGTGAGACTTCCCACTCCATATACGACTTCCTGGCAGAGGACAGGATGAAGAACCTACTGGAAAAACCTATTAAGGAGAAGGGGGTGATTAGGGACAGGCATAGATTTGAGGTGAAGGATGTTGAGGAACTAGATAAGAAGGAGGGCAATTAGCCCTGTTGGTTTTTTTTTTCTTTTTTCTTTAATAAGATTGTGTAATTTGAACTTGATGCCCTATAGGGATTTTTTTTATTTGTATAAGTTTAATTGCTAGACTGATAGTAGTAGTATGGTATTTTACTACTAGAATACTTTTTGTTGTTTATCTGCTTGATCACAACATGACTGATGTTGTTAGGGCTATTATGAATTACATTAGATTTTTAAAGTATAAAATTGGTATTGGTTAGATGATAGGGAGATAACCTCCAATTGATCTTTCAGCCTTTTTGTACTTCGAGGTCATCCCCTTGTCTCTCTTGGCTGCTACCTATATACTTCAAAAACAAAATCCTATATATAAAATATTTTACTAAACACGATCTTACAATATTAATAATTTAAAATAAATGAGTATTGATATGTAACAATTTTGAATAAATATAACTAATAAGTCATTAGGTGTTTGGCCACCCCTTCTCCCACATTGAAGAAACCTTGCACTCATTAAGAAAGGTTAAATTTAGGGATTCATGACTAATTCAATCATTATACGTGCATGAGATATTATTAACCATGTCTACGTGTTCATTATTCAAAAAGGTTTCCCATGTAAGTGTTGTATAATGTCTCAAATCTATGCTTTATAATCTTTATGTTATATGTAATTATTAATATTTTAAGGATTCAAATTTCTAGAATAAATTAACAAAAGTTACAAGCAAACAAAAGTTACAAGCAAATATTTCGCAGTCAATGAATGCGATAAAAACTACTGAACAATTCATTGAATTTAGCCTGGTCTTATTCTCTCCCTCCCCAAGTTTATATCAACGACTTTCGCGCATAGCCAAATTCACTGAATTCACCTCAGCCATAGTCATGCGATCTGATTCAATGTTAATACTATATTTTATAGAGAAGCGTAGATATTTGTCTGAGCTTGACCGTACAGGAACTTCACTAGGCCATTTGTGATTAATTGCTCATGGCATGGCAATTTTACTAGGCCATTTGTATTGAGGTTTTGTATCAAATTAACAGAGAGTTGAGTTTTGAAGGTGCTAATTTCTTCGATGGGAAACAACGTTCTATCTTCTCTGCATAATTTGTGGTTTCCAACCTTAAATCATGGATATGACGCATTTATTAACCGTTCCATAACCTTCAAAACAAAGGATTGAAGGTCTTTTTCGACAAGAAGTCAATTCAAGTTGGGGACAATATACCCCAAACAATAGAAGAAGCCATTAACTCGGCATATGCTCATGTTCTCATTTTCTCTCCTAACTATGCAGAGTCCGTTTGGTGTTTGAAGGAACTTCAGCTCATTGTCAAAACAGGGGCTCCCATCATTCCAGTGTTTTGTGGGATTCGACCTTCCGAACTTCGAATGAGAAGCGGAGATGGTGTGTACGCTTTAGCGCTTCGTAAGCATAGTGAAGCATTTGAGAGCTCTTTAGTTGAAGAATGGAAGAAGGCCCTTTATAACGTTTCTTATATCAAAGGCTATGTTTTTGAAGGGTAAGAAAACCATTTACTTGTTCTCTTGCTAGCTTTCAATGTGGTTTCTCATTCTTGGCAACCTGATGGACATCAATAAGCAAATGTAATTTGACATTTGAAATGATCTTATTGAGGAGAGATTTATTGTGTATGTTTCAGAGATCAGGGGGACCTGCTGGAGCAAATTGCAACGAGTGTAAAGCAGTTAATTGATAGGGTGAAAGTCCAAAAAAGGCTGGGCACTGCGCGGGAAATGAGACGAGGGTATTGCGTCCTTCCATAATCTTCAAGATGATTCAAATTTTTAGAATTCTGTTGTGCCCAAAAAGCGGGAGTCGGCTAAAAATGTACACATAATTAGAAAATCACAATGTCAGTCGATGATGCAAAAAAGCGCATTATGTAAGAGGTCCAGAGTAGTTTGAAGATGATTAAGAATTTGACAGGAAAGGCTCAGACAGTTTGAGGATTATTACTCGGGAAGTTGTAAAGAAGTGTGGAAGTGTCAGGATAGAATATATATATATATATTTAAGTTAGTTGGATTATGAAGGTCGTCAAAGATGATTTTGAGGTTGAAAATTAAAAATGTCATGGGTTCTTGGAAGTGTTGAATTTAAGTTCTAAGGGTTTGTTTGGTTTGTGGAATTGTAGATATTGAGATTTCAACAAATTTCAATTTAGCCAAATCAAGGGTTTGCAAATCTTCATTTCTATTTTTAGAATATTACTTCTATTGTTTGTTTCACTTGGAATATGGGTAGAAAAATGCCAGGTTTTGATTTTCCAATCAATTCCTAGTTGCTAATGGGAAGTTTGATAACCTTGTTTTGAAACAAAATTAGAACCTTGGAATTCTAATTCCATTTTTCCAATTTTGAAACAAATGCAAAATTTCCCAAATTTGAAAATGGAGATATCTAATTTAATAGTTTTCTAAAAGTTTATATATTATTTTTTTCATTGTATTTTTTTTTCAAAATTCTTTCATTCCAATTGATTTTGTTTATTGCATTATTCTTAGAAAATCTTCAATTCAACTTGGTTGGAATCTAATGTATTTGCATATAACATTCATTTTGAATAAGCTAAGGAAGACTTTTGATGCACACAACTATTGTTTTGATTTTTATCTTTCAAATAGATGTTTGCTAAACTTATGAGATTTAGATTAATTATTATTCTTTCTTGAAATTAATTATTATTATGTATTAAGTTCAAATCAACTCGAAGATGATGTTGTCTAATAGTTGTGTGATGTATTTATTTACCTCTATTTTGAGATAATTACTTTAATAGAAAATAAGCATAAAAATAAAAAATTCATATCAAGAAATAACATACTTAATTAAAAGAAAATGATATATACACATAAAAGAATTGATCAAAAGTAGTTAAACATAACTTAATACACTAGCATTAAGAAAATTGATTGCATTATTTATATATTATAATTTTTCCTTTCACTATTTTTTTATAATTTTGTAATATTAGAAAAATAAAAGTAAAAGTCAAAATAAAAGGAGGTCCAAGTCAAGATTTATTATTACCAAATTCAATATTAATTATTATTATATATTATAATTTATTATTACTATTATTTATTAATCTCGAGTAGACTTGAACCTAAGACCTCTTAGATAAGAGGTTCTTGCCTGCAATTACATGATTTTTAAAAAATATATTTAAAAAAAAAAAGTGTGTATACATTTAAGGAACTAAAAAATTATTTACAAATTTCCTTATCACAAACATTCAACTTAATATAATCTAATCAAATCCACACCATATAGTAGAAACATCAAAGCCCCATGTGTAATAATCGGAAAATAAATATTTTTAATTATATATTTGACAACTATTTATACATCAAAATATCAGTATTCAATAATAGACATAAAATTAGAGTATCAATGATAAAAAAAACATTTTTAAATAAAATATAAACTAAATAAGTAACTTTAAAAACTTCATTTAAACTTGAATTTTTTTTATAGATGAAAACAACTTTTGAGGGGGGCACAGTGGACCCTATTATAATGGAAACATCTATAGATATAAACCATATAGTAACCACAACCATACAGTAACCACAAACTAAACAAAAACAAATCAAAAGCTACAAAAATAAGGGAACAAAGCCCTAGAGATCTTACATACTTTTCATCAAAATTCTATTTTTTGTTGTCTTAATCTCCTTATTGATGCTAGGTACTTTATTCAGACTATTGTCAATAGGGGCAGCCACCATATGATTCCTTTAAAGTCTAGTTATAGGGCTCGTGATAAAGATTGTGTCATTTTCTTTCACAACAACATTACTATCATTAACGATAGTTTACTTTCTTAAATTAACACTAACATAGGGAGATGTAGATGTTTATTTCGAAAGACCTTGTAAAGCTTCTACCCAAGAATTCAATTTCTTAAGGCCTTCTTAATTATTAGTCCCTGCCTAAAGGTAGGAGACTATAGTTTTCACCTATCTTCTTTTATTAATTTAAATTTGAAAAATTGAAAACTATTCCATAGGCTATTCTATAGTTTTCCACAAATTGCCTTATTAAAGTAAATTTCTTGTATTTTTATTTCTTTTTTCCTATTGGACTATCTCATTTTTCTCGATGGTATATTACATTTTCCTTTCATAAAATTATTGGAAAATCTTAGAGAGTGTTGTATCATCCATTTTCTTAGGACATATGACATTTATTTCTATAACAATGTTGTATTGTCTATCTTCTTAGAACATATGGCATTTATTTCTATATCAATGTGGACAGATGGCAAAATTTCTATATTAATGTGGGTTTATGCATGTGACCTTTTCACCAAATCATCAACTTAGTTTCCTATAAAGTTGTAGAGCAAGATTTAGTTTATCACTTGATCTTCCACATCACAAAATCTTTTTTTATTGTAGCTTAAGATTCTGATGCTTCTATTTAGTTTTGATGTTTTCCTATGAAATATGAATTGATTATTATAGGTGGGTTGTTGCAAGCATAAATTGTAGCAAGTAGAATAATTCTTAGGATGAATTGTGCTATATTTGTGATTCATGTTTGAAATTTTGAAGCATGACTGTTGTAAGATCACTGTCATAAATATTGATATTGGCATGGATATATGGGATATGCTGAGCTTCAGCTTTGGCCAAGGGGCCATGTTACACTATATTGGTTTTTCTTTTTAAATTTCTAAATTTTTACATAGATTCATATATGCACATGATCTGCCACTCAAATTACTTTTCTGTAAAAATAATGGTTCTATTTTAATTTAGCCATCCATGTTCATGAGTGAAGCATTGAAAATCTACACAAATCTCTTCGAGAGTCTAATCCTTGTGTGCATCAAATTTTAAAGCATTCATTTCCAAATATCTTTCTCCCTCCACATTTCTGTGCAAATCGCACCCCAGGTTCACATACCCTATATGAAACTAAAACTTAGGGTTAAGTAAATGGATACTCCCTAGAAAAGAAATCTCTAGCAAAATACACCAAAATTTCCCTCACCCTTCTTATTATCCCTAACCCTAACCTTAGATGTCTAATTTTGTATATCTTCATACAAATCCTTGCTTTCTTTGAACAGATCATGTCCATGTCCATCTCTGCATACCATAGGCCTGTGCTCGCCAAAGTCATGCTAGACTTTTGAACAAGTTCTTGGACTCTTTTATCAAGATTTGATTCTTCTACCACCTTGACCACTTTTGAATCTTTCTGTTGAGTGACTTTACCATGTTTTCAAATTCATTGTAGCTTTCATCTTGTTTTCAAATTATAATTATTTATAAGCACTATTTTTTTTAGCAAAGCAAGGTAAACTTTGCCACACAAAACTCCATTTCATTAAACAATTAATTTTGCATTTTTTTCATAAAAAACTAATTTAAATTTCTGGATGCAATTTTCCCCAAATTTAGATTAACAATTGATGGGTCTCTAAATGCTTGCACAACTCTATGTTAGAAATAATTTATAATGATAGGAGAAAGATCTATAGTGTAGCTTTGTTGGAACATGCTTTATATATTTGAATTTTTATTATTTTAGTAAAGCATCACAATTCATAGTCTATCATCTCTGATTATTCTTTTTGCCACACATGATAGTACAATTTTTTATACTTTGTAATTTTAACCATATTTTATACAAGTGGATGTACCAGTAACCTTATTTATATGCCTGAATTTTCTCTTGTCTTACAAATATCCTACCTATGAAATAGATCATTCATATGCTCCAGAGTCATAAGCAAGGAAAAATATTATATCGTGTATGGCCTTTCACTCTTTCTTCCTTATTTTTTTAGTATTATGATATTTTTTAATCAACTAATCCAATTTAAAAGACTTGCTATGGAATACAGTTTGCAAATAGATAAGGAAATGTAAAATTAGACATTTTACTTGAAAATTGGTCTTATGATTATGGACTTCTATACAGTTAATGTCTTCCACATGTGACAAACATTAGACAATCTAGATATTTTAAGCAATAGATTGTACTATAATGCTTTGGCACAATTTTGCCGTCAATTATTTTAGAGTCCAAGCATTCATGCACTGCTATAAATTTTAAATCAATTAAGAAATCTTAAAATAAAAATAGGACTGTAAGAGATATAAATTTTAAATCAATTAAAACATCTTAAAGTAAAAATAGGAGTGTAGGAGTGAAGAAAATATGTTGTTCCTAGTCGATGATAGCAGACAAAACTATATCAATGCATTGTTTAAAATTAAAAGAAAGATCTATCCTACCATCATCGCTAAAGTTTCCACACGTACCAAGCAATAAATAGTGCCAAGCTTGTAAAAGAACTAGGTGGAAACACATACTGGCAATGCATATAGCAATAAAGAAGTCTTTGCCTAGTGAATATGAGACTAAATTAAAAAATGAAAAAATAATATTAAATTAAAATATTTGTGCTGGACTTTATAATCTACTCCAATAATAATAATAATAATTTAAGTCATGTCACTACTGTCAAAATGTTAAGTAATATAATTTTTCTGCTGTGCAATTTGTAGAACTAACAAAAGTAAGTTCAATTATCAAAGATTTTATACTATGGATAAAATTTGTATGGATAAATGTAGATGTGTTGACAATTAATTGTTATTGTTATTAATTATTATTTTTAATTAAATGTACAATTTTTTTGATTCTCAAAACAATAGATAATGAGGCAATGGCTAAATATTAAACTACATCGTAATGCATGCCCATAGCCTATCCTTACAGGTGAGGAGGAGTTACTACTTTAATTTAGGAATCATTGTTTAAAAAAATTAAGCCTTCATTCAAAATCATTTTTCCATTTGGAATTTTATTTTATCCTTATTTTTCTAATATTAGTTATCTTAAAGATTTATAAAATTGTAATTTTTTAATCAAAGTATATAATTTAAATATGTATTAAAATATGACTATATATATAATATCTATTTTTTAATTTAAAAAACTAATATAATTTCATTAAACTTATATAATTTCAAAAAAAGATTTATGATAAAGAAAATTATCCAAACCATTTCGACAATTTATTTATTTTAAATTAAATTTATTATTTATTTAATATATATAATTTGTGGGTATCTTTTACACTAATGACGAATTTACTTTTTCTTGAAATTTTGATTTGATAAAATTGTTAGAAGTTTGATCTCATGAACTTGTAGCTTTTTAATTTCTTGGTATTTTGATTTTAAGTAGCATTCACCAAACTTTCCACTTCTTTTTCTTCCACTCTACATATTCCAATGGATTCTCATTATGAAAAAGGATGAAATTTTTTAAAAAGATAAAAAATCTCATTGGAAATGATGTAGAAAGCAATGCTGCAAACTATTGAGTTCAATTTCAATCACAACTACATTTATTTATCTACTCCTATTTATCAATGCATATCTCGCAAAATTTAGGCAAATATCAAATGTACATTACTTTCCCCCCTTCCACATTTCCTTCCTACTCCCCCTTTCTAGGCAAGGACTCAAGCTGCTCACACAACTCTTGTTTCATATATAGTCATTTTACTAACAACCACAACACCCTTGATTTATCTTGGACAACCCTCTTTTAAATCTTTAATCTCACTATTTAGTGGATGAATATTCATCATCACTTTATCCATTTTGTGCACAAGAAGAGTCCTATTGATTTTTCTTCTTTTAAAACATTAACATATGTCACTGTCCATAACATCATTCAGTTTTTCTTTTATATTATTAGTTTCTTGTACAAAAGGGGCCCTTTTCAACGTGGGTGTATTTTTTGAAGTCCATCAAAATATCATGAATCCCTATATCCTTATTAAATATAACCAGAGGCTATGAAACATGGGAGTGAGGAGTAGGATATAATTATTCTTTCCTTTAGTAGGGATGTAGGAAAAAAAATTTATCTACAACATGAAACAGTGGGGTGTTGGGGGGGGGGGGGGGGGGGGGTCTAATAATTTTTTATTTGGCTTGCCCAAAATAATAATTTTTTGGAATGATGAAGCAATATTATTAGGGTTCTTTGGTATTTCTAAATGAAACACAAATTCTTCATTTGAGCTTGCATCCTTAGGCACTTTATAAATGACCTCATATATATTTAGACATGTAAAGGAAAGAGATATCATTATACAAGTGTAGAGAGAGACTTGTGTGGGTGTGTGTGGAGAAAAAGAGGAAAAGAAAAACATATAGAAAACAATACAAAGAGAGATAGAAGGGGAGATTAAGATGGGAAGACATGTGGAATGGTGGAGATGAAGAAAAATTGATATAGAAGAATAGGGAGAGGGAGAGATGGAGAGGAGTATAGATGATGAGATAGATATGCAAGAAGATATAAAGAAAGAACAAAGGAGAGATAGATAAATAGAAAAATTGAATAAATTGATATATATCTATAGAGAGGGAGGCAAAGTGATGAAGGTTGCTCCCCTTAAAAAAGAAAACACACAACAAAAATAAACAAAAGCCAACAATTTTTTAGAATAGGAATGTTGTTATTTTCATTCACAGTTTTCTTAACATAAATATTGCTATGTACACTAAAGCATGCACTTGTAATAATGTAATGATGTAGATTCAAGTACAAGCCAACAAGATGGCTCTGGTGGTGGCCCACCTCCAGGAGTTACTTAACCATTGGGGTAATGCTCCCTGTATGATTGCTAAAGTACCACTTGATGTCTCAGCTGATGCTACTCCACCCAGGGGCTACTACTGGGGGCACAATTCTTCAGACCACTACTCACACACACCTCGCTTGCAGGCTTCTCATCACCGCTCTTCTAGCGGTGGCAATGGTGGTTGGCATCACCACTCAATTTCTCTGCCCCAATGTGGCACATGGTGGTCCCCAGGCCCAATGACTCCCCCTACTGGTGCTCAATGTATTGTACCTAGTAAATGGTCCATTCACCTAAAATTGGTCATCTCGCCTCTGTGGATTGATAACAAGGATGAAGCTCAGGCACCTGACAATGTTGTTGATGGCTAGATTGTTCCCAGTCTGCTTGCCAATCCCAGGGATGACTAGGGATTTCATAATCGGGATGAACCACCACCCTCGACTGGCACTACTTTGGCAGCCTGAGGGTTGTTTCATACATACATACATACATACATACATACATACATACATACATACATACATACATACATACATACATACATACATACATACATACATACATACATATATATATATATATATATTGATGAATAGTTGTTGATTTCGGCTACGTCTGTGTGAACTTTCATGGGGTGATCTCATATCCATCGACCCCTTTTTTGTGAATTGTATTTAAGTATATTATTTATCAATAGAAAATGACTATTCATCAAAAAAATAGAAGCGTGAATATTTCACTGTGTTTGAACGTACATAAACTTCACCAAAATATTTGGGATTTATTTACCAGCATGCTCTTCCTAGTAGGGTTACTTACTAAATTTGGTATCAAATTGACAAAGAGTTGAATAAGTTGAGAGCTTGTTATTGTTCTTGATTTTTTCTATGTTGTAAAGACATTCTTTGTGGGGGATTAAGTGATTCTTTGTGGGGACTAGGACCCCTTTCTGCCTACTTAATCATAAACAAAGAATTGATTTTTTTGTGGTCTTTTCCATTGATGGGGAACGACGTTGTATCCTCTCTACTTCTTTGTGGTTTCCTACCTCAGCTAGATATGATTTTTTTGTTAACCACAGAGGAGCGGATGTAAAAGAAAGCATAGGAAGCCTCATTTTCCATAATCTACAAAACAAAGGATTCAATGTCTTTTTTGATAAACACTCAATCCAAGATGGGGACAACATACCCCAATCAATAGAAGAGGCAATTCAGTCAGCATATGTTCATGTTGTCATATATTTTCTTAATTATGCAGAGTCAGTTTGGTGTTTAAAGGAACTGCAGCTAGTTCTTAAAACAGGGAATCCCATCATTCCTGTTTTCTATGGAATTCAAACTTCAGATCTTCGTATGATAAGCGAAGATGGTGTCTATGCTCGAGCATTTCACAGGCACGGTGAAGCATTTGAGAGCTCTTTAGTTGAAGAATGGAAGAAGGCCCTTTATAACATTACATATATTAAAGGCTATATTTTTTAAGGGTAAGAAAACCATTTACTTGTTCTCTTGTTCTATTGCCATGTGTTTTCTCATTCTTGGTCACCTAATGGAAACCAATATATAAATGTAGTTTGATACTTTTAAATAATCTTTTGATGAGAGATTTGTTGTTTATATTTCAGGGATCAAGGAGAGCTTCTGGAACAAATTGCAATGCAAAGTGTAAAGAAGCTTTATTTCTAAGGTTAAGCTGCACAAATGAGACAAGGAATTCAAAGTTTCAATCTTCTTGGTAGTTAGCTGGATACGTCCTCATAGTTCGAAAATCACAATGTTCAAGCAGATTGAAACTACTTAGTAGAGGATCTAGATTTGTTTGAGATCTATAGCTTGCCCACTTCATTGTCTTTGAATTGATGTTTCTCAACTTTTGTTGACTAAATATTTAAAAATTCTAACTTTCTTTTTTAAATCTTTATGTTTTCACTTCTCCAAGACAATATTGGAGGTTGTCTACTAGAATGTATGCTGTACTTTTTAACTCTATTAGCCTATGTTAATTTTCAAAATTCTACGCGTGACGATAAACCAACATGGCATCTAACTCTTGGCCTTCTTGTGTGATGGGTTTTGGCTCTAGGATTGCTCAATTCTAATAATTTAAAATACTTATTTACCTTGTATTTTTAACAAATATTCAAAATAAATAGTGTTTCATTAAGTTAAAAGATTCAATGGTAATATGGATTACAATATCGCAAGTCATAATTATAATACGTGGTTCATTCTAGTTTTTCTTTTGTAGGTGGCACTACCTATGACCTTATCTCTATGTCCTTGGACTTGATTTTATTTTTGTAAGTCAAGCACTATCCCACTTTACTTAATAAAAAATTAACTAAGAAAATTATTTATTTATTTTTAAAAAAATTAATCAAATAATTTTTATCAAGAAGAAATTGAGTAATTGTAGATCTATTGTCTTGCATCCTAGAAATTTATAGAAGTATGCGACCATGTTTTTAAATGTGGCCATAAATTTATGTTTACACGAGTATTCCAATTTTCGTACCCAAGATAGCTTTAATAATACTAAGTTCTTTTGAGCCAAATTTTGAAGGTACTCAAGAATTAACTAAATTGATTGTTTTAAATTTTTTAACAAGTTATAACATCTAAACTAGATAGGAGACCATAAGAACAAATTTTATGTTTTTGGATAAAAAAAATACATATATGGAATACCTTTGAAATGATTAGACTAGTACACTTGTAAATTTTTATTCTATATCCATGTTTATTGGCTCAAAATATACAAAGAATCTAACAGATTAAGTTTTCCTAAGATTCACCTTATAACATTATATCTATGTCATTTATTTGTCTTCCTCATGCTTACCACACAAAATTATCATCTTAAAAATCCATAGTATTTTTTTCAATATCAAAAGCACCCACCTTGACTAGTATAAACCTAATCAAAATACATTGTTAAATAAAAGGAATTAGTATTCTAGTATGTATTCCCTCTCGCTAAGAGAATTTCCTTGTCACTACTTAAAATTTATACTTTTCCGTTTTGTTCTATAATATATATCTTAATCATTTACAACAATCTAGTTTAGTTATATAGGATAATTTTAACAAGCCTCAACTCTTTATTTTTATTTGTGGATCATTCTTGACCATCAATGACATCCTTCGAAAACATTTTTTTATTTGATCTACAATCCTCCATAATTGATATGTTTAAAAACCATAAATAAAGCTAGGAAAAGAGATGTTTATTAAAAATCAAGATCTATATACCTTTTGAGTTTTTTTTTTTAATGTTTATTTTATTTTACAAATTTTATGTATTATGGATTTATATTCTATTGTATCGATTACTAATTAATTCATATTGTAAATTTTATATATATAGAAACACACACACACACACACATGAGTAGAAGAGAGGAGAGAGCAAGTGAGTAGAGAGTGATGAGAAAGAGTGAAGGAAGAGATTCATGAGAGAGAGAAAACAAGGAGATAGATAGTGAGGAGAGAGAGAGAGAGAGAGAGAGAGATGTGAGTGTGTGTGAGAGATATAGATAAATTAAGGAGGAAGAGTGAAGAGATCTAGTTCAAGTGAGGAGAGAGAAATTAATGTGTGTGTGTGTGTGTGTGTGTGTGTGAGAGAGAGAGAGAGAGAGAGAGAGAGAGAGAGAGAGAGCTTTTAAGAAAAAAAATGACTGGAACTTGAGAGTAAAGTTATAATGTTCTAATGTACTTTAACTTGGTTTAAGTTTTTTGTACATTGGTATATAAGATTAATTATTATCCTATTGGTATAAAAGATTATTTGCTATCCTATAAGTGTTTCTATAGGTTCATTTTTTCTATAAACTTTAAATGTCTTAAAAATAAATTATTAAAAACCTATATTTAACTAAATAACATAATAAATAATTAGTACTATGAAAAAAATGAATAAATATACTATTAACACTTTTAATTAACTACAAATTAAAGAAATAAATTTTATTTAGTATATTAAGAAAATTAACCAAAAAGTAGGCAAGAGCCTACAACACAATGGTGAATTGTGAGCCTCTTAATTGAGAGGTCTTAGGTTTGAATCTACTCTAACTAATAATTGATCACAACAAAATAATTAGTTTCCATTAAAAAAAAGCTCATTTTACATTTTAAATATGACTAGGAGAAAAAGTAGAGAGAGGGATAAAGAGGAAGATGAGTGTCTAGAAAGATAATGGTATAAAGAGTTGGAAAAAGAGGTAAAAGAAAAAAAAAAAGGGGGAAATAAAGAGATCAAAATATAGAGTAGGAGAGACATAGTAACTAAAAGAAATAAATTGATTTAGGTGGAAGGATACTTGATGAGATAGAAAGTGATGGGGAGATACAAATATGGATAGAAAGAGACAAAGAGGGAGATCGAGAGAAATAGAGATAGACATAAAAAAAACAATTAATGGAGCAAATAAGAGAGATATGTGAACATATTGAGATATAAATGGAGAGGGGGTCATAGAGGTAGAGGGACAAGAGTTAGAGAGAAAAGGGTAATGAAGGAGAGTAACAAAAAGACGTATATAGAGTGAGAAAAAAATATAGAGAGGGAGAATATAGAAACATACAAGTTGAGAAAGTGAATAAAAAACAATATCTACATAAGTTAGAGCAATGTAAAGAGAAAGATTTCTTACACTACCTTGTTCTATCAATCATCCCAATGTTATATCATGGAGTGCAATATGAAAAATTAATGCAAAAATATTCAACATGGTTTAATAAAATAATTGCATCTTATTATCATAGATTGTTTAAATATTATTTGACCATTTTTTTTCAAAGATCTGAAGAATTCCAACACACAAAAACACACACAATTCTAGTCAGGTTGATTTAATTTGAACTACTTGACATATTATAATCAAACTATTTTGTATTTCTCCTACTTTTTAAGTGTATTTTTATTAGAGTACCAAGAAAAAAAAAAGAGAAAAAGGCTATTTATTTTAATATTTAAACAAGTAAAAATACATTACTTACAAAAAATTATAGGAGAATAGAAAATCACTCAAACGAAGTTATGCAAATACTGTTAAAAAAAGTACTTAAAAACAAAAACAAGGACATATCTCAAAAGAGGAAACATGAAAATAGGCTCTTAAAAAGATAAGAAATTATCATTCCTTAAAAATATATGAGGAGGATATATAAGAGCAATGCATACAAGTCAAAGAAAATTCTAAATGAGACAAGATGCTTGCATTTCACTATGAATAGGGCATGAAGGTCTTTTATTTTTTTACTTAGTAAAGCTATGTATTATGTATTAGTTCTCCCCAATCACGGTGTGATTTAATAATTTAGTCAAAATTGCATTATTGATTTGGACAATAATTTGGACAATAATTGTCCTTCTCTCTCAAAAATTTATCAATGTCAAATATGATAGAACAAGAAAACATATGTTAATAGAGAGTTGTTAGAATTGACAAGAATGTAAAGTCCTTGTTCCTTAAAAATCATCCACATAGGTTTCCTTAAAATGTATTTCCAAATGATAGAATGAGTTATCATTAAAAAGAAAAGAAGCATGCAACAATAGTCCCACCATTCACTAAAAAATCAAATAGTTATGCTACTCGAGCTAAAAAGTCTATCCATTAGATTTTTTCTATGAACCAAACTCATTTATCTATAAATGATAAAAATATATACATTCAAAAGAAAGAAGGGGAAGATGACTCTACCAAAATTGATCCATATTCTTAATGCACTTCTAATATCCCATCATGTTTAATTATGCCATGAATAAACTTTGATGATTGAATGCCAAAATAAAACCCTCTCTTCCTAGTGTCATGAACTTTTTTGCTAAGATAAATGTTTTAGAAAAGATAAATGGTCAGGGCCATGTTTTCTCACCATGGAAACAGATAAAACCTTCTTTTTCTTGTTGTTGTGCACCTTATTATTGATGTGATCATGTAACAAGATTCTTTCTTATATCTCTTAAGTAAGATAAAAAGAAGCCTGGGAAAATCTTGACATCTATAAAACCTAAGAAGCAATAAGATTTGTTTGAATATCTATTCTCATAAGGTTTGTGGGTTTTCTTGCAGATTTGACTAATCGGTGCCCTTTCTCTCTACTTCTTTGACTTTCTTGCTGAAACAAGCACTATATTTTTAATTATTAGGTCATATTGACTTTGGTTATCCTAGAATACATAATACAATAGAAGTGAGTACTTACATTAAACATTATCAACATTTCTACAAGAGAGAGATAATTTTTTATTCGGTCTATCACTTCTAGATCAGAAAACTTATATGTTTACTTTTAATAATCATTTATTTGATGGCCCGTTCCATAATATTCTAACAACATAAACCAAGGAAATTTGGGAAAATTAGATTTTTCAAAAAGTTTTACTCATGATATAAGAATGTTAATAAACTCCCAAAGATTAGGAATTTTTGAAATTAGTTATCTCTATGTTGAATGTTTGATTAATTATGAGATTCAAAATAATGCAAACCATTGCATTCTCAATTGTGTACTATTTCTCTTCACACTATTTTCCTCAAGAATCATTTGAACCCCTTGGAGTATGGAGACAATTTTTACATTTTGAGACTCGTGGAGTTTATTTAGAGAGAAAAGCCTCAAAGAGGAGATATGTATATCTTAGAAAAATAGGGAGTATATATGGTGAGAGTACATATAGGGAGGAAAGTCTAAAAGGGTAACTACAGAAAGAAATAAATGTGTGTGAGAGAGTGAGAGAGAATGGGGGGAGGGGATAAGACACAATGTATAAGAGGGAGAATGAGAGAATGGGAAGGGGTGGTAAGAAAGAGAATAAATGATAAACTAAATTATATTAGATCTAAATTCTAGCTAAACTAAATTAAATTAAGATATTACTCTAAATTGAAAACTAAACTCAGTCCTACACTAAACATTGAAACCTAACTCTCATAGTAAACCAAATTATAAATTATATTTTGTATCTAAAACCTAAACATATTCCAACATTAAACCAAACTAGGTTCCCACATCATAAGAGATGAGGTCACGATCGTGCCCTAGACTTCATAAGTCTGAACCCTCCATCAAAAAATAAAAATAAAAAATAAATTGAAATATAAAGTTTTGTTTTTTTCGAATACAAATGTAGATCTCTAAGCAGTCGAGCCAAGTCGATATCTAATGACGATGTCAATGTTCCATAGCACTTGTTGTAATGAGAACCATATGGCTCGTCCATATCCTCTCGAGGCCAACTGCTGAGGAGAGTCTGCTTCCCTTTTGTACCCTCGTGTCCAGGCTCGAACAGATACAGCTTACATCTACTATCGGTCCCGAATATAACAATTTGATCTTCCACAATGTCATACCCTTGAATCGGATCAACAGACCAATACGTTCTTCTATAGTGCGGAATCGCTTCTCTGCATAATCGAATTCTATAATTCTCCCATACGAAAAAAAGAATAAACGCCTAAATGCAGGTAAAGGTGGGAATTCAAGATGGTAACGGGTATAATAATCTACGCTTGGCCGAGACGGGAAATTAGCAATGTATGACCATTCTCGCGCGTTGGGATCGTAATATTCCACAATTGGCCTATCTATGTTTCCTTGCGCCACATATAATTTGCCATCAGTGAAGGCACTGTGGCAGGGCCTCAGGAAGCACCAGTGAATGTAAGGAAGATAATCCCATTTCTCCTCCTCCACGTCGTAAACTGATACGGCGCGATCATAGCCGCACCCTCCTGCAATGTAAATCAGTCCATTACTTGAATTCAGAGATTTTTCGATGGGATCATAGATTTTTATGTCGACTTTATTCACCGCAAGTATGATCAGTTCCTAACTCGCACCAGATTTCTTTCTATTCTTATAAAACTGTGGGTTTGTCACGATGCTTTCCCAGGACTTAGAAACAGACGGTAGCTTGGAGTGGGAAGTCAATGGCACTCTCAACAAGCACTCTCTGCTAAGGTCATTTGGAAGACCGGGAATAATTTCCATTGCACTATCTCTCTCCAACTTGCTCTTTCTTTTACCCTGCCAAAATATTGATTAGAAAATTCTTAATACTTTCTCGCTTCCTCTGACTTTTGCTCTGCCTAAATATTAATTAGAAAATCCTTTATAGTTTTGATGGTAAAAGGCCATCTATTTTTATAGATTTGTAATGGTTTTCCTGGACCGACATTACCTTGAAGAAAAAAACATAAGTAAAACATGAGAAATGAAAACATGATTAGTTGATAATTATTTATTCTTTGTCACTTTCGACTGGTAATGATTCATCGTCTTCTTCCACAGTGAAACCTTCTACAGAAAACAACATCCTTTCATTGCATTTATATCCTTCACTATATAATCTATCACTATTAAAACATAGACATTTTACTCTTCTCCTTCTCCTTGGTTATGGTTTTCATATAATGACTTGAGGATAAAAAGATAAAAAGTTGTTGAAAACTCTTCTTTCTTATTAGTTCCTGCCATTTCATGGAACTATTATCTAGGGTTTCTATTAATTCGTTATTAAAATTTTGAAGTTCAGTGAATTACATTTGATCATCTGTGCTCTGACAATGCTATTTTCCAATGTGCTTAAGCAAGAGCTGCACGATTTTTACCAATCTTTGACCAATTTCACATGTGTTGTCTTTCTCAAGTAATTTCTGAATGAATGCCTGTGAAGGTTTCTATGCATTAAAAAGACACAATCCTCAAAGTGCCCATGTTAGGATTCCCTAATTTCCATGATAGAAAATAAATGGGTTTCAGAGAAGCTTTTCTTCACAGCCATCTATGCTTGTAGTTGCAATTGCCAAATGGCTTCTTCCATGGTTTCCCCTAATGCAGATGATCCATGTGGTGATCTCTATAGCCCATGCTCATAGATTTAGGTAAGAGGGCATTAAAGAAGAATAAAGGAATGTCTTTTACTAAAACTACTTCCTAGCTATTTGCAATACACTAAGGTTCTCCAAGATTTTCAAACTCCAACTACAAGGACTAGATCATTCTTTCTACCCCTGCCAGGAATGGCATCAAATGTCATTTCATTCTATATGGTCTAGTTCAAAAAGTGTAAAATCCTTGCTATGTGAGATGTCCTCTTCTTAATCTAGGGTTTTCCAGTCTTCTCAGTCTATCTACAACGATGTACCAAACATTAGATTACAACAAGGTTTGGGGTTGGAAAATACCAAATGATTTGAATAGCTCACCTTGCTTTTATTGTGGCTCTTAAATGCTCACAATTCTTCATCTCCTTTAAGATTTTGATAATTTTGTATTCTAATTCAAAAACCTAAAATGTACTTTTTGAATATAGCACACCTTGTCTCCATAACATCCTTGATGGACAATTCTAACAAAATGTCCACACATTTTCTCCAATTTATCACCATGGATGGTATGAAATGATGTTGGAAGGGGTGTTAGCGATTATAATGACAGTTTATATCCTTTCCCCTTTTCTTCTAGTACAACACATAAGGGATTTATAGTGAGAAATTGATGAACTGGTCCATGGATAATATTGGCATGAGTCAAGGATTCTAGTCTGTGCACTTCAACAAGAGCTTGAAACAAGCCATTCAAACACACCACACATATATTGACATAATTTTTTTATGACCCACATGCCTTAAAGATGTAAATTCTCTCCACTAAGCTCACTACTAGCAACTGGCTAGTAGTGGATTTCTCATTTTTTGTACCATTTTATTTAGCACATTTTCTAGTATGTTAATAGATAATTCTCACTTCAGTTTGATAAGTCTCACTTCACCACCAAATTGGTGCTCTAAACTCTATTTCTTATGCACTAAAATGTTGTGGTTAACATTGTCACCATTCAAACCTTCAGTCAATTGTTCATAAATGATCATGCAGCTCCGTAAGATGTAGATGGCTTAATCTTTGCATAGATTTTTATCTAATTAATATTGTATGATAAAAAGTGAAATAGTTCTTTTTTGGCTCCATTGAAATTATGGGATGCCTCATTTCTCTTTCTTTCTATGTTTGCAATTATTTGTTTTGTTTATTTGATTGTGTATGTAGCTACAGCTGCATTAGTCAATCAAAAGAACTCATTATTGTTGTCAAATCTTCCATGCTAATATTGTTGGGCTGATGTCTTTTCCATTTTCTATTTCAAAGAGGAGCTATGGCTGATTTTTTTGCATTTTCTATTTCAAAGAGTAGCTTTGGCTGATGGCTTTTGTATTTTCTATTACAATATAAACATTGATTTACCAAAAGTATTTAGAAATAATATATAAGATTATAATGCCATTATTATTTACTACAAGGATATTGTGCTTGAAAGTTTGATATTTGTTTCTTATGATCTAGCTCTTTTTCTTCCCTATGATTTTCTTCTATTCACATGATTCATGTACCATTCTACATTGATAGTGCTCTGTCTTCTAATCCCCTTCAAAATTTTCTCTCTTATAGTTAATGTCAGTAGTGACTAGTAGTATAATACATTTTCTAATGCAATAATGTTGTTATGATACATTGAAATAAGTGTATTCCATTTTTTTTAGCTTCTTTTTCTATTCCAACTAATGCTCACAAACATGGATGTATATCTCTTCTCTATATTGTGCCTTTTTGTGTTGTTCATGTCGGTAGTGAATTGTAGTATCATACATTTTCTAATGCATTATTGTTGTTATTATACATTGTAATAAGTGTAATTTATTTTTAAACCTTCTTCTTCTATTCCAAGTAATGCTCACAACCATGGATGTCTATCTTTTCTCTATACTATGCCTTTTTGTGTAGTTCATGTCAGTAGTGACTAGTAGTATCATACATCTTCTAGTTTGTGCATTATTTTTTCTAGTTATGTCCTAACTAGTGTGTTTCAAAGAAAATTTGAAACTATGAACAAAAAGATACATCCAATCTTTCTTGTGTTGGGCATTCAACAGATGTAATTAGGTAATTCCTTTTCTAGAAAGCTTGTATCACATTATCTATATCTGCTTTACTTGGCCTATGCTCTAGTTAGAGATATTGCTCTAAAAATGTTCCCAGTCTATGAATGGTTTTAGAATCAGATTCAATTATAGTGGTGGGGAATTTAATCATTACAATAGTGCCATTCCTTTATGAAACTACCTTATATTTTCAACCCTACTTGCTCTTTTAATGGACAAAATTGCTCTTCATATTAAGGTTATTGTTGCTATGAAAATATGCATTTTTTAACTCACAAGAATCATGTTACAAACCTAATAGTACAATTTAATTTTTTTCAAATCGATGAAGTTTTTCTTCTTTAATAAATGATTGTTTCTTGCCTTCATGGTACTCTTGAACATTGTTGTTGTAGTGTATATAAGAACTTTTACACTGTTATTGTACTATTCTATCAACTGAACTATGGCTCTTCTCTTCATAAGTTAATAACATGATATGACAATTGGTTTAGAGAAATGAGGCTACATATAGTGTTCTGCCAATTGAACTGTGGCTCCTCTATTTCAATTATAGAATTGATGGTTGATTTAATATAAACCATATGTCACATTTATTTCTAGCTATAGATAGTTATTTCATTTATCTCATTTTCAGCATTTAAATGTAAGTTCTTTCACATTGCTGTTCTAATGTTAATAAGATCTTTTACATTGTTGTTGTATTGTCCTGGCAACTGTACTATGGCTTAGGCAAGCAATTATTTATGGTTCATCCCTCTAAAGTTCAATTCATATACATTTAAATGTAAGATCTCTCACATTGTTGTTGTAGTGCATATAAGATCTTTTACTCTACTATTGTATTGTTCTATCAACTAAATTGTGGCTCTTCTCTTCATCAATTAATAACATGATATGACAATTTTTTTACCGAAATGAGGCTACATATTTTTCAATAGTGTTCTTCCAACTAAATTATGGTTCCTCTTTTCATCAAATAATAAGACTACACCTACATGAGAAATTAAAACATGATTAGTTGATAATTATATATCTTCTTCCACAGTCAAACCTTTGTATAGAAAACAACATCCTTTCATTCAATTTATATCTTTCACTATATTTTCTATGACTATTAAAACACAGACATTTTACTCTTCTCCTTCTACTCGGTTATGGTTTTCATATAATGATTTGGGGATAAAAAGTTGTCAGAAACCGTTCTCTTTTATTAGTTCCTACCATGGCATGGAGGAACTATTTCCTAGGTTTTTTATTAATTCATTATTAAAATTTTGAAGTTCAACAAATCATGTGTGATCATTACTACTTCGAAAATGCTATTTTCCAATGTGCCTAAGCAAGAGCTGCACGATTTTTACCAATCTCTGACCAATTTCACGTGTCATCTTTCTCAGGTAACTTCTGAATGAATGCCTGTAAAGGCTTCTATGCACTAAAAAGATGTGATCCTCAAAGTGCCCATGTCAGGAGTCCCCAATTTCCATGACATAAAATAAATGGGTTTTAGAGAAGCTTTTCTTCACAGCCACCTACGCTTGTAGTTGCAATTGCCAAATGACTTATTTCATTATTTCCCCTAATGTAGATGATCCATGTGGTGATCTCTATAGCCCATGCTCATAGATTTAGGTAAGAGGGCATTAAAGAAGAATAAAGGAATGTCTTCTACTAAAACTACTTCCTAGCTATTTGCAATGCACTGAGGTTCTCCAGGCTTTTTAAATTGCAACTCACAAGGACCATATCATTCTTTCTACCCCTACTAGGTATGGCATCAAATGTCATTTCATTCTATATGGTGGTTCAAAAAGTGTACATGATCCTTGCTATCTGAGATGTCCTCTTCTTAATCTAGGGTTTTCTAGTCTTCTCAATCTATCTACAACGATTTACCAAACATTAGACTACAACAAGATTTGGGGTTGGAAAACATCAAATGTTTTGAATAGATCACTTCACTTTTATTGTGGCTCTTAAATGCTCACAATTCTTCTTCTCCCTTAAGATTATGATAATTTTTTATTTTGATTTAGAAACCTAAAATGTACTTTCTAAATACAACACACCTTGTCTGCATAACATCCTCGAGGCACAAGTCTAACAAAATGTCCACACATTTTCCTCAATTTATCACTATGGATGGTATGAAACAATGTTGGAAGAGGTGTTAGTGATTACAATGATAGTTTATACCTTTTCCCTTTTTCTTTGAGTATGACACATAAGAAATCTATAGCAAGAAATTGATCAACTACTCCATGGATAATCTTGGCATGAGTCGGGGAGTCTATTCTGGGTACTTCAACAAGAGCTTGAAACGAACCATTCAAACACACCACACATATCTTGACATGCTTTTTTTATGAACGACATGCCTTAAAGATGTAGACTCTTTCCACTTAGTTCACTACTAGTAGCTGGCTAGCAGTGGATTTCTCATTTTTTGTACCATTTTATTTACCACATTGTCTAGTATGTTAATAGTTAATTCTCACTTCATTTTGATAAGTCTCACTTCACTACCAAGCTGATGCTCTAAACTCCATTTCTTATGCATTAAAATATTGTGGTTAATGTGGCCATTATTCAAACCTTTAGTCAACTATTAGTTAATGCTCATGAAGATGCATAAGATATAAAGGGCTTAATCTTTGCATAGATTTGTATCTAATGTAAGTGTATGATAAAAAGCGATGAAATAGTTCTTTTTTGGCTCCGCTGAAATTGTGGGATGCCCCATTTCTCTTTCTTTCCGTGTTTGCAATTATTTGTAGATTGCTTCTTTGGTTGTGTATACAACTATAGTTGCATTAGCTAATCAAAAGAACTTATTATTGTTGTCAAATCTTCCATGCTAATATTGTTGGGCTGATGCCTTTTCCATTTTCTATTTCCAAGAAGAGCTATGGCTGAATTTTTTGCATTTTTTATTTCAAAAAGAAGCTTCGGCTGATGTCTTTTTTATTTTCTAATACAATATAAACATTGATTTACTAAAAGTATTAAGAAATAATATGTAAGAGTCTATGACATTATTGTTTACCATGACAATATTGTGCTTGAAAGTTTAATGTCCGCTTCTGATAAGAGCTCTTGTTTTTTTCCCATGATTTCTTTTATTCACATGATTCATGTATCGTTCTACATTGATAGTGCTCTATCTTCTATCCTCTTCAAAACTTTCTATCTTATAGTTGATGTCAGTTGTGACTGGTAGTATCATACATTTTCTAATGCAGTAATGTTGTTATGATACATCGTAATAAGTGTATTTCATTTTTTTAGCTTATTTTTCTATTCCAACTAATGCTCACAAACATGGATGTCTATCTCTTCTCTATAAATGCCTTTTTGTGTTGTTCATGTCAATAGTGAATGGTAGTATCATACATTTTCTAATGCATTACCATTGTTATGATACATTGTAATAAGTGTATTTTATTTTTAAATCTTCTTCTTCTATTACAACTAATGCTCACAACCATGGATGTCTATCTCTTCTCTATATTGTTCCTTTCTGTGTAGTTCATGTCAGTAGTGACTAGTAGTATCATACATCTTCTAATGTGTGCATTATTTTTTCTACCTATGTCCTAACTAGTGTGTTTCACAGAAAATTTGAAACTACATGAACAAAAAGAGACATCCAATATTTCTTGTGTTGGGAATTCATTAGATGTAATTAGCTAATTCCTTTGCTAGAAAGCTTCTATCACATTATCTATATCTATTTTACTTGGCCTATACTCTAGTTAGAGATATTGCTCTAAAAATGTTCCTAGTTTGTGAATGGTTTTAGGATTAGCTTCAATTGTGGTGGTGGGGAATTCGATCATTACAATAGTGTCATTCCTTTACGAAACTAACTTATATTTTTAACCCTGCTTGCTCTTTTAATGGACAAAATTGCTCTTCATCTTAAGTATGTTGCTACTATGAAAATATGCATTTTTTAACTCACAAGAATCCTGTTACAAACCCAATACTACACTTCAATTTTGTTTGAATTGGTGAAGTGTTTCTTCTTTAATAAATGATTACTTCTTTCCTTCATGGTACTCTTGAACATTGTTGTTGTAGTGTATATAAGATCTTTGAAAATGTTATCATATTGTTTAATCAATTGAATTGTGGCTCTTCTCTTCATTAGTTACTAACATGATATGACAATTTGTTTAGAGAAATGAGGCTACATATTCTGTTATAGTGCTCTGCCAACTAAATTGTGGCTCCTTTGTTCCGATTATAGAATTGATGGTTTATTTAATACAAACCCCATGTCACATTTTTTTCTACCTACAGATAGTTATCTCATTTATTTCATTTTCAATAGTTAAAAGTAAGTTCTTTCACATTGCTATTGTAATATATATAAGATCTTTTACATTGTTGCTGTACTATTATGGCAACTGTACTGTGGTGTAGGAAAGAAATTATTTATGGTTCATCCCTTTGAAGTTCAATTCATATACTTTTAAATGTAAGATCTCTCACATTTTTTTTGTAGTGTATATAAGATCATACTATTTTGTCCACTAAACTATGGCTCTTCTCTTCATCAATTAATAACATGATATGACAATTTGTTCATAGAAATGAGGCTACATATTCTACTATAGTGTTCTGCTAGCTGAACTATGGTTCCTCTTTTCATTAGATAATAATACTATGCCTACATCTATAGAAACCAACTATGATGCATGGCCCGCACAGACTCCTAGTTTCTCCTTTTAACAAGATTTTCTATAGCCAACTTGCCCCATCTCTGGTAGGAACTAAGCTATTGTTCAGCCCTTGTTCTAATAATCCCTTTATTTGTAGAACTAAAATACTTCTCCCTGATTCTTTATATTCATGTGCAAAAATATGGTGAACCAAGAGTGGGATATAAGCAACTCAAACTAAACTAGAGCAAAAAATCGAGATGTATACACTCAAAATTAAAAGATTTCAAAATAATATTAATTATAGTAATTTTATTGTAGTTGCTAAACAAATAAAGAGTTTTTAAAACAAATATATGGTTAAGGGGGTGAAATCTTTTGCACACCAAAAATTACTCTTATTTTTTAAGCAAAACATTTCCTAGTGTTTAAAGAGCACATAAAAAATGATATAGCTACATTTAGTATTTTGAACTATACTTTGAACTATCTATAGAGAAAGATATTGATAGAAAGAGTTGAATAGAGAGGTGAAAGGAAAATAGAGGGAGAAATAGAGACATAGAAAATATAGACCATGAGAGAGATCCTCATATATATGATGATGCAAAGGAATTACAATATATAATGTCACATGATAAACTAGACTCAAAATGTGATAACAAAAAATGTATGTTGCAGAATCTAGCAAATGATATTATGGTCACTATAAGCAAGGATGAAAAAGGTGTCAAAATATAGAAATGATGCAAAAGAAAAGAGTTGTTCAGCTTCTATAGCATTAAGAAAAAGAAAGATAAATAGAGAAAGGGTTCACTTTTGAGGAAGGTCACTGCAACACCAAAAGGTATCCAGAAAAAACTAGACATAATAACCTCTCTGAAGACTTTAGACAGAAAAAATATTATTTTTTCTTCATTTTATACCAAAGCTAGTAATATGTGAAAATTTAATGAGACATACCTTGGTCACACATTTCACAAAATTGACAAAGATTGTTTTGCATCTAAATATATGTAAAACAAGAGAATAAACAACATCAATTTTGTTACACTTCATAAGCAACACAATTTTTTTTATAGATGTAAGGCTTAACAATATCTCCCTTTTAGTTTGCTTCTCGTAGAGATAACTTTTATCTCATTATGCTCAAAGATATCATATGTCCCTAGAAAGAGCCACTAGTAGACCTTGAAAATTTAGATTCCCAAATTTTAAATTTTAAATTTCTCCTTAAAAAATTCCCTGAGAATAATTTTTTTTTCCATTTCAGATGAGGAGATTGAAGGTACTTGTGAAATAGTGAAAGGTCACTATTTTGGGTGACACAAGAGCAAAGTGTTGTGAAATAGTGAATCATCATTGTCTTGGATAACTAAAAGTTGATTTCCCACCAAGTAGATTTTTTTGCAAGATTGTGCATATAGTATAAGGTGGCTAAAAAAGGGTGATTCTCATTGTTTTAGAGATAAACTTGAGAAAGGAGTGTGAAGTGAAATCTTTCACCATTTTGGAGAGGGAAGTTAAAATGTACACCAAAGTTGCAAAAAGAATAAACCATTTAAAAAGATGATTTAATAAGTAATTCTATGTACATTAAAAGTATAATTCATTAATGATGGAATGTGTAAATGATGGATGAGAAAAATAGAGAAGTAACCACCTATGTGAGATATCTGAAGTCATAAATGAAGAATTAAAGACAAGTTATGTAAGAAGCCACTCACTAAGAAATACCATTCTAAACTGCAGAAAGATTTGGAGAATAAATGAAGGAGATGTGAAGCCACATTTTCAAGTCTCAAGAAATTAGTAAGTTCAATTCTTTACTTGAATTTGAATTCTTTCTCAAATAACACCCAAAAAGTAACCTATTGCTAAGAAGGAAGTGATTGTTAGGAAAGACAAGAATGAGAACATATAAAAGACCTTACAAAAGAAAATCCTAGATTTATTTCCCAACTCTTTAGCTATTGGTGCTATGTCTATATTCTCTAGTGAATTTGGTGGATGCAAGGCTGCTACCTTGCCAAAATATGTAGGTCACTGTTATGGTATTTTTATGCAAATAATGATGAGAAAGAACCTAGGAATAATGCTTTGAAACTTGACCTAGGAAAAATTATTGTTCTAAATGTATATGTTGACATAGAGCTCATTAATATTTTGGCCTAATGTTATGAACCTGGTAAAAGAATAGTTAGAAATCTAGATGGGATACCCTTACTAGATATAACCAGGTCTCACACTAAAGAATATTTTGGTACCCAACCCCTAACCAGGATGGATAAAACTCAGTTTAGGGTTTATTATGAAAAGAAAATAAAATCCAAGTTATAAAAGATTTAACATTTCATGGATATGAGCCAAAATAATAGGTTAATTCCACTTGAAAATATGGGTCCAGACCCTAGTGATAGGTTTATGAACTTTTCAAGAGAAATTATAATGGGAAGGCTCAACTATTTGGAGATAATTCTAATGAAAAAATCCCTTTTGATTGCATGTATATGTCCATGAGAATTAAAAATCCTCATTCTTATTTGGAGTATTGTTTTGTTAGTGACATTGAGAGAGACCTTCATACATAGTTAGCTAGATGGAAATTTCCATGTTATTCAAAAAATATTTTCTATTGTTCCATTTATTGCTATTCCAAAATGTAAACCAGTTGAGGAGTTCTTTGAAGCTTAACAATCTAATGAACAAGGTAATACAACACCCATTCCAATGTGGTGCAAGGCATGGGATAAGCATGGTAGGGATGGAGATCTTAAGACATTTAAGGTAATAGTAAGGTTGGAGGAATACATGCTTGATGAAAAGTATGAGTTTAATTTTGGGGACTAGGTATGCAAACCAAATTTCCACACAACAATCCAATATAATTACTTTGTTTGTCTCTGAGAGGATTGGCTTTTTGAGTTTATCTAAAAACTGACATGGACTGAGAAAGAAATTACACAGACTAGGAGGAAGGGTAATCACATGCACCACTTCATGAAAGTTTATCATTTCATCTCAGGCTACTCAAACATTAATGAGGTTCAGGAATAAATTATGAATTATTTTTGTTTTCAAATTGGCAAGGTAAGACAATATGATCTAGAGGGACACATCAAGTCTTTTCTTGCAAGGTAGGATCATTAGTTCAATTTTGAGGAATATTTTATAAGGAATTGTGATCATATTCCTAAATTTATGTAGAGGATGAAAAATTCTAGTGTATTTTTTTGAACAATGATAAACAAAGGATAATGAAGGACTCCCTCATTTTTATGATGAAATTGAACTATAGGTCATTAGAGTTGATAAATATATTCAAGCCTTTGATGAAATATATTAAGAGTATGTTAAAAAAAGGGAAATCAATTTGAACAACCTCAATCTCAACCTGCTTAGAAGAAGAGGAAATTGTTAATAGGGGGTTCAACATCAAAGCCTAAGGATAGTGTGTCTGGGGAGATTATTACTCCATTGGTTTTATATGATGACTCAAATGAAGAAGGAAGGTTAGAGGAAGTTGCTTGTATATTGAAAATTTTAAAAGAGAGTACCATAGTTAAAGAACCATAGCCTACTCTAGTATTCAAAGAAGATATGCATAGGTATCATGCATTAACAAGGGAGAATGACTTAACCATCCACACCAAGGATAAGAGGGAGGAAATTTATTATCAGTTCATTGAACAAGAGGATTTTACCAAGACACAAGAATTCAATAATTTTTGGGTCAAATATAGAATTAAGGACTTTGATGAGAAGAAGAAGAAGAATTTGGAAGGTATTGATGAATCCCAGCATCATGTTTTGGTCCAAAAAATGATAGATGATTAAAACCTTGATGAAATTAACAACAGTGAAGAAGAAGCCAAAGAAATCATGCATAAGAGTAATATCCTCATTGTATCTGGTCTTGCATTTAAGGAATTATTCCCACTAGACCAAGTAAGGAAGCAAGATCACTCCACCTTCACCACTGAAATTTAAACTTTGGAGAAGATAGGAGGGTCAAGATTTGATCTGAAAACTAAAACCTTAGCCACTTGGGTCACCTATAAAGGGGTTAAACCCAAGTTGATTGATATCTCCAAATGAAAAAAGGGAATGATAGTGGCTCAAAATATTAACAACAAAAATTCTTTAGTGTCTAAAAATGAATTAATGCAAAGGGCCATGTTTAAAAATGCAAAAATGAATCACATGAAGGATAGAATTGAGAAATTGCACATAAGGGAGATGGACATGAATGTCATCATTAATAAAATATACACAAAATCAAGAAGGTTAGAAAGTTAATTGAATGGTATGAAATCCCCACAAACACCTAGAGCTATAGTTTTTCACCAACCCACAATGCCTTCTATTTAAGTAAAATATAGGAAAATGGAGGAGACCAAAGATGAAGACATACATAAGGAATGCACTTATAAAAATGTTGAGGGTATCATGACTTTCATGATCAAGGTTATTATTGGAAGATGTTGTTGATATTATGGTCAAGTTTTTTTATTAGTGACTCACACTTAGTTAATTGGTTAGTAGCTATCAAGCTTATCTTGCAGCTTATAGTTTTAACCAAGAAATCCAGTTACTATCAAGTTCTATAGTTGCTATCGAGTTTTAGAATCTACTTTCAGTTCATGCCAAGTAGTATCTATTGAGTTCATTAATGTTAGTGAAAAATGAGCTTCATAGTACCGATCGACTTGCATAGTGTTCTCCAGTGTCTACTGAGTTCAAAATATCAATGATGTGAATCTAGTGTTTACCAAGCCAAGGAATGTCAACTGAGTGATTTAACTTTTATACCAAGCTCATAGTGTTAGTGTTGACCGAGCCATGCTATGCCAACCAAGTGATTCAATTTATATGCCAAGTTTTAGAGTTTTTACCAAGTCACTCGTGATGAATGAGTTTAGACTACTTGGAAGTGATTAGTATGAACCAAGCTTCTATGTCTACCAAGAGCATGATGGTACCAAGTGTTGAAAATGGTTGCTGAGTATCAGAACCTCACAAAATTTCTCTTCTAAACCTAGGTGCCAATAGTTGAGCCAACTTTGTGGAATGTGGTTAAACTTATATTATAGTCAACTTTATTGAATTGTATTTTGGATTGGTATATATGTAATATATTGCATCACATCTAAACATGAGAATGATAATGAGAAGTAAGCATATGAGAAAAAGTGCAAATTAAGAAGGCTACAGGTAGTATAAGGTATGGCAAAGATTTATCTATCATAGCAAGGTGATCTTTACATTTCAAAGGAATCTCAATCAGTAAATAAAAGTTATAGGTTAAAGATTAGCCACTGGTTCATCATAATAGGTGTATCGGCTAAATCCTTTAACAAGGTAGACTTAACAATCTTTTGCAAATCTCTTAGCTGAGTGCATACTTAATTGTATGTTTTGTAAATCCTTTCATAGTTGGACCTAGGAGTCCTTTTTTCTCCTAATAAGGAAGATCATCAGAAGTGATTAGTTATAAGCCTTAACCGACCAACTTTATATTGTAGTAGTAAAGCTTGAGAGTATCATCCCCACCCTAGTTTTACTTTCTATTTGGAAGATTTTTGGGTCACCATATCTTTTATCAAAGTGTTATGAATGTTTTAATGTTTTCATTCTTCCACACATGCAATTAGATCAGAATATTATATGAAGGATTAATTATTGAAATAACTTGAAGTTTTATTGGTTCCTGATTCACCCCCCCTCCCCCCCCCCCCCAACCCCTCTAAGTAACCTTGCCTACCTCATATTTCCTGTTGGAAATAATCAAGACTAGCTAGGTTACTGAGAGGGGAGGGGTGAATTAGTAACCTCAAAAACTTTAAATCAATTCATCACTTAACCATATATATCATTCACAATTCATTCATCTAATCTACTGCATGCATGAGAAAAGATAAACATACATAACATATGAACATAGTATTTTGGTGACCCAGAAACCTTCCAAATAGAAAGTAAAACTGGTGTGGGTATGATACCCACAAAACTTCACTACTGCAATATAAAGTTGGCCTATTAGGGCTTACATTGACCAATTCTGATGATCTACCCTGTTAAGAGCAATTTGGACTGCTAGGTCAACCTTGTTAGAGGTTTTACAAACATACAATGAAGTATGTACTCTATTAGGAGATTTATACAAAGACTATTAAGTCTACCTTGTTAAAGGATTTGAAAAACTGATTCACCTATTAGGATGAAATAGTAGATCTAACTTACAACTTGATTTCTGAATAGATCTTGAAGTATAGATCACCTCTTGTGACTGATATGTCTTTGCTATTCCTTAATGACCTTGCTAAATAATTTGCTCTGCTACTAATTCGCGTTCACTTTTCTCAAACATTACATCTCCATTCCTTATCATTCATTGTTATCATTATCTTGCAAATGATACAATACATTACATATATACCATTTCAATAATTAAAATTTTAAGGTTGACTAAAACACAATTAAACAAAACATTACTGAGTTAGCCAAATAGTAGCAAACTCGAGCTCTTCAAGCTAACTTTGTGACCTTCTGATGCTTGACGTCCACTACATTACTTGGCATCGTCATGCTCTCAGTAGAAGTAGAAGCCCAGTCCTTACTAATCACACAATGTAGCTTGGAACTTGGTAACCATTAGAGACTCAGTAGATGTAGTGTCACTTGGTAAATACTGAAACCTTTGTTTACCTTGCTGACACTTGATAAACACTACACATCCATCATTCGGTAGAAATTGGCTTCATATTACACAAATTGATAACTCGGTAGATACTATGAAACTCGATGACCACTGCCTATTCAGTGAACACTATAAACTTGGTACACACTGCTAAACTACACATTCACTTAGTAGCTTTAGGAATACTTGGTGTGAACTGCTTAACTGCTGAACTTACAAGGTAACCATTGAATGCTTGGTATAAACTGTAGACTGAGTAATGAGCTTGGTAAGCATTCAGAATCGAATAAGTGTTGTCACTAATGACAAATACAACATAATGCCAACAATCTCCCTCTTTGGCATTAATGACAAAAACACTTGTGTGCCAAAAGTTATGTACACTGACATATTGATTTTTGATTTTTCAAAATTGATCTTTGTAAAGCTGTTGTATATACATATCTTACATATATCCCCCATACATGTAGCATAATATATACATAGCTTTTATCTGTAGATATATCAATTTATTTTCTCCCTTGATTTCTCCACAAGTCTCTTACTATCTCTTTACTTCCCCTATTCTTATAATCTCATACTCCCCCTTTTTGACAATAATGCCAAAGGGTATATACAATATATTCAAATAGAGACATTAAAATGTGAGAGAAATTTGGAGTGTACCTTGAGAATAAGAGCCAATGTCTTATCTCAATTATCTTGCAAAATTTTGTAGGTGGAGAGGGCCACTTGAACTTCTGCAGAAAGTTTAATCATATGATCTGCTACTGAAAAATTATTATCTTGGACCAACGTTTTTTAATATGCAATATGTTTTTGCATTGGGTCCATAATTGGCAGAATCATAGTTTGGATGCCAATCAGTGTAGACCTAATTATTGTTTCCTCTCTGAGTAACTCTACCTGAATTTCTGACAAAAATTTCACCTTCATGTGATGTGCTTAGCTTGAACTCGGGTCAAGCTATAACCTTTGAGCACTAGCCTTCATGTCTACATCAATTTTATTCAATTTCTCCTTTATATCCTTGGTGTACTTGGTAACACCACAAAGCTTACCAAAAAGTGATGTTACATTTGTGAAGGATTGATCAAGGTTGCTCAAAATTGTAGATAATTCTACCTAATTTAATACAATGTGCTCAAGCACCTTATTGTAAAATTTCTTCTTTGCCTTCTCAATGAGCTTCTCTTGGCCAAAAGTGTCCTCATTGAACTTATTCACAACCTCTTCTAATTTTAAAAAAATGTGTTGAGAGGAGTCAACATCAACACCTATAGCCTCAGTAATTATATTTTTGGCATCCTCAATTATACTAATTTTTCTGTCTCTCTCTTCTCTAAGCTGCTTCTGCCTTTCCTTTTGCTCTAAAAGCTAACTGACTAATCTCATTTCATTAGCTATGGAAATGTCCATATCTATCTTAGGAATAACAATTTCTTTGTCCAAATCTATCTTCATCAATTGTTTTCCCAATAAGAAGAAGTTTTAGAGGAGTCTTAGGTTTTACTTATGTGCTTACTTCCTTGGACTTAGAAATAGAAACAATAGTTGAAGTAGCTAGACTAGCAGAAAAAACTTGAATGGTTCCAACTAAAGGAAAACTAAAAGATGTACTAGCTGAATCCAAAATTGACGTGCTTCCCAAAAATGATGTACCAATAGGTAATGTAAAAATTGGAATATTTACAATTGAAGAGCTAACTAGAGTAAAAATTGGTGTTGATAAAGCTATAGTAGACAAAATTTTAGAACAAATTGTAAAACTTACTAAAGAAAGAGTAGAAAAAGTTGTCACAATTTGTGAACTAGTAGTTGTGCATATTGCTGAAGTAGCTTGTTTGGGAGCTGATGAAGAGACCGACACTTCCATTGAAGATACCTAGAGCTGTGAGGTAGCAAGTGCAGATGATACTTCTGATGTAGTTGCAATCAATCCTACTAAGCTAACTCCAACCCTGATGATGTTACTAGCTTAGGTGGAGAGTGAAGAAGGGAAGCAATGAATTCTACTGCAATTTTCATTGGATCATCTTCTTCATTTTCTTCCATGTCTTCCTCTACAGCTTCTTCCTCTTTCTCTTCATCATTAGCCCTTAGTACCTAATAGTCTTCAACATCAAATGTAACACATGGAGTGTTACCATCTTCTTCATCACTATCACCATCATCATCCTTGATCTCTACTAGATCATCACTGTGCTTATGCAGATGATAGATGTTCTTCCACATGTTTGTTGCATCTCTCACAACATGCTCAATATCTTTGATTAAAATCAAACATGTGTTGAATCTGATCATCATTTTACCTTCATTATTTTTCATAGCTGCCTTTACTTCTTCATCAGTAAGGTTAGGCAATAATTTCTTCAAGGATTTTTCATAAATATCCTTGGCTATCTATGCAGATGACTCCCACCTTGGCTGCAATCTCACCAATAATTCTTTTGAGATTTGAGGAGCAATCTGGTCTAGGGAATACTTCCACTTTCCCATTTTGGAGAGTACCAGCTCCTCAATCTGCATCTTCTCGGCATTAGTCCTTGTTTCAAACTTTAGGGCCTTGAATTTTGTGATGCCAACTCCTTCTTCCATCTATTTCAGCCTTTCCTGGAAGGTAAGTGGGGCCTTGCTAAACATAACTTCACCTTTACCTTTGCCTTTGCCTCTCCTGGTGAAAATAGTTGTTGAGGCCTTTGGAGATTTAGTAATGATAACCCTCCCTTTCTTCTTATTTGGCTCTACCTCCTTCTCTGATTCTTGCTCTTCACCTTCTTCATCCTCTCCTTTTTCCTCATTAACATTAAAGGGCCAGTGGTAGTTTTGATCTTTTCTATTTTCCTCTTGCCTTTGTTGATTGCTTGAGGTAGCTTGATTTCTAGTTCAATTCTAGATTTTGCCTCATCATAAGTACCAAACACTAGTTTCTTAGGGTCTACAAGCTCATTTACTAATGCTTCAATGATATCCCTAGTTTCATGAATATTAACCTCATAAGGAAGAGGTTTTACCTATGCAACTCGGGGTTTGACTACTTGAATGCATACTTTTTCATAGTCTACCATGAAACACACATCACCTTTATAATCTTCAACAAGTTTAGGAGGAATCCTAAACCTATCGTTCATCCTTTCCTTAAAATCTTCAAAGTAATTGTCCATTATACTGTCAAAATTTACACCCATTTCTGTAATAAACTCATTTATCTGATATAAAATGGGAACATCTTTTCTCCATACAACAAAACCTTTAGATGGAAAGAATTTTTGCACATAAAAGAAAAGACACATCAACAAAGAACCAAATTTACAAGGGTTGTTCTTTGATGTTCAGATGTTGTCCATATTCTTGTTTAATTGTTTTAGTAGTAACTTTGACAGGTCAAATTCCATGTTTTTCTTCACAACTTTAAATGCTAAGTCTGCTGCCTCACATGGCACATTGTTCAAGCAACTAGAGCTATAAATTTTATGGGCAATTACATGAATACCAAACCTCAATTCCACATCAGAAATAGTGCTAATTTTCAAACCTCTACCATCCCACTCAGCTAGGGTTTTCTTCTAGAGTTGATCTCGACCTATGGTTTTGGTAGATTTTGCTTTGTTTAGCATGGGAAGGATAGTAATCTTATGAATCATCTTTTTGGTTATCAACATGGGAAATTCTAACCAAAATTGGCCATTATGCACGTGACTAAGAATACACCTAATCCATTTTATTTGAAAACTCCTCGGTAGGTGTGAGATATGTGTTAACCCTTTTGTTTCAAGATGCTTGTGCTCAAGTTTCAATGAGCCATCAACATGCATTTCCTCTAAAGCACTATCCATTTCTAGGGTTCCTATCTCCTGAATAGAATAGTTAAAATGAGTGTAGATATTGTTAATTAATAGTACCTTTGGTGGAATTTGGGATTGCACATCATTAGGGTCAACTGCCTCTACAACTGCTGCAACTAGCTTGAAATTTGGTGCTTTCCACTCCACACCCTTAACAAACATCTCTAAACCCTTCTTTCCCTTGCTACTATTGGTGCTTCTAGATTCCATCGTTTCTCGGTAGGCAAAAAAAAATTTTGAACAAATTATTTTGCTACAAATTCACTCAGAATATCTTGGAATTGCTTGAGTGCACCTGGAAATCTCTTAGCTCTGTAAATATTGAAGATGCGGTGAAAAATGGAGTCAAATTCTACCCTTTTTGATGAAAATTTTCCATTAATGCTAGATATCATACTGACATAGTGTGTGACAGACTGTCATCCACTCACTAGCTCAATAGAAACTTGTGACTCGGTGATTAAACAAAACTTTCATTACTCCTGACCTAGCTCGGTTGAGTCTATGACTAACCTTGCTTGGTATAAACTGAACTCATGTGATTCTTTTGTATCTAAAATACTGATTTGGATCATTTTCTTTCTTTCATTTGGAACTGCTCGAGATATAGCTTGAAGATACATTTCCAGTCCCTCCTTTGAAGAATCTAATTGGAAATGGTGGAGTCACCCACTTCTTGAGTGACATTGCCATCATTTGAATTGTTCTACTCAGTAGATTTAGGAATCGACTACTATCTCATCTGCTTCCTGATATTATCAGCTTTACCTTTCTTCTCATCTTCAATTCTTCCTATGTTCATGCAATTTTTAGCTATATGACCAATTTTAGTGCATGTATAACATCTTACTATTGAATCTCTCTTTCTCAAGTGATGCCTTGTGCAGTCTATGCCAATGTGTCCATATTCTCCACAATAGTGACATTTGCACCAAGTATTATAACCCCAACCAAATATTGCTTTGACAAATTTTTTAGCTAGATTGAATGGTTTGGATCTACATTCAAATGCCTTGTGACCTTGTTTCTTGCATTTGTGACATGTACCTTCAAATTTTAGTTTCTCCTTGCACCTATTAGCTTTATGACCATGTTTATTGTAGTTGTAGCATTTTCCATTACATTTTGCCTTTCCATTGTTCCAACATTTGTTTAATGTATGACCTAACTTACCACAGTGATTGCAAGTAGGTCTTTGATTCCTTTGGGCACCTTGTTTGGAAGATTCACCTTCTTCTTTGTAACCAAGTCCTGCTTTACCTTTTTGCCTATGAAGATTCTGCTCACTTTTTTGAGTCAATTGATCCATGTCTGCTTGTGACTTCATCATCCTTTCATTGAGTTTCTTTTCAAAAATTAGATCGGCTTTCAATCTTTCATTGATTTGTCTTTTAGTGATTAGTTCATTCCTTAAGCTTTCATTTTTAGATCTCAGATTCATGATTTCTTCATTTGCATTAGAGAGCTGATTAATAAGACTTTCTTGCTAAAGGGATTGATTTTGATTTGCATTGTTCCTTGCCTCCAAGTCTTCACTTTCCTTATTCCTTTGTTCCAAGATTTCACACATTCTTATTGACTGAACTTCTTGTTCTCTTTTCAATTTTCTTACCTCTTCTTGTAGAGAGCCATTCTTTGCTAGGAGTTCCTTGATTTCCTCATTAGCTTCATCTGAACTATTTGATGGAAAAAAGTCTTCAACCTTTTCTTCAACATACTGATGATCATTCATTTGTCTTCCAAGTTCATTCCTTCTTTTTAGGGATTGGGAAAGATTATCTTTTGCTTCCTTAAGTTAAGTTATGGCCATTTCAAGATCCAACTTTTCATTCTCAATAGCTTTGTCAAGTCTGAATATCTCCATTGCCCTTGATCTTTTCTCAAGCTGTCAAACTTTATCTTGAGAACCACAATGCTCTTATACCAATTGTTGGAAATAATCAAGACTAGCTAGGTTACTAAGAGGGGAGGGGTGAATCAATAACCTTAAAAACTTTAAATCAATTCAACACTTAACCATATAAATAATTCTCCATTCATTCATCTAATCTACTGCATGCATGAGAAAAGATAAACATACATAACACATGAACACAGTATTTTGGTAACCTAAAAACCTTCCAAATAGAAAGTAAATCTAGGGTGGAGGTGATACCCACAAAACTTCACTACTATAGTATAAAGTTGGGTTGTTAGGGCTTACATTGACCACTTTTGATGATCTATCTTGTTAAGAGAAATTTGGACTACTAGGTCCACCTTGTTAGAGGTTTTACAAACATATAATGAAGTGTGCACTATGTTAGGAGATTTATACAAAGACTATTAAGTCTACCCTATTAAAGGATTTGGAAAACTGATTCACCTAGTAGGATGAAATAGTAGATCAGACTTACAACTTGATTGCTGAATAGATCTTGAAGTATAGGTCACTTCTTGTGATTGATATGTCTTTGTTGTTCCTTAATGACCTTGTTGAATACTCTACTCTGTTGCTGATTCACATTCACTTTTCTCAAACATTATATCTCCATTCCTTATCATTCATTTTTATCATTATCTTGCAAATGATACAATACATTACATATAATACCATTCCAATAATTACAATTTCAAGGTAAGCTAAAACACAAGTAAACAAAATGTTACTGAGTTGGCCAAACAATAGAAATCTTGAGCTCTTCAAGCTGACTTGGTGACCTTTTGATACTCGACGTCCACTGCATTACTCGACATCATCATGCACTTGGTAGAAGTTGAAGCTTAGTCCATACTAATCACACAATGTATCTTGGGACTTGGTAACCATTCGAGACTTGATAGATATAGTGTCACTCGGTAAATACTGAAACCTTCGTTTACCTTGTTGACACTCGATAAACACTACACATCCATCATTTGGTAGAAACTAGCTTCATATTACACAAGTTGATAAATTGGTAGATACTATGAAGCTCAATGACCACTACTTGTTTGGTGAACTATAAGCTTGGTATACACTGCTGAACTGCACATTCACTTGGTAGCTTCAGGAATAGTCGGTGTGAACTGCTTAACTGCTGAACTTACAAGGTAACCACTGAATGCTCGATATAAACTCTAGAATGAGTGATGAGATTTGTAAGAATTTAGAATCAAATAAGTGTTTTCACTAATGAAAAATACAACATAATGCCAACAATTTCTAACAATTGGTATCAAAGCTTTGTGGTTCTCAGAGAAACAGTTTAGTAGCTTGAGCAAAAATCAGAGGAAGTGGAGGTATACAACCTAGATAAGGCCATTGACAATGAAAATTTGGATTTGGAATTAGCCCTTGGTCATCTAAAGTAAAAAAAGGAGCAACTCTCTCAATCATTGAAAAGAAGAAAAGGTCTTGCTATACAAATGAATGATAATCTCTACACCAAAGAAAGAATTGAAGATATCTAACCAGAAAGAAATTTAGATGAAGCTAATGAGGCAATCAAAGACCTATTGGAAAAGAATTACAATCTTTAAGAAGAATTTAGAAAGCTGAAAAGAGAACAAGAAATCTAGTTAATAAGAATATGTGAAGTCATGGACGAGAAAGACAAAGCCAAGGAAGAGATATAAGGAAAGAACAATCAAATTCAACATCTACCCTTCAGTAGGTAGACTTCATTGATTAGCTTACTCATGCAAATGAAGAAATCATGAATCTAAGATCAGAGAATGAAAAATTACAAAATGATCTAAATACTTAAAAATAAACCAATGAAAGAATGTTGAAATCTCAAATAGACACAAATCAGTTGAATGAGAAAAGTCGGTACATACACAAAGGAAAAGCTAGATTAGGATACATAGAAGAAGGTGAATCATCTAAGCAAGGTGCTCAAAAGAATCAAAGGCCTACTTGTAATCATTGTGGTAAGTTAGGTCATACATTAAACAAATTTTGGAGTAAAGATAAAGAAAAATTCAATGGAAAGTGTTACAATTGCAATAAGCATGGTCATAAAGCAAGTGAATGCAAGAAGAAACCTAAGTTTGAAGGTCAATGTCACAAATGCAATAAACAAGGACACAAATCTTTTGAATGAAAAACCAAGATATTGAATCCAATAGAATAGATTGTAAAAGCTATATTTGGATGGGACTACAACACATGGTGTAGATGCCACTACTATGGAGAATTTGGGCACATAACAAAAAATTGTATTAAAAAACACATGAGGAAAAGAGACACCACTAGAAGATATTTTACTTGTACAGAACTTGGAGACCTTGCCAAGATTTGTATGAATACTAAAAGAATTGAAGATGAAAAAAAAGCTAGAGCTAACAATATTAGAAAGTAGATGAGGTAGAAATGGAATCTGAAACCTTCTAAGAATGAAAGTCTGAGTCATGAAGTAAATGTCACTCAAGAGTTGGGTGACTCAAGCATGTCAACTTGAATTCCCATGAGAATAATTGGAACTAAGACTCTAAAGAAAATATCTCACATTAGTTCCAACTAGCAAGAAGAAGAGATCCATGTCAGAATTCAAGGTGCAAAAGGATCACCAAGTGGTTGCAGAAATTCAAGACCTTACCGAGCTAGGTTGGGTTGCAAGACCCTGTCGAGCAAGGTCGGGTTACACTGAAACATTGTGTGGATACTAAGCTATGAAAAAACCTACGAAGCATTAAGGTTGAACCAAGTGGAAGATAGTCTATCACCAAATTAGCAATCGTACCAATCATTTATGGAATTTGAAAAGTGAAAATTTGTTAAAAGGAAGGAAATCAAATTCATTTTTCATTGTCAATTTTTGAAGAGTTATTTGTAAAGAGCAATTTTTGTTCTTCCAAGTGATCTATGTATTTGTTATTGAAGATTTTTTTTTGTTTTCATAAACCCTACTAAGCACAACATACTCTAGCAGAAAAATTAGGAAAGGATTTGAGATTTTGGTTCATGGAATTGAATCGAAGGCACCAGACTTCAAGTTGATTTTGGTAATTACAGAAGCACTTGACCCAACTAGATCTCAATCACAAATTCCACCCAAGGTATTACTTGTTAATGATATCTATTCACATTTTTGTTGTTTGATTCAAGAACTTGGAACCTTAGAGATAAAAGAATCTTTGAACAAGTTATGTGTTAATGGTGTGTTGAAACCCGAGCATCAACATTTGGAGACCAAGGGTTTAACACACATTTTGCATATACCCCAAGATTTTCAAATTAAAAGAATTAGGTTTATTCTTAGATGTGTACACAATGGGTAGTTATGGTTAGAGCAGCCTATTTAAATCATAAAGAAAATGATTCACAAGATAATAGAGCTCCCGATGTTGAAAAAAGCTAAGACAACCAAAACCCTAAGTCAAGTAGAACTAGAAAATAAGACTCTTGCTTAGTGGGATGGAAGAGGAATGAAGATCAGCAATGTAACTGACAGGGAGCTGAAATTTGGAATTCATGATCATCCATAAGATCTAAAACCCGAGCATCAACATTTAGAGACCAAGGGTTTAACACACATTTCACATATGCCTCAAGATTTTTAAATTAAAAGAATCAAGTTTATTCTCAGTTGTGTAGACAATGGGTAGTTATGTTTAGAGTAGCCTATTCAAATCACAAAGAAAATGATTCATAGGATAATAGGGCTCCCAATGTTGAACAAAGCTAAGCCTACCAAAATCCTAAGTTAGGTAGAACTATAAAATAAGACTCTTGCTTAGTGGGATGGAAAAGGAATGAAGATCAACAATGTAACTAACATGGAACTAAAATTTGGAATTCACGGTAACCCATAAGATTTATAGCTCAAGTCATCTCGATAATGTGTCATGTGAGGCAGTTGATCTAGCTCTCAAGGTAGTGAAGAATACCATTTCCTTTGACCTTGCCAAGCTAATGCTAAATCAGTTCAACAAAAACATGGAGAGCATCAGGACTTCAAAGAAAAATCTATGTAAGTTTGGTTCACTCTTGAATTTTCTATTCTTCTATCTACAAAATTCCTCCTAAAGGCTCAGTTGTATGGAAAAAAGATGTACCAACATTATATGAGATTAATGAATATATAGCAGAGATAGGCAAGAACTTTGTTAGTATCATAGAAAATTATTTTGATTCATTTAAGGAAAAGATGAATGGTAGATATAGAATTCCAAAAAAACTTGTAGAAGATTACAAGGATGATGTTTGTTTCATGGTAGATTGTGACAAAGTGTACATTCAAGTAATGAAACCTAGAGTGGTGTGGGTTAAGCCTCTAAGCTATGAGGTTAGCATTGATGGCACCAAGGATATTGTTGAGGCACTGTTGAATGAACCTATAGATCCCAAGGCCACATATTTTGGTACTTATGATAAAACCAAAGCTAGAATAGAACTTGAAATCAAGCTTCCCAAAGCACTTAGCAAAGGAAAGAAGAGGATAGGAAAGTTGAGGCAAGAAAGTTTTACTCTCTTGTTGAATAAAGGAAAAGGAGATGATGTAGAAGAAGATGAAATAGAGGATGAAGCAAAAGAACAAAATCTGAAGAAGAAGAGCCAATCAAGAAGAAAGGTAAGGTTATCATAACCAAACCTACCAAGTCATCTATTGTAGTATTCACTAAAAGAGAATCAAGGTCTAGAAAAAAATTGAAGTTAGGTGAGGAGGATGCAGAGGAAATTATTTTCAAAAAACCTCCACCTATATTCCAAGAAAAGTTAAATGAAATAGAAAGAGGAGCTAGAATGACAAACTTCAAGGCACTTAGATATGAAACCAAGATTGTAGAAGAGAAAAAGCAAGTTGAAGACATGATGATGTAAAAGTTGGTTAAATGGAAATACTCTCCATAACAAATTGTACAAAAAATTCCAAATGAGCTTATGCAAGAAATCAAGCCAAGATGGAAAAATGCTAAGAAAACTACAAAAGGCATCTATGAATAAACTCTAAGACAACTCATGTTGAGTCTCAGTAACAAAGAGGTAAAATATTCCATGAAGAAAAATGAGGAGAAGCTCACTCTGAAGTTCAAAACATGTCTTGTTCTAATGAAAGACATAGAATCCATAGTGAAGACAACTACTACCACATGGAAGAAAATTTACAACCTTCATCAACCGAGTGACTTTGTTGTTCATGTGAATGGTAAAGAGAATGAAGATGATAAGGAAAATGATGATGATGTAAATCTAGAAGATAAGGGGAAAGAATAGGAAGCTACTAAGGAGAATCTCCCTAAGATTCAGAGTATTGAGGAAACTGGTCTAGAGAAGATAGCGGTAGCAGGTATGACCTCATTTCCTCATTCTCTAAGAAAAGCGTTAATGCCATCAAGCTCAAAAGAAAACTTCTTCCAAGTTGGTTGAGGTAACCACTACAACACCTAGCACCCAAGAAATCTTTGCACCTATTTAGTTGAGTACCATATTGATTGAAGTGATCAACACTTCATCTACCTAGTAGCTAGTGCCTCCACCATCATCAGATTTGGCTACATAGCAACAAGATATTTCTATTTTTAGGAAAATATCTAATTTTTTGTTTCTATCCCCTCTATTTCTACCCTTGTTACAATTCCAAGTGTGCAAATAGTAAGTACAAGGATAGTTAAGAACAAGGCTCAACTGAGTACTAGAGTTTCTAGTAAGGATAAAGGTAAATAAGAAGACATTGATCTAGATGAGGATATAGTTATCTTGAATTGGGATATCTCTACTCTTAATCTTGGTCAAATGAACATCATGGGTGAGTTATTGCAAAAGAGAGCTAAGTAGTAGAAGCTTGGAGAAGAGAAGAGCAGAGAAAACCAAGTGCTTGAAGACGTGAAGAACATACTTGTAGATGCACTAAGCACTAAGGTTGATAGTACGCAACCTATTTTGGTTTAGTTAGAAGAAGTTGTTTATAAATTCAATGAAGATCTGAATATACAAAAAAAAAATTTATAGAGAGGAAAGAGGAAATTTGAGAAGAAAGTATTGGAGCAAGTTGCATAGAAAATTGTAATAAATAAAGTAGAATTGGTTAATATTCTCAACCCATTGGAAACCTTTGCAAATAATGCTTCTTCATTATTCAGTAAGTTGTGTGATACATATATATTCACTCAAGAAATCAAAGATAAACTATCTAAGATAGATGAATACTTGAAGGAAAGTGCACACTAGTTGTCACATGACTCGTTGTCACTTGACCCAAGCTACAATTCTACTCATTATTCAGAGATCAAATATTTGAAATTTTTTTAAGAAGAATTACTAAGGGAAGAAGCTAGGATAAGGGCCACACTTGTAGACATCCAAGGCATGATTCTCCCAAACATGGATGCATTGCAGAAACACATTGCAAATGCCAAAAACTCTCATCCATGACAACAACTTCTTCGTAGTTGATCACATGATGGAGTTATCAGTAGAAGTATAAATTTCATTTCATGCAAGTAAGGTGTTATAGGAAAATTGGGACTAGACAATGGCACTAATTTTGAAGGTACATTATGACTTCTTGTCACATTTTGGCATCAACATGTAGTATACACCTTTAGCATTTATAACAAAAAGGGGGAGAAGATAAGATAGAAGATGATATATATATATATATATATATATATATATATATATAAGGGGAGAAGTATGCATATATTAAGGAAGTATAATATGTTTATATATGTATGGGGGAGTAGCATAATATTATACGTATACATGTATAGATAATCAGAAAACATCTTTTACAAAAACAATTTTGAAAAATTTCAAAAATAGTGTATGTTACTAAATTGGAGACATGTGATGGAGATAAAAGGAATGTTTTGACCTAAAAATTTTGAGTATTCAATTTTGGATTGATAAACTTTTTTTTGTCACTAATGGTAAAGGGGGAGATTGTTGACATTATAGTCAAGTTTGTTTATTAGTGACTCTCACTTAGTCAATTAGTTAGCAACTATCGAGATTATCTTATAGTTTATAGTGTTAACCAAGCAATCTAGTTACTACCAAGTTCTATAGTTGCTACCAAGTTTCAAAATCTACTTTTAATTCACACCAAGTAGTATCTACCGAGTTCATCAATGATGGTGAAAACTGAGCTTCATAGTACTAACTAAGTAGCATAGTGTCAATCTTGTTCTCTAGTGTCTATCAATTTCTTAGTATCAATGATGTGAATCTAGTGTTGACTAAGCCAAGGAATTTCAACCAAGTGACTTAGTTTATATCAAGCTTGTAGTGTTAGCGTTAACCGAGCCATGTAGTATCAACCAAGTGATTAAGTTGATATGCTAAGTTTTGCAATACTCATTGAGTCACTAGTGGTAATTGATTTTAGAATACTTGGAAGTGATTAGTATGAACTAAGCTTCTATGTCTACCGAGAGCATGATGATGACAAGTGTTGACAATGGTTATCAAGTATCAGAACCTCACCGAGTTTGTCTTCTAAACTTGAGTGCGAGTAGTTGAGCCGACTTTGTGGATTGTGGTTAAACTTTTATTGTATCTAAATTTTTTGAATTGTATTTTGGATTGGTATATATGTAATGTATTGTATCACATCAAAATATTAGATTGATAATGAGAAGTAAGCATATGAGAAAAAGTACAAATTAAGAAGGCTGCAAGCAGTATAAGGGACAACAAAGATTTATCTATCACAACAAGGAGATTTTACATTTTAAAGGAATCTCAACCTACAGATCAGATTTGTAGATCAAAGATTAGCCACTGGTCCATCCTCATAGGCATATTAGCTAAATCCTTTAACAGGGTAGACTTAATAGTCTTTTGCAAATCTCTTTACCGAGTGCATACTTCATTGTATGTTTTGTAAATCATTTCACAAGGTGGATCTAGTAGTCCTTATTGTTCCTAATAGGGAAAATCATCAGAAGTGATCAATTGTAAGCCTTAATCAACCAAATTTTTACTAAATTACTAAAGCTTATGTGTATCACCCCAACCCTAGTTTTACTTTCTAGTTGGAAGGTTTTTGGGTCACCATATCTTGTGTCAATGTGTTATGAATGTATTAATGCTTTCATTCTTTCATGCATGCAATTAGATTAGAATATTATATAAAGGATTAATTGATGAAATAAGTTCAATTTTGATTGGTTACTAATTCAGCCCCCCTCTCATTAGCCTTTCCTACCTCATATTTCTAATAGAAATGACATGCATGAGCGCTTCCAATGCTTGAATAATATGATTGATTTTTTAAAGATATATTGGTGTACTTAGAAAGGAAATGGAGCCCTTTAAGTTTGAATTGAGAAGACCATATGGGGTAATAAAGAGGGATCCATGTGCTCTTGGACTATTTAAAGATACATAAGATATGTTGGAGGATATACAAAAGAACTTGGCCTATATAAAAAAAGAGCAAAAAAAGATTGAACATAGGGTACAGTTCATCTCTTTTGTTGAGAATTCCATCATACCTCATCTTCTTGATGATGATAGAGAGATTAAATCTTGGAGGTTTGGAAAGGTAAGATGAAAAAATTCTACAAAGGGCCATGAACCACCTCAAGGAGAAAGAAAACTTCCAAATAAATGACTTCCATACTCTGTTAGATAAGATCATCATTTGGTAAATAAGTTTATTAAATTCCAAATAGATGTTGAATTTGCTATAGGGAAGAAATGAAGGGACATACACAAGTTTATCCACGAGCTCTCCAAATTCACATGGCCTTCTTATACTTAGATTTATAAATGGACTAGTGACAATATTGTGGTACTTGAACCAGTACAAATAGAGATAGTAACCAATGAAGAGGAGGAGGCCATTACTATAGAATGAACCACCAAAAGCCTTGTATTAATTTAATTTCTAGCTTAGTATTTATTTATTTATGAATAATTACAAGATGAAAAAATATGAAGCTATGTTGCACCCTTTCATTTTGTATGAGAAAGGGTACTAGGATCAAATTTTGATATAAGTTATAAGAATTAAAATAATACTTTATATAGTTTGGTATTTTGGACATATTCCTATGTAATATGCAATATTATAGATCAGTTTGAACTATATATTTTTGATATTTGGATGTTTAATAAATCACTCTTTAGTATTCTCTTCTTGAATCTAGGTTATTATTGATAGATTGAATTCTATATGTATCAAATTGATTATCAAATTTTGCATACAATGTAAAAAAATTTCTAACTAATGTCCATTATTGGGCATCAATTCATTTAGACTAGGATCCATATTTCATAGAGTTTTGTGTGCAATAATAGATGGTATGCACATTATCTTCAAGGGTTTGATGATATTTTGATTTAGAGGTAAACTCTATTTATTGAATGGAAAAGGATTGGTCCAACTATTGATGAGTTAATTAACAATTGTAGTCTATAAGGTTCTCTATCTAATTACTAGCATTACACTAAGTCACTATTACCATCCTCACAATGCCTCTATGCTAAAAAAAATCATCTTAACAACTTAAAATCACATAGCCTTACATCATTGATTTCTCCTTGGGAATTTCTTACTATACAAAGAGCATCAAGCAACAAAATCTACATAATTCATAACAAAATAGTTTGATTAGGTATATCTACCTAGGTTAGTATATCCTCAAGAGAAGAGGATTTGATCATTAATAATCAATCCTAATCCTTCACCAAATTGTGTTAGATTAACCAACATTGATCAAACATGGCCCATGGGTTTTTGAACTAACAATTTGAGAAACCAACAAAGCCCTTTGCACAAGGATCACTTTCCCAACCTCAAGAAAGATGTCAATATGAATGGTGTTTGATATATTTAGCTTTTAAGATTTAGACAAAGTGTCAATAATAGAAGGAAGGAAAATATACTTTTTGGAAGAGGATTTAATATTGGTAGCAGAGGACACAATGGGTCTAGCACCAATATTAGATTTTCCCTTATTGATGGTACCTTTCATTTTTCTTTCATAGAGATAGATCATCCATCAAATTTTCCTCTAACTCATGGGATGAGATGACATCTCAATCCTTACCATCCAAATATTTAATTCTCTTATTTTGAGAGGAAGAGGGAGCAACTTTAGTAGGAAATGTTAAATTCTCTTCTTTTTATAAACTTGGTGTAGGGCCATATTCTATATGTTTGCCTCCCTAAAATTGTAGGGGGGGACCATAGCCATAGCCATAGCCTATAGAACTTTAGGCCCCCAAACATATTATTGGCCAATGTCAACATGGTCAACACCCTCTACATTATCAGGTGCCCTAAAGTTCTCAAATTTCAGCCTTATTTTGGCTAGACATTTTTTCTTCCAAAATGTAGTGCTTTTTCACTCTACATGATTAAAGAAATGAAATCCTTATGCAAATTGAGAGCTAAGGGTTTATTCTTGTGGGATTCAAGAGTATGAGTTAATGAGGGAAAAAGATAAAATGAAATAGAAATGCAATAATCATAGGTGAAAGTGATTTCAAGTAAAAAGTATTCATAAATAAATAAACTCCCAAAACTTAATGAAGTATCAAATACCACATAAAGACATCAAAAAAAAATTCCCATGGCTTTGATATTGTTAATCATTCAAAACCCACATTTATAGATTTTACATCATTCTCTCATTCCCTAAGAAGGAAATAATAGGCCATAGCCTAAGTGATTCATTTCACATCACTATTAAACTATGTACACTTATCTTTCATATTCAAGACTACCACAACTACATCCTCACCAATAGTCATTCCCAACCTATATATTCCAAATATCCTATTCTCCCAACCATCCAAAAATGCCTCTTGATAAGCATATATGAACCATACAAGGTCTCCCTATATGCAGTTATCACACTGATAGAAATATTTCTCTAAATATTCTGTAATTTATTTCATTTGGAATAAATTATTGGTTTAAGTTGATCTCTATATGAAACCATAGCTACAAATAAATCACTATGGGAAATTGGAATAGCATAATCTCTAACCAAATCCAACATACCATAGGTTATATAATAAAATCATAAGTTTGGCTTTTTTCTCTTAGAAAAAGGAGTATAAAGAATATATTTTACTCCTTATATGACCACACAATATCATCATTCTTAATGTGCCACCTTAATCAATCATAATGGGTATAAGTTAATCCATTCGCATGTACCACTGACATCCCAATTTAATTTTTGATTTTATGTCACTCTAAAATTAGAGAGAAATAAACCACTTGAATTTCCTCTTCATACTCTTGGGGAATTCAAAATTCTTTAACTTTACCTATAATATCCATACAATCTTTTATAATAATTTTAATAGTCCAACCGGGAATGGTCTTTCCTTTCTAATGATTGATAATATTTATGAGTCACTTTCTCTTTGTCTCTTCTTGGACTCCAATAGATAGCTCTAGCTTTAACATGGTTTATTTGGGCCCCTAAAGGACATGTGATTTCAAAACTAGTCTACCTAAAGTATTCCAAACCACTCTTTGACAACCTAGCAATATAGGATTTCCCTTTTCTACCCCATCTGTGTTGACTTTAATTCATACCCATGATGGGGTGGGGGTTAAGGGGATAGGGTTACTCATTTTAAATTTCTTAATAAGTCATGAAATTAACATTAAATATAGTTAAAATGAATTAGAAAGATAAATTGTTCATTGCACATTCATTGAACACAAGTATAGGCTAGGATGGGAGTGGGAGAGGAAGCTTTATATCTTATGTATTTAGTATCCTTGTATACACAAAAGTAGTAGTAATATTGCATAGAGTTACTAGTGAGTTGGGATGCATAGAGACTATTAGGGTAGCCTTAGATTTAGCTCATATGATGAAACTTCACCATGTATATTATAGGTTTTCCAGATTCTGTTAGTTTCCTATGGGATTAGTTGTATTACCTTTTTCATACATGTAGTACCTATGTGATAAAGAGCTATTCGGGTTCCTTCACCTATATCTTTGTTGTTATTTATGGATTGTTATCCAAGTGGGATATGATATTGTCCCCTTAGCATAGTGGGATTTGGCCATTTAGGTTCCATAAGGTTAGGTGGTGTTGATTTATTTCTATTGATATCCTAACATAAGTGTATCAATGTTCAATGCACTATTATTACAAATGTATTATTCTTGTTTGTATCTCTTGGAGTCTTGTTCTTATCCTACTAGAATATGTATTCAATTATTTCTATATTTTTGTATCTTGAGATCCTATGGGATTATTTATTATATCATACTATATTTGGTTTATCATTGCATATCCTGCAACATGTACATTAGATATTATGCATATTGGATATGCCTTGTGGCATCATGCATACTTTTTGTATTCTTTCATTATATCATGTATATATTATTTATTTATTAACATGAAATTTTTATTTACATTTAAAATTGACCTAATCAAATTTAAAGTTTTTTTAATAAAATTTACATACATATGTGATTCAGTGTTAAGGAACTCTAGAGAAATACAACTTTGGTTGTGTTTGTTTTTACATATGTGATATGTATTTATTATATTGTTTTTGCATTATTATCTTTATGTAACATAAACTTATAAGGGGAAAAAAGATTAAATATAGTGAAATAATAGGTTTATTTCTCTTGGGATCCCTAGATGAGTGTTACACAATCTTTTTGCAAATACAAACTTTGTAAAGATAAAGTTTTATCTTCAATGAAATGATCTTCTAATCTCATTGACCATGAATTCTCAAAAGTTATAATTCTTGTTCATTTGAAAATATTTTTCATTGATCACTAGAATATTAAAAAAAACCTTTATTCCTCTTACTATAGTACAAACCCCTTTCACTTCAATATCTTCCTATGAAAAGTGGATTTACTTTTTTTCTAGAGATGACTTCAATCTCTTCCTATGAAAAATGGATTTACCTTTTTTTCTAGAGATGACTTCAATCTTTGAAAAATTATGCTAGCTCATAATTTTTACTTTGAATTATTTTTTGAGGATCAAGTTCACCTCTTTGGGAGGTGTATTATATATTATAGTAGGGTTGACATTGTTTTCTATGAAAACACTCTACCCTTTCAAATTGGACAACTTTTATAATTAGACTAAGATCAAAAGATAGCATTTTCTCTTCATTGATGACTTTCAAGCTTTGTTTGTTGGAAAAAAAATTTCCTCTTTACATAGATAGGAATTAAAGTTAAAATATGTGACTTATTATATATCTATTTCACATTGGTATTGGTTTTTAACTTTACACTTGCACAAATTTTACCATAGTTCATTGGGCATATTACAAACTAAGCTAAATCTTTATTTTTTTCAAACACTTAGCTTCCTAAAAAATTGAAAATACATCCCACTAAGATAATGACTCACTTTAGGACGAGTATTCTAATTAAAAAAATCATTGATTAAATTTGTTATATGGTATTATCCTTTTGCATTTAATAAAAAGTTAAATGCATAAAAGAGGTTAATAGGAATTAAATGTTTGTGTTGGCCATGCTTGATGGTGATTGTCTATTCAAATTTTCTCTTACCCATCAATATTTTTTTTGGAAATCATAGAAATGTGAAATAATATAGGTTTTAATAGGTGAGTGATGGATTTATATTGGTAGTTAATTAAGTGTTGTGTGTATAGTATAAGTATAATGAAAAAATGAAAAAATGAAAGATTTAATGTCTCCTCTGTATCATTCTTGTTTTCCCATACACCTCCTATGGAGATCCTCTCTTTTCTTTATTTATTTTGTCCTTATATTTTCTCTTTTTTTTAAAAATAAATCCCTTTAGCCTCATGGTCCCTTCCTATTCATTTTTTTGTAGAGTTTTTCTTCATATTTATTTCTTGCTCCTTCCTAATATTTTGTTCTATTTACTTTGCACATGTATTTTTTTAACAAAAACATACGTAGTTCTTATTTATTTTATTTTTAGTATAAATTCTCTATCCATACATCAAGTAGACATCTACACATACATACATACCTACTCATTTTATCCCAGAAACTATATTCTCACACAAATTCATAGCTTCAACTTCTTTTCTTCATACATATTTTTATAAGTCTTGTATCCCTTAATTTTCCATTTCTTTCTCTTCTTTAAACTCATTTCCTATTTAAATTGTTTTCTAAAGTAAACTTAGAAGGCCTCATATAGGTCTTTATCCATGAGTCTTTACTCTTTTCTTAATATTATAGTCATAATTTATATAAATTTATAGAACATATAATAATTAAAGTTTCCACATATTTTTTTATTATTACTATTATTATTCTTTTAAGTTTTTTTCATCCTTGCACAGACATTCACATGCACTTAAGAAGTTTTCATATCATTATTGCATATATCTCCCTTAATATTCAAGAGGCTTATATATATTAAAAAATGTATACATGAATTTACATATATGAAATTATATTATGATGTATAGTTTGTTTATAATTCGTAACAAATATCAACTTCTATATGTAATAAATAGGTCTGACACATTAATTTATTTGTTAAATAGAATATATATACATATACGTTAACATTTATTAGACTATTTTGTACTTTTATAAATTATGTTGTTATACATGATTGAATATATTTTTCTTCTTTATAGTTTCTGTATATATAATTTTGATTATTGTCTTAGCTCCTTATTCTTACTCCTTCCTCTCTTCTCTCATCCTTCCTATTAGAATGATTTAGAATAATTGTGAGCGGGGGGTGGGGGGGTATTTGAATCAGTTATCCTCACATCCAAATCTACCAATTCAACTTTTAATCACTTCAAATACATCAGATCTAAACATTTAGTATCTTGGTCTCTATAGAAAATAATTAGCAACATAAAACTTGTAGTCCACTATCTTAATAGTAATAAACTTTGATGAATGTAAAGCATTAATAGTAAAACATATCAAATAACATCCACACAAATATGACACTAGGATTTAAAGTGGAATCTCAATTTTGGAAAAACCACCTATAATATGCGTGATACCAATTTTTACTCATCTAAAGTGAGCTCTCTTGGAGTCAACCCTATTAAAGGTTAAAATAAATAGTGTTAAATGTAACCTTGTTAAAGGATTTAATCACCCTATTAGGATTATCCTTGTTAGAGGGATTTAGAACATTCCATTAGAATTATATCTTGATTAAATGGTTTACAAATGATTTTTAGGTCAATGTTGATTAAATGATTTTGAAATATGGGTAGAAGCTTAGAAAGTAAGAGTAGATTTATGTGATAAATACAACCCACTTTTCAAATATAGACCACAATTTGGTCCAATAGATTACTCATTGTTTGGCCTCCATCACTGATTCATTTGGAAACCCTTCAAGAAATCACTCTTTTTCTTAGAACTTCATTGTTCAGCCTTCGGCTCAAGTTTTTCGTTCAATGGAATCAACAATTTCTCCAACCTTTATCAGGTTAGTCCTTGTGCCTCCTTAAATAGGTATTCGTGATCTTTTTCCACTTAAAAAATCATTGTAGGTCTTAGGGTTAGGTCAAATTCATTGAATCCTTGGACCATCTTTTTGTTTCCTCATTTTTCTTCTAGAAACTTCTCAAAATTTCTCTGCAAATCCATTTATAGAAATTCTCAAACATGATTTGTTATGTATTAAATGCTCTAGGTCATCCATCCTTATCTTCAACATGTTTTACATATTCCAAGAACTCAATTATGTTGGCTAGAAATCAAGATTTCCTCATAAACTATCAATTGTTGTCCCTCGGCCAATATTGGGTTATGAAAGATCATCACTGATTACTTGGTCAATACTAACTATTTTGTTCAACATACTTTTTGATACTTGGTTGATACTGATGCTCAGTTGACACTGTATTTTTCCTGGCTAATGCTTTCACTCAGTTAGCACTAGCATTACTCGGCATATACTTCTAGTTCCATAATATTTTTCTCTTTTCTCAATCACACCTATGAATTTAGTCTTTCTTTGATCACTTCTTCCAGGCTTCAATACAAATATCTTCTCCACTTAGGTTATGATTAAACAATCACATTATCTTGTCAAGGTCTAATTAACCAAGTGCCCATTGTAGTTTCTCATAAATAAACATTTCCTCTAGGTCCTTTTGTTATGTTTTCTTCTCAAATCATCTACATCAATCATCTTGAAATGGAACTCTACTTAGCTAGAAACTGTCTTACCAATAAATTTTGACATCAATGACAATATAACCATTATTTCAATTGTAGTTCCAATAATTTCTCTCTTTGGCATTAATGTCAACTCCTATAGTTACCATGCAATTCAAAACATGTAATTTATTTGACAAGATCCCTTTGTGTTTAGTATTAGGTCTCCGCTAATATCCTTAATTTCATTATTGATTCTTATCTTAGTGTCCAACAATCTCCACTTTCAATTTCATTCTTATTCTCATCCATGCAGCTCTAATATGTAACACATGCACTCCCTCCATTATATCAGACCATGAAATCAATTAGCTCCCTCTTTTGATATACAACATCTGAACTTCCAACTTCTTGATTGTTGGCATCACCATTCATTGATTTGTCTTCGTTAATGCATTCTCCCTCTTTGTAATATATCTTACTATTTGCTTCATCATATAGAAACTCTCATGAATATCCCCCTCTTCATGTGGTAAATGTTTGTTATCTCCCTCTTTGACAACAATGCCAAAGACACTTCATCTTTCTCATACATCTTTACCATGTAGATATCTTCATGTCAGTTTTCTAAATTTGATTCTCCAACTCTCATTTATCTTGTGAATTGTCTAACATTTTTTTTTGAACTCTCTTCAATACTTTAGGTATCTCCTAAAATATAACTTTTTGCATCAACTTGTAAGATATTCTAATCAACACATTTGATGTAGAACTCCATATTTTCTTAAATAGCCTCAGATAGGGGAATCACCCCTAATTTACCTCTTAGATACTCATGTGCATCCTTGATGAAAATATCAGCTATTTTCTCCTTGGTATTCACATACTTCAATCATACTTCTTTATCTTAAACTAGTTCCCTCAAGAAATCATACTTGTTAGAAATATGCTTGGTTTGTGTGCATCACAAGGTTCTTTGATATATTTATAGAACTTGTGTTATCATAGTAGATAACAAGTGGATTAATGGTCTCTTCCTTAATTCCTTCTAATAATTTCTTGATCCATATGATGTTAGAAAAATTCACTATTGTTGCTACATATTAAGGTTTTGTTGTTGATTGCAAAATGCAATTTTGCTTCTTACTTGTCCATGAAACTAATCTCTTTCCTAAAAATAAAGCTCCACCACCTGTACTCTTTTTATTATCAATATTTCTTACCCAATCAACATTTGTGTACACTTTTAGTTCAAACATGTCATTACTTTTGTAATATAATACATAATCCTTTATTCCTTTCAGATATCTTTGTATTCTTTTCACTACCATCATATGGTTTTCCTTAGGATTTGCAAAAATTATTGTAGCAATTCCAACCACTAATACAAGATATGGTCTATTGTGAATGACATATTGTAGTTTCCAAATCATTTATTTATACAATGTCTAGTTCACATTAGTAGAATCATCATTCTTAGAAATTTTATGCCCAGTAGCTATAGGCATGTTGACTAGCCTTGAATCTTCCATCCTTAAGTTTTTAGTATCTCCTTGATATATTTTTATTGAGTAATGTAGATACATTTCTTAATATGATATACTTGTAAACCAACAAACAATTGATATCCCCAAGCATAGACATTTCAAATTCCTTTTGCATATCATTAGTAAATGATTTGCATAATGCATCTTATCCTCTGAATATGATATCATCCACAAATATTTTAGGTAATAGTATTCCCTTACCACATTCAGTATTAAGTACAAATTACTATTATCATTAGTTCTTTCAAATGTAATCTTTGCCAAATAATTGTGCAACCTTTCATACTATGCTCTAGGGGCTTGTTTCAACCCATATAGTTCTTTGTGTAGTTTACATACAATATTTTTATTGTTGAGATCAAAAAATCCTTTTGGTTGCTCAATTTAAGCCTCTTTTTCTAGTATTCCATTCACAAATGAAGATTTGACATCCATTTGATAAACTTTAAATCCTTTGTAAGAAGAATATAATAGTAGGGTTCTAACTCCTTCCAATCTTGCAACTGGGTAAATTTTTACCCATAGTCAATACCTTCTTCTTGTACATATCAATTGCATACCAATTTAGCTTTATTCCTTGTGATTTCTCCTTTCTTATTTAGCTTGTTCCCAAATACCCACTTTGCTCCACTAAGATTCTTGTCCTTTGGTCTAGGCACTAGTGACCAAGTTTTATTTTTGTCTATTTGTTCAAATTTTTTACTCATTTCTTGAATCTAATCTTCATTATTGAAATCATCCTTCACTCTTTTAGGTTCATGTTCACAAAGTAAACACATGTCACTTCTCAATAATTATATTATCATCACTCCAAATTCCTTTCCTCCAATGATTTATTCAGGTGCATGATGTTTTCTCACATATTTTTCAAGTGTAGGTTTTTTTCTTCATTCTTCTTCTCCATGTTCATGTTGAAAAAAAATTCAAGTTCAATTTGTATCTCTTCTTTTTCTTTTGGTTGCTTGACTATGACTTTGTGGTGTTCAAAAGCTTCTTCTTATATCTCGGCATCATTCTGATGATGATCGATACTTACAATCTATTGCTCAATATCCTAGTGCTACAACTTGACATTCACAATTGGTTGTTTCTTAGTAACCTTGATCTCTAGCTTAGGTAGGGTGCAGTGAACACTTTCATTGACATATAAGAATGTTTTGCATTGCATTCCTTTATTTATATTCATCAACTTTCACATTTTCACTTTCCACAACTTTTTTAGTGTTAGAATTCAAATATCTATAAGCTTTTCTCTTAGTGGAATATCCTAGGAATATTTCATCATCTCTTTTATCATCAAATTTTCCATTTCTATTGTCCTTCAGCATATAATATTTTCTTCCAAAGATTTTAAAATATTTCACATTAGGTGCATACCCATACCATAACTCAAAGGGTGTAATATTTGTACCTTTCTTTATTTGTACTTGATTCAAAGCATAGAGTATTGTACTTATAACTTTTCTCTAGTATTTTTGTAACACATTCTTCTCCATCATCAGTGTTCTATAATAATCCATGACTAGTTTTTTCCTTCTTTCAACTATTCCATTCTGGGGAGGGGTCCTAGGTGTTGACATTTGTATCTTGATTCCTCTGTGATTATAGAATATGTTGAATTCATTAGAGATAAACCTCTCTCCTCCTCTATCAGATCTTAAGAACTTTAGCCTTTTACCTATTTTCTTTGCAAATATTGCCAAATATCACTTAAATAATTGAAAAGCTTCAAATTTTTCTCATAGAAACATCACTATCATCATTCTAGAGTAGTTATCAACAAATAAAATGAAATATTTATCTCTACAGTAGCTTTATGCTCTTACAAGTCCACAAAGGTCACTATGAACCAATTCCAAAATATCATTAGATGAATAGGTTTTATTGTTGAAACTAGACTTTTTCATTTTCTACAACTGGCATTGTTTACACATAGCACTATTAGGTTCTCTTAATCTAGGTAATCCTTGTATTCTTTTTATTTTACTAATTCTTACAAAATTATCAAGGTTGACATGGTATAGCCTCTTATTCCATAGCTATATATCATCAAATTGTGCAAACAAGCAAGTCTCATTAGATAAATCTAAATAGAACAAGTTACCTCTTGTTTGTTCTCCACTTTCAATTAGTTCACCATTTGCATCAAATATCTTGGCCTTCCTATGATGAAATTCAACTCTATACTCTAATTTGTTCAACAATAGAGCACTCAAAAAAATTATATTTAAGTCCTCCAAACCATTCAACATTGTCACACTTGATATTATCAATAAATTATATTGATCCTTTACCTTTCACAAGGCATGGTTCATCATTACCAAACTTAACATATCTACCTTTATATTGTTCGATGGTTTCAAACTTACTTTTATCACCATTCATGTGATGTGATTATTCACCATCAATTATCCATCTATCACCTTTACTCACATATGAAATTAATCTTGTTTTCTCATCTTCATTAGAATCTTCTTTCATAGAAACATAGACAACTTCTTCATCATTACTATTAGACTCATTGTCAGTTTCTTCTTTAGCAATATAATAAGATTTCTTACCTTTGTCTTTGTAGTCCTTGTTTGTTCTATTGTCTTTTTCATCTCTTCACCCTTTATACTTTCTTTCCCTTCTTTCATCCTTGTCTTCTCTATCAGGACATCTTGCAGCAATATGATCAACTTTGTTACATGAAAAACATATTATAGGAAGTTTACCTTTGAATTTTTCTTTTCCTCTTGGAAGTCTTCTAGCTATTAATGCTTCAAGCTCATCAAGATCATCATTAGAGATATCACTGTCCCTATTCACACACTTTACTTTTTCTTTCTTATAAAGAACTATTTGAGATTTGGAATTGATTCAATAGTAGGAGTAAAATTATAAAATTTTGACAATTCAATAGTAGTAAGCCTACTGACTAATCCTTTTAAAGTTAGATTGTTACCTAGGGTACATCTTAGTTCTCGTATTACATAAAATCTAAAAGCATAAATAAGATGTAGGGTTCTTACTACCTTGTTGATTATAGTTTCATCATCAATCTTCCCATTAGATCCTCTTATAGAATTCACCACCTCTTGACTCATCCATAGTATTGAGAAATGGTTTCACCTTCTATCATTCTCATTTCATTAAATTTTCCTCTCAAGATTTTTTTTATATCTCAAAACATTTATATCTCCTCCATACATAGTCTACAATATATCCCACATTTCCTTGGCATTAGTGCATTCCTTTATATCATCAAACTCAATATAGCTTAGGGTTGATGAAATCCCCAAAATTTCTTGCTTATCTTTCATTTGATGAGTTTCCAAAGGTCTTGGTATCACTATATATGCATGTTCCACATACTGTATTGATCCTTCTCTAATTATGGCCAAATGCAACTTCATCAAACTTTTCCATGCATGAAGGTTCTCCTTATTCAGCCTTGGCACCTCCTTTTTGCACATCTTGATCATTAGCTTCAAGGAACTTCAAAATTTTCTCTACAAGAACTAGTGCTCTAATAGAAACTATTAGAATTATTTAGAATAAATGAGGGTGGGGGTGACTCAACTATCCTTAGGTCTAGATGTACCAATTCAGCTTTTAATCACTTCAAATACTTCAGATCTAACCATTTAGTAGCTTGGTCTCTATAGAAAATAATCGGCAACATAGAACTTGTAGACCACTATCCTACTATCAAGAACACTTTGTTTATTCTGCTTATTAGGACTTAGTTGTTATCTAGTTTCTTTCAGTTTGATACAGAACTTGGTTATATTCTATTTAGTAGAACATAAAACTTTTGTTGAGTGTGTATTCTGTATCAGAATTACTCTATTTAGACATGACAGATGACTTATGATTTTAATATTTTTATAGTTATTATAATTATGTTAATTGAGAGGTTTTATATACCTGGCAATTTTGGTTGTAGAAATTAGATTTCTTGGAAGGATTAAACATTTAAGTTCTTAATTTAAATTTGAGTTTTAGGTTTGAAAACATAATTATGAGAACTTATAATGTTAGGGTATCAAGTGTTTCATGAGGTTGAACTTTACATTGTTCATGCATATAAATTGTTAAAAAGATTAATTATGTTCCTTTGAAGTGAATTTGACATAGCATGTTTGCAAATGATGTAATGGGGTTATATATATATCTAATTTCATTCTACCCTAAATTGGTTTTGTTTCATGACATTAATTCACTTGTTTTTTTTAAGGATCCTATTTACCAGAGTTGATAGAACATACACATTTTTTTTTTTGTTAATTGGGTTTTGAAGGCTTAAAAAAAAAGGTAAATTTTGCATTGTTCAAAAAGCCAAAATGGCAGTGGTAATGGGTCTGTCTTATGTACCGGCATCACTATGTGTCACTGAAACATTAAATGCAAAATTTAAGAGGTATTATGGCACTCAGGGTATTGTTGATCATTTTTTTTTGTGAATGGGTTTCCTCTTGAGATTAGGCTGGAAACATGGCCACCTTGCTCTGTTTGGGTTACACTTGTGAGCCTAGTTTCTGTGGTTTCAGAAACATGGAAGAGTTTGTTAAATGTATTTGCATGCATATGAGGCTAAGCATCGAGGTGTTGCTCATAGCCAATTTTTTTAGCAAGTTCTTCAACCTCTGCAATTTTGAAGTTTGGTTGGATTTGGCATCTGGGGTTTTCGCATTAAGCTACATAGTAGGGCTCTGTGTTGAGAATTTTCTATATGCTGAATCTCACATAGGGGCATTTTTTTAACCCTTCTCTTTTGCTGTTCATACTGCATTTGATTTTGGAAATTAGGAATAATATGGTTGATTAGTTATATACAGCTCATATTGACATCTGAGTCTAGAAGTATGCAAAGTTTTTTATTTTTACGGTTGAATTTTTGTATATTTCAATATTGAGGTGTGAGTGTGGGTTTGTGGCTTTAATAGCAAAGATGCATTCGGGTTTTTTTATATAAAGTGGAAATGTGTATCAGTATGTTGTTATCATAGAGAAAGAGTTTAGTGTGGACCTTATCTCTGTGTAAATTGTTGAAGGTTATTCCTTCAAGCAAATCACATGAAATCTGCAGATAAACATAAAACCCTTATGTTTTATATGAGTTGAACAGCGTATTGTATTATACATATTGTGGATCTGCGACTTGAGTAATATGTCAAACAGTTGTGAGTAACTGTGCGCAAATGTCTTAATATGAAAACCGAACTTGATTTGAAATATCACGCAACGGTTTGTTGAGTTGGTTTTGTTATGCTTAGGGTCTTAGGTTTTGATGGAGTCGAGCTTGAGATTACCCGTATCTTGAGTTCATTGTTTAATGTGGAATGACCTCAGTCGTGAGCTCATAATTGGTTGCAGTCTCATGACTAAATAAGGACCGGCCACTCTATTTCATGGATAGTAAATTGGAACCGAGAGTAGTGACAATATAATTCAATGTGCTATTAATTCGATGAAGCTTTGAGTAGTGGGTCGTGTTGAGTATAGTAATGATATTGAGCGATTATATGGTATTGCGATAGACATTTAGTCAAACAGTTAACGTAAAGCTAAAAATAATATTAAACTATCCATTATCAGTATAAATTATTAGTTTTTAATATGTTGTTTATTATTGATGTCGTGGGAATTTTATGATAGTCAGTATCTTAAGTTAAAAAGCTTTCTTCAAAATAGTCTTAGTAATCGGTGAAACTGTTGGGAGTTAGTTTGAAACATGAAGAAGTTTCATGCAACAGTATAGATTACTTTTTATATATGGAAATTGATTTATTAATGCATTATGGTGACGTAATTATAATTTTTTGTTGTGAAACTATTCAAAACTTTTCTTATGCAAAGGTAGATGATGTTAAATCATTATGGATAGGGTTTTTTTTTAAGAACAGTTTGTGTGTTTCATTAAGCTTAAGGATTTGCATTTTAAAATACTTGGGGTCATTAGTAGGTTGTAAAAATTAATTTGCATATTTGGGAATTTCATTGATCTTAGATATTGTATTACTATATGCTGTTGTAGTATATCTGGATGATGGCTTATAGGCATACAGTGGTAAAACTTCAAATGTCTTTGTAAAGGATCATTTATCAAAATTGTGGTTGTATTTGGATTTAATTATATTTGGTTTTGTTGTGAAGAATCTTTATAGAAATTATGGATTTGTTGAGATGTTATGTTTCAAATAAAATTCTTTTTAAGTTAACCAGACGTATTTAGTTCATAATTGAAATGGACAATTTTTTGTGTGTAAGGCAGAGTTATGATATAAGTTTGTCAATTTAAACAAGAATATCATATGAACATTGTTTTATTATCTTGGTCTTTTCAAAGGATAAGTTTCATTTATTTTGACAGTAGGAGTAAGTGGTATAGTGTTACGACTGGTAATTATCATTAAATAGATGAATTAGTTTAGTTATAGTTACGAGAGTGTAATATTATAGTACTTATTCCTGTTGTCAAAATAATCTAAGTTTACTTTTGAATTTGGTAGTAAAAGATGAGATTTCTACGATAAAGAATGTAATATCATGAGTAAACTGTTTTAGTTATTCATTGCTTATGCATTCTTAGGATATCTGTTTGATGTGTATTTTAAGGATAGCTGTAATGAACGTATATTGAGGTGGCTAAATATCAATTTATTCTATTCAGTTAAATAGTTTAGTAATAACTCTAAAATGAATTGGGTGGGTTAATTACATATGAAAGATAATTGGCCTTACCTATGACTTAAACCTATATGCTTAAGTATGGAGAACAAGGCATGTCTCTATTCTATCAATGACAAATATAATAGAGAACACCATTATGTGATGACTATGAGCATACCACACATGGATGTAGAAACTTAGTGCCATAATGATGACACCTTGGTATATGTATATATATGTTTCATTTACGAGTTATTCTTAGTGTAAGTTTAATTTTGCATTGTTAAGTATTTGTTTACTTCTTGCATATTAATATCAGATTTGTACTATACTAGGTGGATCAGATATCTACATTTGGAATGTATATGTTGGTACTAACATGTATGCAGGTGGATTACACTTTTCAACTCAGTGTGTACTGAGCCCCCTTCTTTGTGTTGTGTTTCATTTCTATGTGTTTTCCAAGTGCTTCAGGTTGATTAACATGCAGCTAAGGATGACTATTGAAGTTACTTCTTATAGCAAAATTCATATCTCGTAGAGACCATATGTTTGACATTAGTGACTCAGAATGATGTTGTACTTCATTATTGTATTGAACTCGATATGTATTAGAATCTTTATGGAAGCCTATTTGGATGATATTAGCTTTCATTGTGAGGTTTTAGATTGAGAGTGGTTCAATCTTTGTACTTGCACTTGTAATAAGTTGAAAAAAACTTTATTGCGTTCATTGTTATTGTTCTTTGTTTAGAATCTCTTCTTTATTTATTAGGACCATTACATTTGGTATCAGAGCCAGGTTTATGATAACCAAGACTCTTGGGTTATAGGGTTTAACCCGTTATCGATGTGTTATTAATAGTAATTTGTTGTAGGTTGCTATCATGTCTCCCGTCACTAGAGGAACTCGAGGACGTGGCATTCCTGAGGATAATCTTGCTGGCAGAGGTAGAGGTAGAGGTAGAGGCAGGGGCTGTGGTAGAGGTCCTAGGTACCAAAATGATGTTGGGAATGATCAGTTTGATTAGAATGTTGGGGTTGGAAACAACCAGGATAATCAGGTAGACCAGGCTATGGTACTTCAGAGGATTCTGGAACTTGTTGATAATATTGAGGCTAACAACTAGATTCCTGGTGGGGGAGTGAATGATAGGAGACCTCTTGTTCATGGTATTTATCTGTTGGTTGAGGAAGACCTTGTGGAAAGATCTCAGCTCAAGGATCTTTCCAAGATGAAAGGATAGTTATTTTATGGTACGGAATAGGGTACAGCGGTAGAAGCTTGGCTGCTGAACATTGGGCAATGCTTTGTCTTACATTGTTACTTGAGTAACATGAAGGTAAGATGAACAGTTATGCATTTGAGAGGATTTGGTTCCTTGTGGTGGGAGCAGTAGTTAGAGAAGCTGGGCATTGATATCTCTCTAGTTACTTGGGAGCTCTTTGTAGAGCGATTTAAGGAGAGGTTTATGTCTGAATATTGGTGTCAGGCCCATGTAGAGGAGTTCTTTTAGATTGAACAGTCTAGCTCTACAGTGGAAGCTTATGAACGTAGATTATATGACCTTAAGAAGTTTTCTTGGTGGGCTGAAAATGATAAGGCCATGATACAACACTTCATCAGAGGACTTTTTCCCAAGATTAGGGAGGAAGTGAGAACTTTTTGACCTTTGACTATGCAGGAAGCTTCGAAGCGAGAAAAGCTGATTGAGATGAAGTTTGGATATCATGGGGCTTCATACAAAACCAGCATGAATCCACCTACTCCGAATGTTAGCAGGAATCAAAAGCCTCCTCAAGGTAGTTCGAAATTAGGATTTTCAGGTGGGAAATTCAAGAAGAGAAAGTTCGATAAGAACTCCAAGAGTTCAAAACAGACTAAATCATCTTAGCCATCTCAGAGTGTGCAGAGTAATAAGCCATTTCCTAATCCTTCTGGTCAGAATATGGGATTCAAAAAATCTATTGAGTGCTTTCATTGTGGTCAGTTGGGTCATTACCAATCTCAGTGTCCTAAATGGGACAAGCCAAAGGTAGGACCTAAGCTAGCTAGGTCTGAAGTGACAGTTGGTGATTCTTCCAGGAACTACCATATCTTTGCAACCCTAGATCAGAAGCAAGTCGAACACCAGAACATGATTATTGAAGCTCAGGGTAATAATCAAGGTATGAAAGTATCTATTTTATTTGACTCTGGAGCTATAGACTCATTTATTTCTTTTGCTTTGGTTGCAAATAGTGGAATTCTTGTGGTTAGGGCAAGGGATAGATGGCAAGTGGAGTTAGCATCAAGATCCAAGGTGAACGTTGATATTGTTGCTCTTGACTGTAAGATTCATATGGAATCCTTTTCTACTTCAGCGAACCTTAGGGTTATACCTTTAGGATCGTATGACATAGTTTTTGGGATGGATTGGTTAGATCAGCATCAAGCAGTTATAGATTGTAAGGATAAGTCAATCAGTTGTGTAGATGATCTTGGATTAGCTAGAGTTATTGTGGGAATTAAGAGACCCATCTCTTTGCGGACAATCTCTACCAAGAAATTGGCAAGGTGTGCTCAAAAAGGCTACAATTTATTTGCCATTTCAGTAAACGATTTAGAAGATTTTGCAGTTGAAAGTTCTTCTCTCGATCATCCAGTCTTGCAGAAGTTTTTGGATGTTTTTGTTGAGGAGATTCCTGGAATACCTCCAAGGAGAGAAATTAATTTTTGAATCGATTTAGTGCTAGGAACGAAACCAATTTCCAAGACTCCATACAGAATGACAGCTCAAGAGCTGATCGAACTTAAATTTTAGTTGGAAGAACTTTTGGAGAAAGGTTTGGTTTGTCCTAGTGTTTTGCCTTGGGGTGCTCCGGTAAGTTTTGTCAAGAAGAAAGACGGTTCTTTAAGACTTTGTATAGACTATAGACAGTTGAACAAGGTCACTGTTAAGAACAGGTATCCTTTGCCTAGAATTGATGATTTGTTTGACTAGGTCAAGGGTGCTCGAGTCTTTTTGAAGATTGATCTGAAATTTGGGTATCATCAACTTAGAATTCAAGAAGATGATACTCATAAGACAACTTTTCACACCACGTATGGACACTACAAATTCACAGTAGTACCTTTTGGGTTTACAAATGCACCTTTTGTTTTCATGAGCCTAATGAATGGTGTGTTTAGAACTTACCTTGACAAGTTTGTACTAGTTTTTCTGGATGACATTTTTGTGTTTTCTAACTCTGTTGGGGAGCATGAGCAACATTTAGAGCAAGTTTTAGAATGTCTTCGTAAGAACAGACTATATGCCAACCTTGAGAAGTTTGAATTCTTCAGATCAAAGATTTGCTACTTAGGACATATCATTTTAGGTGATGGAATTTTTGTAGATCCATCAAAGATTCGAGCTATTTTTGATTGGCCAACACTTACGAATGTTTCTGAGGTTCGAAGTTTCATGCGCTTTGCAAGTTATTACCACAAATTTGTGTCAAGTTTCTCCAAAATAGCACATCCTATCACATCTCTTCAGATAAAAGGGAAGAAATTTCTCTGGACAGAGGAGTGTGAGGTAGCATTTCAGAAACTTAAGGAATGTTTGACCAATGCACCAGTCCTGACAGTCCCAGATTCTACTAAGGAGTTTGTGGTTTATACTGATGCATCTTTGGATGGCATAGGAGCAGTGTTGTTGCAGGATGGATGTGTTATTTCTTATGAATCTAGAAAACTAAAGAGTCATGAGGTGAATTACCCTACTCACTCGAACTTTCTACGATTATACATGCTTTGGCTAAGTGGCGGCATTTTCTTTTGGGTCAACATTTTGAGTTACATTCTGACCATCAAAACCTTCAGTATCTTTTCACACAACCAAACCTCAATGCTAGGCAGTGAAGATGGATGGAGTTCCTATGTGAATATGACTTTGAGATTAAGTATGTGTAAGGGAAGGAGAATGTGGTTGCTGATGCACTTAGCAGAAGGCGACATGAATTATCTTCTTTGATCTTAACAGTGGATCTTAGGGATAAGATTCTTCAGAATCTTTTTGCAGATCATTGGTTTCAGGATGTTAAGGTTTTTATTGACAATGGCAGCTTTTTAGAAGGACATTTTAAGGGGTATTTAGTGAATCCTGAAGGTTTGCTGTTGTGTAGAGGGAGTGTGTACGTTCTCGAGTTGGGTCATTTGAGAAATCTAGTTATGTTGGAGGCTCACAAAGCACCATATTCCACTCATTCGGGTGTCAAGAAAATGCTTGTTGATCTTAAGCAAAATTATTATTGGCCTGGAATGAAAAGAGACATAGCAGATTTTGTGGCTCAATGTTTGGAGTGTCTGCGAGTTAAAGTTGAACATCAGCACCCTGCAGGACTATTATAGCCACATAGTATTCCAGAATGGAAATGGGACACCATCTCTATGGATTTTATAATTGGATTGCCTATTAAAACTCGTAGGCATGATGCTATTATGGTGGTAGTAGATCGTTTATCGAAGGTTGCTCATTTTTTTCAGGTTAGATCATCCTATAATGCAACAACGGTTGCCAAAGTATATATGGAATAGATAGTTAAGTTACACAAAATTCCTAAAAAGATTATATCCGATAGGGATCCAATTTTTTCTTCATCTCTTTTGAAATCCTTGCAGAGAGAGTTAGGTACTCAGCTAAATTTTAGTTCAGCTTATCATCCAGAAATAGATGAACAAACTGAACGTGTCAACCAGATTCTGGAAGACATGCTTAGGATGTACGTAATGGACAGGAAGAATAAGTGGGAGGAGTATGTACATTTGGTAGAATTTGCGTATAAGAATGGATATCATAGTTCCATAGGTATGGAACCATTCCAAGCATTGTATGGTAGACCTTGTAGGACACCTCTCAGTTGGGACAATTTGGATGACAAGACTCTTCTAGGACCTGATATGTTGCTAGATTTGGAGCAGCAGGTTAAGAGGATCAGAGAACACCTTATTACTACTCAAGATAGACAAAAGAAATACGCTGATAAGCATAGGATTGACCGTCAATTCTTGGTTGGTGAGAAAGTGTTTCTCTGGGTAAGGCCACATAAGAGTCCAATTCGTTATGGAAAGGGGTCCAAATTAGCACCACGATTTGTAGGTCCGTTTGAAATTCTAGAATGGATTGGACCTATTTCCTACAAACTTGCCTTGCCACCAAGTTTTTCACACATTCATAATGTATTTCATGTTTTAGTTTTGTGTAAGTTTATACCTGATATTGCTCACGTGCTTGACTGGAAAAATTTGCAGATTTTAGATGGTCAAATCATGCTGGAACTAGTACAGATCATGCAAAGTAGAACTTTGAGTTTAAGAGGAAGAGAAATAAAGTAGGAAAAGGTCCTATGGGACCCCAATGATGAAACATCTGCTACCTGGGAGAACATTGAAATAATCAGAGTAGCTCATCTGCACTTGTTTACTGACTTCCAGGAGAAAGTCAAAGTTTAGTGGGGGAGGGTGTCATGCTTGACCACTACTATTGTTTATTCTGCTTATTAGGACTTAGTTGTTATCTAGTTTCTTTCAGTTTGATAAAGAACTTGGTTATATTCTATTTAGTAGAACATAAAACTTTTGTTGAGTGTGTATTCTGTATCAACATTACTCTATTTAGATGTGAAAGATGACTTATGATTTTAATATTTTTATAGTTATGATAATTATGTTAATTGAGAGGTTTTATATACCTGGCAATTTTGGTTGCAAAAATTAGATTTCTTGGAAGGATTAAACATTTAAGTTCTTAATTTAAATTTGAGTTTTAGGTTTGAAAACATGATTATTAGAACTTATAATGTTAGGGTATCAAGTGTTTCATGAGGTTGAACTTTACATTGTTTACGCATATAAATTGTTAAAAAGATTAATTATGTTCCTTTGAAGTGAATTTGACATAGCATGTTTGCAAATGATGTAAATGGAGTTATATATATATCTAATTTCATTCTACCCTAAATTGGTTTTGTTTCATGACATTAGTTCACTTGTTTTTTATAAGGATCCTATTAACCAAAGTTGATAGAACATACACATTATTTTGTTTTGTTAATTGAGTTTTGAAGGCTTTAAAAAAAAGGTAAATTTTGCATTGTTCAAAAAGCCAAAATGGCGGTGGTAATGGGTCTGTCTTATGTACCGACATCACTATGTGTCACTGAAACATTAAATGAAAAATTTAAGAGGTATTATGGCACTCAAGGTATTGTTGATCATTTCATTTTGTGAATGGGTTTCCTATTGAGATTAGGCAAAAAATATGATTGCCTTGCTCTATTTGGGTTACACTTGTGAGCCTAGTTTCTGTGGTTTCAGAAACATGGAAGAGTTTGTTAAATGTATTTGCATGCATATGAGGTTGAGCATCAAGGTGTTGCTAACAGCCAGTTTGTTTAGCAAGTTCTTCAACCTCTACAATTTTGAATTTTGGTTGGATTTGGCATCTGGGGTTTTCGCATCAAGCTACATAGTAGGGCTCTGTGTTGAGAATTTTCTATCTACTGAATCTCACGTAGGGGCATATTTCTAACCCTTCTCTTTTGTTGTTCATACTGCATTTGATTTTGGAAATTAGGAATAATATGGTTGATTAGTTATATACAGCTCATATTGACATCTGAGTCTGGAAGTATGCAAAGCTTGTTATTTTTATTGTTGAATTTTGGTATATTTCCATATTGAGGTGTGAGTGTGGGTTTGTGGCTTTAATAGCAAAGATGCATTTGGGTTTTGTTATATAAAGTAGAAATGTGTATCAGTATGTTGTTATCATAGAGAAAGAGTTTAGTGCGGACCTTATCTCTATATAAATTGTTGAAGGTTATTCCTTTGAGCAAATCGCATGAAATCTACAAATAAACATAAAACCCTTATGTTTTATACAAGTTGGACAGGGTATTGTATTATACATATTGTGGATCTGCGACTCGAGCATTATGTCAAATAGGTGCGGGTAACTATGTGCAAAGGTCTTAATATGAAAATCGAACTTGATGTGAAATATCATGCAACGGTTTGTTGAGTTGGTTGTGTTATGCTTAGGGTCTTAGGTTTTGACGAAGTCAAGCTTGAGAGTACCCGTATCTTGAGTTCATTGTTTAATGTGGTATGACCTCAGTCGTGAGCTCATAATTGGTTGCAGTCTCATGACTAAATAAGGACAGGTCACTCTGTTTCATGGATAGTAAATTGGAACCGAGGGTAGTGACAATATAATTCAATGTGATGTTAATTCGATGAAGCTTTGAGTAGTGGGTCGTGTTGAGTATAATAATGATATTGAGTGATTATATGGTACTGCAATAGACATTTAGTCAAACAGTTAACGTAAAACTAAAAAGAATATTAAACTATCCATTATCAGTATAAATTATTAGTTTTTAATATGTTGTTTATTGTTGATGTCGTGGGAATTTTATGATACTTAGTATCTTAAGTTAAAAAGCTTTCTTCAAAACAGTCTTAGTAATCGGTGAAATTGTTGGGAGTTAGTTTGAAACATGAAGAAGTTTCACATGACAATATAGATTACTTTTTATATATGGAAATTGATTTATTAATGCATTATGGTGACGTAATTATAATTTGTTGTTGTGAAACTGTTCGAAACTTTTCTTATGCAAAGGTAGATGTTGTTAAATCATTATGGACATGGTTTTTTTTTAAGAACAGTTTGTGTGTTTCATTAAGCTTAAGGATTTGCATTTTAAGATACTTGGGGTCATTAGTAGGTTGTAAAAATTAATTTGCATATTTGGGAATTTCATTGATCTTAGGTATTGTATTACTATATGCTGTTGTAGTATATCTGGATGATGGCTTATAGGCATACAGTGGTAAAACTTCAAATGTCTTTGTAAAGGATCATTTATCAAAACTGTGGTTGTATTTGGATTTAATTATATTTGGTTTTGTTGTGAAGAATCTTTATAGCAATTATGGATTTGTTGAGATGTTATGTTTCAAATAAAATTCTTTTTAAGTTAACCAGATGTATTTAGTTCATAATTGAAATGGACATTTCTTTGTGTGTAAGGCAAAGTTATGATATAAGTTTGTCAATTTAAACAAGAATATCATATGAACATTGTTTTATTATCTTGGTCTTTTCAAAGGATAAGTTTAGTTTATTTTGATAGTAGGAGTAAGTAGTATAGTGTTACGACTGGTAATTATCATTAAATAGATGAATTAGTTTAGTTATAGTTACGAGAGCATAATATTATAGTACTTATTTCTGTTATGAAAATAATCTAAGTTTACTTTTGAATTTGGTAGTAAAAGATGAGATTTCTAAGATAAAGAATGTAATATCATGAGTAAACTGTTTTGGTTATTCGTTGCTTATGCATTCTTAGGATATCTATTTGATGTGTATTTTAAGGATAGCTATAATGAACATATATCGAGGTGGCTAAATATCAATTTATTCTATTCAGTTAAATAATTTAATAATAACTCTAAAATGAATTGGGTGGTTTAATTACATACGAAAGATAATTGGCCTTGCCTATGACTTAAACCTATATGGTTAAGTATGGAGAACAAGGCATGTCTCTATTCTATCAATGACAAGTATAATAGAGAACACCATTATGTGATGACTATGAGCATACCACACATGGATGCAGAAACTTAGTGCCATAATGATGACACCTCAGTATATATATGTTTCATTTATGGGTTATTCTTAGTACGAGTTTAATTTTGCATTGTTAAGTATTTGTTTACTTCTTGCATATTAATATCATATTTGCACTATACTAGGTGGATCAAATATCTGCATTTGGAATGTATATGTTGGTACTAACATGTATGCAGGTGGATTACGCTTTTCAACTCACTGTGTACTAAGCCCCCTTCTTTGTGTTGTGTTGCATTTCTATGTGTTTTCCAGGTGCTTCAGGTTGATTAACATGTAACTAAGGATGACTATTGAAGTTTCTTCTTATAGCAGAATTCGTATCTCGTAGAGACCATTTGTTTGACATTAGTGATTCAGAATGATGTTTTACTTCATTATTGTATTGAACTCTATATGTATTAGAATCTTTATGGAAGCCTATTTGGATGATATTAGCTTTCATTGTGAGGTTTTAGATTGAGAGTGGTTCAATCTTTGTACTTGCAGTTGTAATAAGTTGTAAAAAAAAATTATTGCGTTCATTGTTATTGTTCTTTGTTTAGAATCTCTTCTTTGTTTATTAGGACCGTTACATAGTCCACTATCCTAATAGCAAGAACACTTTGTAGAATGTAAAATATTAAAAATAAAACATCTCAAGTAACATCCACACAAGTATGACACTAGGATTTCATGTGGAAACCCATTTTGAGAAAAACCACTAGTAACATGCTACCAATTTTTACTCTTCTAAAGTGATCTCTCTTAGGAGCTAACCCTATCAAAGTTTAAAAACACACAATTAAATGTGACCTTGTTAAAGGACTTAATCATCATGTTAGGAGTACCCTTTTTAGAGGGTTTTCGAAGATTTCTTTAGAATACCACCTTGGTTAATAGATTTACAAATGATTCTTAGGTCAACCTTGATTAAAGCATTTTAATATTGATACAATAGTTAGAAATTAATAGTAGGTTGATCTAATAAATACAACTCACGTTGCAAAATACAGATCAAAATTCATTCTAGTAGTTACTCATTGACTAACCTCTATTAATATATCCATCACTGATTCTCTTGGCAACCCTTCAAGAGATCACTCTTCTTCACATTTCACTTATCAGCCTTTAGCTCAAGTTTTCCAATCAACAGAATCAACAATTTCTCCAACCTCTCTTAGGTTAGTCCTTTTACCTCCTTAAATAAGTAATTCTAGTCTTTTTTTTCTTAAACATCACTGTAGAACTTAGGATTAGGTCAAATTCGTTGAATTCTTCTATCTTTTCATTTCTCTCTTTCTCTTCTAGAAACTTCTCAAAACTTCTCCTTCAATCCATATATTGAAATTCTCAAAAATATTTTTTAATGTATTAAATTTTCCAAGTCATCCATCCTTATCTTCAACACATTTTATATATTGAAATAATTCAATTATGTTAGTTGGAAATCAAGATTTCCTAATAAAATTTTAGTTATTGTCCCTCGGCCAACACTGGGTTCTAATGCTCAGTCATCACCAAATTACTCGATCGATACTAAGTTTTCTTTTCAACATACTTTTTTGTACTTGATTGATACTAATACTCGTTTGACCAAAAAAAAATTCTCAACTTATACTTTTACTTGGCCAATACTATCATCACTCAATATATACTACGATTTCCTTAATCTTCTACTCTTTGCTCAGTTAAGCCTATGCATTTAGTCTTTCTTTGATCACTTCTTTTATGTTTTAGTATAATTATCTTCTCCACTTACATTATTATTAAACAATATCATTATCTCAATTCAAGGTCTAACTAATCAATTGCTCATTGTAGTTTCTTATAACTCAACCTTTCCTCTTGGTCCTTTTGTTATGTCTTCTTCTCAAATTCTCTTCATCAATCATCTTGATATGCAACTCTACTCAGATAGTAATTATCTTACTAATAAGGTTTGCAATCAAAGAAAACATAAAAATTATTCCAATTCTAGTTCCAACTCTTCCCCTTAACTTTTTCATCAAGCCCCTACAACTAACTATCTTACAAATCCTTAGAACCCCATTTAGCCTGATAATGGATTATAGAGTATGATTTGAAATGTTAGTATTAAAAAATATCACACTATCAAAATAAAACAAAAGTTAATGAATTTATGATTTTAATCATATTTAATGTGGAGTTCAAATATGACTAATTTAATAATATATTAATTGTGTGTTTTAGACAATTTGAGTAAATTATAACAGCTAGGATTTTTTTTAATTATAATCATATCATATCTTATGTGCAAGTGATTGAATCTTTGATTATTTTTACATTTTATTTTGAAATATTATCTTCATCAAATATGATATAGAATATATTCTATAGTAACCATTTATAAAAAAATGCTAATATGGAAGATAATATTTTCATTGAGATGAGACCAATATTATCATTTTTTTTTATAGAAAATAATAGTCTCATTGAAATGAATCATCTTGTAATATAACATGGATGAAAAATATTATCTTTAGATGGGGATTTCATCGACATAAATTTCCCAATATACATTAAGAGGTTTCAAACTTTCATAACCAAAAAGTCAAAAAACTTATGGCTGTGACCCATGACCTTCCAAGGGGTTTAAGAATGCAAATGAGTATCTTGAACATAGAAATAAGGTTTTGAAGGATGACACCTCAAAATTTCATGAAAATGTGAGAGTTGTGGTTGTTGTTAGCCACATGACTATGGAAATGAACTAAGATGGACTTAGGAGGCTTAATTCCATAGCTAATAATATGAAAGCTTCATCTAAAGTAACACTAACTCCCTTATTGGGAACATAAAATCAAACAAGCAAAGTATTCATCTTGGCATTATCATAGATTCTCTATCATGACCTATCATAAGACACCAAACAAAGGATAAAAGGTACTACATCAATCAATAGTTGTGTTAACAAGGAAAAAATCAGAAATGATGAAGTAATCAACAAGAATGAAAGTATCCTAAAGAACTTATAATGCTTCTAGTATGCGATCATCTAGTTTTTGTGGTAGTTGTTTGTTGTGGGTTTATTAATAGTTAATACTATGTTTCTTTGTTGGATTATTTTGTCTTATAAGGATTTCATGTCAATAAAAGCCCTAGTTTGATTTAATAGTTTTTTTTTAATAATTTAATATTATAGACAATTGTTCTTAAAGATGTTCAATAAGAATACATTGATATTATATTACCCTTGAATTTGAGACAAAAGGCAGGATGCATGTGTAGAGTTCAATCATTCATAGAATGTGTACATTTAAAATATTGAATAGTCATTCTAATTTACTATCTAATTTTTTTTCTTTTGATTCTTGAATGAATTTTGTAATTAATCACTATTTTCCAATAAAATATTACTAAATGTGATTCAAAAAATGAGACTAAATACAGGAAAAGCACTATTGACACATGATTTTACTATTAAAATTTGATCGAGTAGATAAAAGTGTTTTAAAATCCTTTAAATTTGTTAAATATTTTACTAACACCTTCATAAAACTACAAATTTTTTATTGATCTATTTATTAAATTAGAGACATATAGTGATTGAATAATGTATGTAAACAAATAAAATTACAAAAATCATCATTATGAGGTTGTCTCTAAGGACAAAATCCTCAGCAACAAATGCTTGGCATCTACTACTAAAACGTTTGCATAATTCAGATGTCAAAAAATCCTCATTCATGTTGATATCCATGCCAATAAATATAACCTAGTAGTTGGGGAACATATGTTTAGTGGGTTGGGTTATGTCAAATAAAATATATGATGATGATATAGGTTATGTTGGAATGTCTTAATGGGAAGAGTGCTTCTGAGGGGGGGGATTGGGTGAATCAGAAGTACTAGCCTTTTTAAACCCTTAAGAACACACAACTGAAATTAACATGCATGCATAAAAACATTAAACAATCATGAGAAACAAACATGCATCACCACATTAACACTTGAGATTTTGGTGACCCAGAAACCCTCTAGGAATAAGAAGGTAAAACTGGGGTGGGGATGATACCCACAAAATTACTACAGCAATTGATTTCAACCACTTCTGATGGTTTGCCCTGTTAAAGGCTACAACACACTGTTAAATGTGACCCTATTAAAGGATTTCAACACCCTATTAGGAGTGTGCCTTATTAGAGGACTTAAGAACATTCAACTTAGAATGCCACCCTATTAAAGGATTTACATAGAGCTATTAAACCCACCTAACTCAATACGATTTCCAAATTCCTAATACAATTGTGAGAGAGTATTAAGATAATACACCTGATCTAATGCACTCTTTAATGCTGATCTTAGTCTCTTGATCTGCTCTTCTATAACTAATCTTTGCTAGATCTAATCTGTTGATTGTGTTCCTTGTTCTGTTCTGATCAACTAGATGTGTAAATGTTTTCCTTTCCACTTAATCTTTGACACCAAATGTTTTGCAATGACCTTAATAATAGGCTCTGCTTTTCCTTCTTCTTTTCGCACTTCTCACTTCTCTATTCAATGGAATCAAGACTCCCTTATAAAGATTAGTGGTTCATTATGCATCCTTGGATAAAATGTTCCCGCTCAAATCCTAAAAATTCACCCATTGGTTGCATGCAATCTCCAATTTTTTGATTGGCTGCATGAGGATTGCATAGGTGGTTGTGAGGATTTGATCTTATCCTTTTATCCTATCATGATTCATGCATAACCATTTCACATCATGGTTTGTATTAGCACAAACTCTTATGCTAATCTGGCATTTTTTGACACATGAAGTAATGCTGATGCTCTGCGTCATCTATTCTAGATTGCTCGACATCCATTGTGTTTCTGCATTACTCAGCTCCTGTAGAATTACTGTGTCACTCAGCACCTGTTAATTTTCTTCATTACTTGATGCCTATTGGATCGTAAGTTACTCAACATATATTGGTCTCATCTACTCGGCACCTACTATGACTTGCTTGGCACATACTATGACTTGCTCGGCACATATTGTCTTCTGGTATGCTCGGCACTATCTGTAACTTGGCATGTGTAGTGAAAATGGTTAAGTGTGTTGACACTCAATTTTTAATCTTACTTATTTGATCAAAAGGTTATGTATGTGTTAATCTATCCTTTGGTGGTACTAACTATGTGCCACTCTTAATAATGAAATTAGAAGATTATGAAGATACCTAAATAGTTTATAAATCTATAGACTCATTCACATAGATACTAGGACAAAAACGTGAACCATGAGTTTTCTAAATAGACATCTCATGTTCTATTTGTACAACCCTATAAGCCCCAACTCTTTCCAACTGAGAGTCTAACCCTCTATCCTAGAACTATTGGATGTCAAATAAATTTGGCTTCTTGTCAAGAATAAACTCACAATTTAGATTCCTTCAAAAATATAAAGGAACCTCCCAACTATTATAGGGTTGTTACTCAAATACCATATAACACCTCTAAAAATACTACTCTAATCATTGCATGAACACACAAATGAATATGAAACCAAGTAGTAGTTGCTTCTAGGGGGGTGTTTTTAATAGGATTAATGAAAGGAGAGCATATATCAACTTTAAATATCTTGTTCTTTTTCCTAACCATAAGAAAAATTATCTGTACAATATTGACAACATCTATACATCCATGAACCCCATACAATAACCTCCCTAGATACCTAAGTTGCACAATTGGTGAGCCTTTCTAGGGTTGTGGTAAGGGTATGAGTGGTAAATAATACTAGAGAACCTCAACTTATTAGTCAACATGGAAATTTTGGTGCTATTTTGTTATAAATATTTTTTAAGATCCTCTTCTGTAGCATTAACATGATATAATGGTGGATGTGGAGGGTTTGGCTTTGGATATGAGTAAGGGTTTTCTTTATGTGGAGCAATGTCCTAACGATTTTATTATTGTGTAGGAAGGGGTGTTTTTTCTCTCTTTCATGGTTAGGGATTTCTTTCATAATTTTACATCAAATAAAAAATTAACTTATTCATGGTATTGGTACTAGGATCCAATTGCATATTTTATTTAGTCAAACTCATTGATCCATGTTTCATGAGTTATGACTTATATGAACCCATACCTCGGGAGAATGAATGAAAAACTTATCACTCATTAGATCTAGATGATGCTCACAAAGTAGAAGCATTGGGAATTCTTAGGAGGTCACCCATTCTAGTACTACTTCAGCTCAAGTACACTAACTATAGAGTTTCCTCCTTATTAAAAATACATTGTTTGCAACTCCAATTGTGAAACCTTCACCAAGTGTTTTGTGCCTTATGAACCATTCATTACAAATCTGTTTAAGCTCACTAATTTTTAAGTAGAAGATGCAACAAGTGAAATTATGATATTGCTATTTTGATTCAAGTGTGTAGTTTTTCGACTCAAGCTCATAGACCCATGTTTCATGACTAGTGCTTCACTAATTTAATTCAAGAAGCTCTAGTTAAATTAAAAATAACAAAAGCTCAAATCCCTACCTATTTGACATCATGGTATGATTGCAATCAACGAGGATACCAAATAAAACATGTTTTAGAGGGAACATGTTAAACTTATTTTTTTGTGCTTCCTCCAACCTTAATGTTACACGGAAAAAAATAGTGACATTGGAAAGTTAGGGGTTTCCACAAAAATAGAAGCTCTTGTAAACTCAATTTTCATTTGAAAACCATTTGATACTTCAAAATGTTATTGAGTATTGAATGACTTTAGGCTTTGAAAAGGCTTGAATTTTCCTAGCCCATTATTTTTTTTTTGAAAAGTACAATCAAGTTATGAAAAAAAAAATTGCACATGACAACAATTTTACCAGCATCTTCATGCACTTACCCTAATAATTTAAATAAATTTTGATATTCATATTAAAATGAAATAACATATAATATATCATGGATGACCAATATTCTATATAATATGGATTCTCTTTATGATAAATTCCCTTAAAGACAAAGTGGATTCAACCTTTGATTATAAAAAGGGTTAATTTTTTTTATCTATGGCACATGATCTTTAGAAGGGGGTTAGGAGTGTTAGAGAAAGGTGAAATATGAATGTCCATGGAATCTTGAGGGCTTTTGTTAATGTTGGCCACACAACTATGTAAATGAGCTTAGATGGACTAAAGAGGTTTAATGCCTAAGATTTCATTATCTAGGGTTTTCCTAAAGGTGCAATAGACTTCCTAACTAGGAGTATCAAATCAATGAAACAAAGTATTTATCATGTTATTGTCTCATATTATCTCCAAATACATGTCATACAACTTAGAGGGAGAGATAAGGGTGCTATGCCAATGGATTGTGGTTAGTAAGGTACACAATAGAAATGATGAAGTAATCATGAAGAATGAACACTTGCTAAATAATCTATAAAAAATTTGGGATCTTTCCTTTGCTTTTGTTTTGCTGACTTGTTGTGGGTTTATTGGTGGTTAACAAATAATTTCTTTTTGGGACTCTTGTGTCTTGTAAGAGTTTTAGGTCTCTCCAAAATCTATTTCATTTTAATAAAAACTTGTAATCTATTTTATTTTATCAAGTATTCACAATTATTCTTAAAGATATACAACACGCATACATCAAAATCGTATTAGCCTAAAATTTACAGTAAAAGATATAGAGCATGTGTCAAATGGGATCATGTGTAGAGTTTGTACATAATTAATAGTATTGAAACACATTCTAATTTTTATTTTACAAATTTTTTTGTATACAATATTTTCCATGTAATTTTTACATTTATTTTGCAATTAATCATTATTTATCTAATGAAGGATTACTATGTGTGATTTTCATTAATTTTATTTTTCTTTATTGACATTAGATATTGCTGTTTTGATATGTTTTAGTGGTTGAAAGCATTTTCCAAATTTTTAATTTTTTTAACTTTAATTAATCCCTTCTCCTAATGCCATTTTAGTTATATGTTGAACATACTTTTAATTTATTATTAAATATTGGGGCCCTATTCCACTTTATCTAGTTAGAATTTTTAGAAATCTCTTTAATCAAAATGTTTTAGTAATCTCATTACAAAACTAGAAGTTTTGTGGATTGATCATTTCGGAAATTATTTACACATAGTGATTGAATATTATTTTAAACAAACAAAATTATAAGTGAACATTAATTAAGGAAAAAAAATCAAAAATATGGTGAAGGTTGTAGTGGAGAATTTAATTGAGTCAACTCAAAAAAAAAGTTATTTTCCACAACTCAAGTAGTTCCAAATTCTTCTTACTAAGAATGAATGAATTGTGTAACAGCCAAGATATTGTTAAGGAACATTTTCTAATACAAAGGTTAGATCAAGAATCATGTGTGATGTTTTCTATTATTCATTCTACACAATTATTTGATCGGTTTGACATATTGAGTATGTGCAGGATCATGGTGTGCCAAAAAGTGGTGATTTGAAAAATATGTAGTTCTAGAATGCCTTAAAGCATTTCAAAATCTATTCCAACTTTTCTCCCTCCCATTTTGACACCAAACCAAAAAATTAATACCTTTATAAGTCCTAATTTATCTTTGCAAATCAACCCTACATGGTCAACTTTAAAAACGTCCCAAAAACATGTTTTTGGCCTGTTCTTGTGTTTTTTTTACTTCAAACATATACCTAACGACTTTTTTTTCACCCAAATTTGATGAAACAAAAAGGTTTTCTTAAGAATGTTCTTAGCTTTCCACAAATATAATGTCTATCAAATTATGAGTTCATAAAGTGATTATTACTTATTTTCTAATGGAGTTACATATAAAGTGTTGATTGACACACTAATTGAAAAACAACTATAACTTTCAAATGGTACAACATTTTTGAAATCCAAAAGATGCATCACATTCTATGTTTCTTCTACTATAAGAAAAAAAGGAAAAAATAAATTTTGTAGAGTTTTGAATTAGTTAAGGTGGTCAGAAATGAGATTTTTTTATTCAAAAAATACTATAGTAGAAAAATCATAATTAATTATTTATTTAGAATAATAATACCCCAAAAAGATGCATCACATTCATGCATGAGTCTAGTTCTTATATCTAGAATCTTATTTAAAAATATTATCATTTGATTTTGATTAAGGTGGTTAGACATACGTCTACTTATTTTTGTTTAGAATTTATGTACTATTGCATTAAAATTAAAAAAATTTACCAATCAATGTTTTTTTTAAAGATAAGGCCTACTATTTTAGAAACTAAATTAAATTTCCTAGAGATTATTTTCTCTAAACTTTTTGATAGATAGTTCATAACAAGTGGAAAATTGCATGCCAATTTGATATAACCCCAATTTACTAATTTTTCATTGCCACTTAAGGGTATAGTTTGGTTGACCATGACCCTGCACATACCCTATTATTGGATCACATATTGAATTAGGTGGATCCCTTGTCTAACAATGTCTTTATTCAAAATGTGTGTGAGGTGGATAGGTTTATGCATTTAACTTTAAAGAGTTTAAATGATTATTTAGCATAAATTTGAAGTAGCTAGTAGTCACATGAGTAAAATATTAAGAATCTTTGGGAAGTTTGAGATGGACAAATGTTATACATTTCAATTATGGACATCAATTATAATGTGTTCTATGGTTGTATAAAATGTATTGTATGTGTTAATTGTGTAAACATAGACTAGAATGTACCATTAACCTATTAATTATCAATTAGTTTAAGAATTAAAATACAATTATCTTTTACATGAAATTAATTTTGAATTAAAATCCATGCATAAAGATCACCTATCTTGGAAATATGATCTGAAATAGTTAGTTTGGTGTTAGAAATGATATTTTCTTCACTGTTACGTATTTTTATTCTATTTAATTAATCAAATCTCACCAAACATATACATCTCAAATTTAGTACTTGTTTGTTCACCAAAATTCTTTCTCAACATGTCATTTCCTCTAAATATTATGTCATCAACAAATATTTCAGCAATCAACACTATATCTTCAAAATCATTTTTCAAATATGTATTATTACTTTCACTTGTTCTAGAAAATCCTATCTTAAACAAATAAGAGCATAATCTTGTTGAAAACAATTGATTAACTGTGTATTGTCTTTGATGTTGCACAAAATGTCATATCATTGCTAGTTAGTGTATGTTGAGCTCGCTTGGGTGATGAAGATATTTTCCTATGTCTATCAAGCATTCCAAAGTTTGCCTAGTTTAGATGACAGTGTCTACTAAGTTCACTCAGTTGTCAAAGGAAAGTTTGTAGAAATTGAGTGTTAACCGAGCTCATTCAATTAATGACGAAAATGTTGGATGAAACCAGTGTTAATCGAGCTCACTTAGCTACCAAAGGAACTTTGTGAATATGCAATTTTAACCAAGTTCACTTGGTTAATAGAGGAAAATCATTTCTAAGCTAGTGTCTACCAAGCACAGTTGGCTAATGAAGGATTTTCTTGTTTTGACATATTAAGTTCAAGTGATTTAGTTGTTGGTTCTAGCCAAATGAGGAGATGAATATTAATTATTTTGAGTTGTATTCAAGCCGACTTGAAAATGTACAAGATATAAATATAAGGTCAAGTTGAGGATTGAAAGGGTGGAACATAATATAAGATTTGATTAAGCTTAGAGGAAGAAAATTGGAAGGATAAGCAGAATATCCTTATTGAGTTACAAAGGTACATTCAATCAGACATGATCAACTATACAAGCCAAAATTGAGATCTATAATCAAAAATTTAGTTGCATCAAAAATCAAATCATCTCATTGTTACTTTCTAACCATTGTAGCAGTGATCTAAATCTCTTAACCAAGTTGTCTTAACAGCCATTTGTAAATCCTCTAACAAGGTAGCATTTCTATTTGAAGTGTCTTAAGACCTCTAACAAGGACACTCCTAATAGGGTGATTAAATCCTCTTATAGGGTCACACCTAATAGTGTGTTTTGTAACCTTTAACAGGGTTGGCTCCTAATGGGTCTCACTTCATAAAAGTAAAAATTAGCAACTAGTTGCAATTGGTGGTTTATCCCAAATTGGGTTTCCACATTAAATCTTGGTGTCAATTGTGTTCATGATATTTCTTTCATGTGTATGAAAATAAGTTAAGTAAGATTAATCATAGATAATATCTTAAATATTTTCTTGTTTAGCAGTTACCAAGCTATTCCAGTATTTATCGAGTTACAACATTTTCTAGTGTATGCCAAGTGAGTGTGTGTTTGTTGAGTTACATCATATTATAGTTTAATTAGAGTTAAGGGATCTAGGATTTATTTTAGTGGTTACTGATTCACCCCTCCCCTCTCAATAAATCCTCTTATATTTCCAACAATTGGTAGCAAAGCTCTTTTGGTGCATGTAGAAAGGGTTTCAGGGACCTAAGTTAAATATCAGGATGTCTTATAGAAGGGAGATTCCAAAGTTGAACAAAGATAACTTCAAGGAATGGTAAGAACTCATGGGGCTACACTTGCCAACAATTGGAGATACAAGGCTAATGAATCTAGACACTACAAACAAGGCTCCTACTGGAACTATGACTATTGAAGAAATCACAGAAAAGAAAAGTCATAATACCATGATGATTGATATTGCCTCATCTCCAAACTATGTTAAATTTGATGAAGTCAATTATTGTGGAACTACTCATGAAATGTGGATCAAGCTAAAGGACATCTATGGAGGAGATGACAATGTAAGGAGAGCCAAAGCTAAAAGTCTTAGAGGATAGTTTGATCAAATGAAAATGAGAGAAGATGAAAATATTGCAAAATATGTTGATAGAATCAAAGCCAGTGTCAATGCTATCAAAGCCTCTAGAGGAACAATTGATGATGTAACAGTGGTAAGAAAGGTACTCAGAACCTTTATTCCTATCTATGCAATTAGAGTGTCTTCTATTCATGAGATGATATGTAATTAGAATCATACTATAACTTTGGATGCATTAGTTGGAAGGTTGACAATGTTTGAACTAGATAACTATGATAACTATACTCCTAGCTCTAGTAATCTTGAGTTTGCATTTGAAGTCAAGGTATCACTCAAGAAGAAAGCCAAAAATTCAAATAGAAAACAATATAAAAGTGAAGATGAAGATAGTTTTGACAGTGATCTTGAAGCCATTGAAGCATTACTTGCAAGGAGGTATCCCAAAGGCAAAGGAAAGTATAAAGGTAAAATTCCTTTAATCTATTTCTCTTGTGAAGAAGTTGGAAACAATGTTGCTAGGTGCCCAAATAAAGAAGACAAAGATGAAAAGAAGAACATAAAGTTCAAAGGCAAGAAGAATTTCAAAAACTACAAAGACTACAATGACAAAGGTAAGAAATTTTGTTTCATAGCTAAAGATTCAGATAGTAGTGAAGATGACAAAATGGTTTATATTGATGTAAAAGAAGAATCTAAAGATGAAAATGGAACTTATCTCTCATGTTAGTAAAAATGATACATGGATTATTAATAGTGGGTTCTCACATTATGATGACTGGTGATAAATCAAAATTTGAACACATGGAACATTATGATGGTGGTAGTGTGAGATTTGGAAATAATGAACCTTGTTGCATAAAAGGAAAAGGTTGTATTTCACTAACCAATGAACTTATATATGACAATGCTTACTGGGTTGAAGGACTAAAGCACAATCTATAGAGTGTAACACAATTGAATAACATTGGATTCAAGGTGGAATTTATGAATGGGAAGGCCAAAGTTTTGGATGGAAAAGGAAATCTAGTTGGGACTAGCAAACAAACAAAAGGTAATCTATTCTACCTAATCTCAATGAAAGTTCATGTTTAATTACTCAAGTATAATAAAGTTGGTTATGGCATAAAAGGTTGTGTCATGTGAACTTTGATAATTTGGTGAAGATAAGAAAAAATAGAAGAGTATGAGGTATTCCTAGTTCGAGGAAACCTGATATGGGTCTATGCAAAAATTGTCAAATTGGAAAGATGGGAAATACTAGTTTCAAAAGCAAGAACTATAAATCTGAAGAAGTCTTGGAATTGGTTCATAAAAACCTATGTGGATCTATTGGAATAGAGAGCTATAGTGGAGATAAGTATTTTATTCTATTTTTTGATGATTATTCTAGAATGATAATTGTAATGTATCTAAAAGAAAAATCTAAGGCTTTTCAAAAGTTTAAGTGGTATTTGGCAAGAGTAGAAAAAGAAACTAGAAAGAAAGTGAAATGTTTGAGATCAAATAGAGGTGGTGAATTCATTTCTAGTGAGTTCAATGAATTCTACATTGAAAAATAAATTAAGAGACAAGTATTAGCTCCTGGTACACCTTAGTAGAATGGTATAGCTGAAAGAAGGAATAGATCCATCATTGTTCAAGAGCGTTAATGATAGAAAAAAGTGTTGCAATTAAATATTGGAAGGAAGTAATAGTATTACAGTCCATACCTTGAATAGAGTATAGTTGAAGAAAGACTCAAATCAAAATCCTTATGAAATATCATATGGCTACAAACCCAATGTATGTTACTTAAAAGTATGTGGTAGAGAATGTTATATCTTGAAAGAAATTAAGAACAGTAAATTTGATGTCAAAGGTGATGAAGACATATTCCTAGGATACTCCTATAGAAGTAAAGCATACAAATTTTTGAATCTAACCAATCATAAGATCATAGAAAGTGCACATGTGAGAGTTGATGAATTTGTAGAAAAGAGTGAAGAAGAAAGAAACATAGAACCTAAGGATTATAGAAGTTTTTTTTACTATGAACTTGATATAGTGCCAAATCTATTTGAAAGTTAGGATTCCTCACCACCCAAGTCCCCAAAATGTCCAAAAGCTACTGAGCCAATGCCAAAGCAAATAGAATCTGATGGACTCAAGTCATAGATAGTGGGACCCAAGCTCAATATAGAAGATCATGAAGAGGTTAGTAGAACAAATTCTGAATTCAAAGTACCTATGTTAGCAAGATATGTTAGAAAGCACCATGCACTTGATTGGATCATAGGAGGCAAGTCAGATGAAATAATGACAAGAAACAAATTGAAAGGTACATGTTTTCTTGCTAAATTTGAACCTAGGAATGTTAAAGATGCTTTGGATAATGAAACTTGGATTAAAGCTATGAATGAAGAAATAGAACAGATAGAAAAGAATAAGATTTGGACTCTTGTTCTAAGAAACAAGGATAAAAATGTAATTGGTACAAATTGGGTATTCAAAAATAAGTTGAATGAAGATGGAAAAGTCTCTAGAAACAAAGCAAGGTTAGTATGTAAAGGTTATTCTCAAGAAGAAGATATTGATTATGGTGAAACTTTTGCTCCTGTTGCAATATTAGAAGGTGTTAGAACCTTACTAGCATATGCAACACATAGAGGATTTAAAGTATGTCAAATGGATGTAAAATCTAGATTCTTGAATGGAATTCTTGATGAAGAAGTCTACAATGAACAACTTAAAGGTTTTGTAGATCCTAAAAAAAAAGATATATGGTCTACAAATTACACATAGTGTTGTATGGTCTCAAGCAAGCTCCTAGAGCTTGGTATGAAAGACTTCATAACTACTTGATAAATATTGGTTTTCAAAAAATAAATGATAACAATAGTCTATATATTAGAGAAGGATGAGACAAGAAGATTGTGTTGGCAGAAATATTTGTGGACGAAACTTTATTTATAGGAAATGATGACTTGTGCAAGGCATTTTTAGAATAAATTAGTAAAAAAATTGAGATGTCTATGTTTGGAGGGGAAAAATTCTTTGTTGAATTGCAAATTTAGTAGAAGAAAGATGGTATCTACATTACTCAATCAAAATATATCAAGGAGATACTAAAGAAGTTTGTAATGGAAGATTCAAAACCTATTGGAACACCTATGTCTATTGGACATAATCTTTCCAAAAATGATGATTCCAAAGAAGTAGATCAAACCATATGTAGATCAATGATTGGAAAATTGCAGTATGTAGTGCATACAAGGCCTAATATTGCATGAGCAGTCAGTATGGTGGAAAGATTATCAACAAAACCTAAAGAAAATTACATGATGGAAATCAAGAGAATCATGAGGTATCTGATATGGATTATGGTACAAAAAAGGAGGCAATTTAGATTTAAAAGCATTCACAAATGTTGATTAGATAGGAAATGTTAATGATAGAAAGAGCACAAGTGGTGGAGAATTCTTTCTTGGTAAAAGAGTAGTGTCTTGGACAAGCAAGAAGCATAATTGTATTTCTTAGTCTATAGTAGAGGCAAAATATGTGGCAACAACAGTTAATCATTCAACTATAGTTTGGTTCAAGCAATCATTGGTAGGTATTAATATAGAGATCAAGGATCTAGTGGTTATATTCTATGATAACACCAGTGCATTTAACATATCAAAAAATCCTGTAATGCATACCAAAACCAAGTACATTGCCATAAAATATCATTTTTGAGAGAATTGGTACAAGATAAAGAGGTAAGATTGGAATATGTGAATACTAAAGAACAAATTGCAGACATATTCACTAAGCCATTACCTAAGGATGCATTTTTGTATCTAAGAGGTAAGTTAGGGGTCATTCCCCTATCTGAAGCTCACTAAATACAATTTAGTGATGCATCAACTAGATCATGTTGAAGATCAGCTAGTTGATGTAGTATTGACAAAAGCACATTGCAAATGAATTAGTACATGGTGTACATTGATATTTACTGAACATTTTCTTTGGCATGAGATTTCAAAGAGGGAGAAGTTTCTAGTCATATTTCATAGAAATTTTATCACTTAAAAAGTTGACAAAGAGGGAGATATCAAAAGAAGGAGAACTTGGTATGATATCAAAGAAGGACTGTTTGCTATCAAAAGAAGATATTGAAGACAAAGTTTTGCATACAAAGGGAGAAACTGAAGGCAGAGGGAGTTTGCACTGATAGAGGGAGTTCTCAAGGATGAGAATCAGAATGAAACTAAGGATACATTCCTTTAAACTTTATTTAAAATTTCATTGTCTTATGACATGTTGTGTTGCCATCAATGCCAAAAAGGGAGACTATTGAAAATAATTGATTAATTGTGTATTGTATTTGATGTTACATAAAATATCATATCCTTGCTAGTCACTGTATTCTGAGCTCACTTGGGTGATGAAGACAGTTTCCTATGTCTGTTGAGCATTCCATATTTTTCCTAGTTTCTACCAAGTTACTCAGTTGTCAAAGGAAAGTTTGCAGAAATTGAGTGTTAACCAAATCCACTCAGTTAATGAACAAAATGCTAGATGGTGTAGACACCTAAATCTGATTACATCACTTAAGTAATCCTATTTAGTCATCTCCTAAGGCATCATTAATTAAGTATTTAATATTTAATTAATCTATTGTCATCCCCTAGTTAATTAGTTAATTTAATTAACTATAGTCCAATTGATAAAGATCACCCAAAATCAATTTATCAATTAAATCCCTATTCCTCTATTAAATTGAATAAATCCTCAAATCTATTCAATTTAATTCTATATCCCTATTTTATTAAATAAATCATTTAATAAAATATATTAAAATCCTAAGAGCCTCCCTAAACCCTATCCTAACCCCTAATCCAACCCATTCACACATATTAACCTCACTTAGCCACTTAACTAACCCATCCCATCAAATCTAAGCCACTTACCCCCTAATCCCCCCTCTAATCAAAGTCTAATACTCTTCTAATCATGTTCACAATCATAACATGGGTTAAGACTTGCTAACCCAATCCAAAGTCAACAATCTTATTCTCCCCTCACCCTCCAACATTTAAGACCTAAGCCAAAGTTAACAATCTCATTCTCCCCCCAACCATCTCTATTTATGACCCAACCATCCCCATTTATGGCTCAACCTCCCTCATTACTCCTTTGACCAACCCATATCCTACCCTCTCACATCCAGTCACCTGATGACATGTGTCACTTTCTAATTGGCTTCAAACAAGCACAATCCATGTGTTCCCCTTTGAGTGCATCCTAGCCCTCCCTCACCATCTTTCCATCCTTGCATCTTGACCATCCATCCCTCTACCCCTTGGCCTATAAATAGAAGCCTCTCCCTTCACAAACATCATCCACTTTTGAAGCAAACATATAATGTTATTTTAAGAGCCTAAAAACTACCAAAATACTATTATAATGTTGAAACCCCTCCATACCTTCATTGTTGAATCATTCATCCACACCATATTTGATTATCACTCATCCACTTGGAGCTTGAACACATCGTGAGCATACATCCGCTATCCATCAGGGACATAGCTTCATCATCATGAGAAGGACTTGAGGAGTTTACCATCTTTGGTCTACTTTCCTCAATTTTGTCTTCTTTGATCCTATCTTAAGTGTTTACTTGTTTTTAGTATTGAGAATGCTTTTTATAGATTAGTGTTCATTTTACTCTACTAAAATAGGTGTATAGATGGAACCAGTGTTAACTGAGCTCACTTGGTTACCAAAGAAACTTTATAAATATGCAGTGTTAATTGACTTGATTAACACAGGGAAATTAGTCCTGTGTTAGTGTCTATCAAGCACAATTGGCTAACAAAGGATTTTCTTGTTTTGGCATATTAAGTTCAAGTGATTTAGTTGTTGGTTCTGTCTAACTGAGTAGATGAATATTAATTATTATAAGTAGTATTAAAGCTAGCTTGACAATGTGTAAGGTATAAATATAAGGTCAAGTTGAGGATTGAATGGGTCTAGAACATAATAGAAGTTTTGATGAAGCTTAGAGGAAGTGAATTGGAAGGATAAGTAGAATATCCTTGTTGAGCTACAAAGGTACATTTGATCAGAAAAGAATAAGTATACAAGCCAAAATTAAGATCTGTAATTAGCAATTCAGTTGTATTAGAAATTAGGTCATCTCATTGTTACTTTCCAACCATTGTAGTAGTGATCTAAATCTCTTAATTGAGTTGTCTTAACAATTATTTGTAAATCCCCTAACAAGGTGGCTTTCTATTTGAAGTGTCTGAAGACCTCTAACAAGGCCACTCCTAATAGGGTGATTAAATCCTCTAATAGGATAATGTGTTTTGTAACCTTTAATAGGGTTTGGCTCCTAATAGGGCTCACTTTAGAAGAGTGAAAATTAGTAACTAGTTGCAATTGGTGGTTTTTCCCAAATTGAGTTTCCACCTTAAATCTTGGTGTCAATTGTGTTCATGTGTATGAAACTAAGTAAAATTAATCAAAGATAATATCTTAAAGATTTTCATGTTCAGCAATTACCAAGTTACTTCAATATTTACTGAGTTATAGCATTTGCTAATGTATGCTGACTGAATGTGTGTTTTCTGAGATACAACATATTATAGTTTAATCAAGGTTTTGTTGTGTATTGACATCTAAGGAATTTAGGATTTATTTTAGTGGTTACTAATTCACCCCTCCCCTCTCAGTAACTCCACTTATGTTTCCAACAAATCTTTGATACCATAATCTTGGGGCTTGCTTCAATCCATACAATACTTCATTCAACTTGCAGACCATGTTCATATTTTCTTGGTCAATGAATCCTTCAGGCTATTCAATGTATACTTCCTCCTCGAGTTTCCCATTCACAAATGCAGATTTTGCATTCATTTGATATAATTTGAACTTCTTGTATGTAGCATAATAAATTAGTGTTCTTTCTCTCTATAATATTTCCACAAGTGCAAAAGTTTCACCATAAACTATTCCTTCTTCTAGTGCATAACCTTTGCAAGCCAATATTTCCATGTTCCTTACCACTTCTCCAATATCATTCAGCTTGTTTTTGAAAAATCCCTCTATTTCTAATCACATTTTTATCAGCAAATCTCAGTACTAGTACCTAGGTATTCTTCTTCTCAATATTCTCAATCTCCTTATTCATAGCATTAACCCAATATTCACTTTCTAATGTAGCCTTCACTAATGTTGGCTCAAAATCAAAAATTAAATATGTACCTTCTCATAACATTCTTCTTATTTAGACACTAGTACTTTGTCTCCAATTATCTATGCAGGTGAATGATTCTTTGTCACATATTTGGCCAAACAAGGTTTAGTTCTATGATTTTCAATATTTCCTTCACTTGGTAGAGATTTAGCTTCCTGTTCGGGCTGAAATATCTAATTCTCAGGGAAAGAATTAGGTAACTTTGTTTCTATTTTCTGGTTCTTAGTAGCTCTGTGTTATAACTCAAGTAGAATATCATGTGCCTCTTCATAGACATATAAAAACTTGTTGCAATCTTTAGGTTTCTTCTTGCTTTCTACATCATTCCTTTCTGCAACCTCATTAAATCTTACATTTGCAATTTCAATCATTTTGTTAGTAGCTTTGTTGAAACATTTATAATCTTTACTCTTGGATGAATAATCAAAGGATATACCTTCATCTCTTTTAACATAAAGTGCACCATTCCTTGATTTTTTGTGAATATAACATCTACTTCCAAATATTTTTAAAGAACTTACCAAACCACAATTCATATGGAGTATTGTCTATTCCTTTCTTTAATTGAACTTGCTTGAGAATGTAACCAACAATACTAATTGCTTATCTCTAAAATATCTAATAAATCTTCTTCTCAATCATCAATGTCCTTGCACTATCCATGATTGACCTATTTCTCCTTTTGGAAATACCATTCTATTATGGTGTCTTTGGTGCAAATTACTATCTTTTATTACCATTCTTAGCACAAAAGTTGTTGAATTCAGTAGACATAAACTCACCAACTCTATCAGATCTTTAAATATTTCAAATATTTTTCAATTTCCTTTTCAAATCTATCTTTGTAATACTTGAACATATCAAAAGCACGTGATTTCACCTTCATGGTCATTGCAATTGGGTAAAAGCATTGATCTATGTCGCCTTTTACAATACCAAAACCTATATTGGTCAAATCTCATTTCTCTATCAAAACTCTTTTTTTTTCAAAAAATAAAAATACTCTCTTATAGATCTCAAATTCAAAATCATCATTATATAAATTTCTAAGTGTTTTGATTAGTTATATAGTATGTTATAATTTCAAAATATTATAAGTTGAGGGTGAATGCACCAAGTTGGTGTACAAAAAAGTGGACATCCAACAAGAAAAGCAAAAATTCTCAACATCTCAATCAAGTCTTCAATAACCCGATTAGGTTATTGAAAAGTAAAGTGCAAGCTAGGCTTGGTATCCAAGCCTAGCCATTATAATTTTAAAAAAATTATCAAGTTTTTAAAACTTGATTGGGTTTTAAAATTTATCTTATTTAAAAACCTGATTGGGTTCTTTGAAATTATGTTTCTTAAAACCTTATTAGGTTTCTAAAAACTCATTCATGTTTTAAGAAACATAAATATTTTTCTATTGTCTACATTTGAGGGCATGTTTATACCCTCAAATGGTAGCAACGATGTGGAGTGTAAAAAAAAAAAAAAAAAAACCCAATCAAGTTTTTGAGGAAAGGAGGTTTTTTCTTGCATTTTCATCCATGACACCCCACAAATGAGGTAGGTCTTCAATCTTTTCATTGTTTATGTATTTTTCCATCAAATTTTGTAATTTGGCTTTGTAATTTATAAGTTTTATAATTTTTTTCATAATTTTTAATTTATATATATATTTTTAATAAAGATGCATCAATGAATCCAATAAAAAGAGGGAGAGGTGAAAGACTACCTCATACATAATCAAACCCTCCACCTATCATGACACAACCACAAAACACTCCACCCGTTGTAATAGAAACACAAAACCCTCTACTTGTAGTGATACAACCACAAAACCCTCCACTCAATGTTACCATTCAACAACTGCCACCGCCTATAAACCCTCTACACATACCATTGCACTATTTAACTACTACACAAGAGGACCTCATAAACCACCTTACACAAAATAGTGCTACTATTACCCAAATGGTCAATAGGTTGCATTCATCTACACTTTCTCACAATTCAAGTCTAGTGAATAAACTTGAATAAATGGCCCAAAATAAAAATGAGGTGTCTTGTGATGCCCCGCCAAGGGATCCAAAGAATTAACCTAGAATTTCAATAAGTTTGGTGGTTTTTTTTTTTTTTTTTAAACATGAAATTAAATACCACATATAACTCATGCACCATAACGGAAGCAATAGCAATGTCCATCATAAAATACACAACTGGTTATGTTCTTTAAAGATCCCTTAACATTGAATTACATCTTAAAAAACAACTAACATACATGAATCCATGTAGTACAACATCCACATGAAATAATAATGATAAGTCCGATGTTTATACATTACATTTCAAATGCTCAATCATCCACTGTACATGCCACAGGGTATGAAAAGCTCAAAAGAATATACATATGTAGAATAAGGTACATCATCCTACTCTAATCCATGATACATCAAAGTAAAGATAATCACATGATATACATGATACATCATCATAGAAGACATATACATCCATCATAAAGATCAAACATAATAAACTAAGTGCATGGTTCCTCCCAACTGTTAATAGCATCATTAGACCATCGTGGATCCTAGCCATCCCTCCGTGCGTAACATTCTAAATCACCGAAGAGATCATCAGTATTAACATAGTAGAAATGTCACTCCTAACATATACTATATCATATGCATAAAGTAATCTAACATGCAAATAAAAGCATAAGATAACATCATCTAACATATGCTAATCATCAATGAAAGGATACATGCCCACCATCATGAAGGGTGCATTAGCCACGATGTCTCAATGAATCTCAAATGATAAGAGTGGAAAATACACTACCACCCGACCGCGTGGTACCTAAGTGGTCCACTCCCACCGTACTGAGGAGATAATCTCAAGTCCCAAATGGGCTATCCAAAACACATAGCACAAATCTCTATAAGTCCAGGAATCCTAAAAGTATACTAACTCAAAGGTTCCAATCACAAAACTAACATCTATTCCCAGAGGCACACAATGACATGTAGGAACTTACTATGCAAGCAGGAAAGTGTCATCGCATTTATCACGTACAAGTTACCCTGGAAGTTAACTAAACTCCATGGGTCCATACTGATCTCATGCGGCCACTAGTATCCTCTCATACTGACAAGGCATACTATGGAATGCAAGGTCGCAACCATGCGTTCTCACTACTCCCATCCTAGCCTGTACAAGCACTCAAGGCATGGGCGAGAACCAAAAATCTTATCTTTTTAGGTTCATTCAGTTAGTATTAGGTGTGAATGTTATCACTTATTAATCCAGCTTACAATGAGTTACCCTGGCAGCCTCTTAGGGCCCTGACCCCCATTGCAAGCCACTTCCTGACACTACATGTAGATATCCTACCCTAAGCTCATGGAATCATAAATCTCAAAATCAAAAAAGATAATCCATAATAAAATCATCAAATATGCACAAAAGCATCAAACCTCCATGAGTAAGCATCCATAGAAAATCATGACCACAACAGCTCTCTATTGGCAACTGAAGTATCACTGATAATCAAAAGTATCCAATGGTTCTCAATAACCAAAATATATCTCAATCATACTGATCGAAGACTCCAAAAATGGTTGAGTCAAAACATGTCACAACATGACATCATCAAGAATAAATCCATATCTCAGTCCCATCATGGCAACTAGAAAATAACCAAGGATAACTGATCGATGACCAAAAATGGTTAAGTCAAGTGTCTCATACATAAGAATCTTAACTATAACAATCAAAAATTATATCCAATACATAGAGCATTCCATCACATAACCATGGTTGGGTTTATAAATATCAAGATTAAAACATCATCATGACATCACAATCACATAACTCCCAAGCCTTTGGTAGACATCCTATAATTGGTCAACACTAGTCAACCCAAAACCCAAAACAATAGCATAAAGAATACACAATGCAAACACATGTTTTGGTTTTTCTAAACTTGAATTTAAATGCAAAAGTCTCAGTTTATGTTTTCCAATTTAAATATCAAGTGGAGAAATTTCATGTTTTACCTAACCCATATTTTTGTATTGATAGATAAAAGTTTCTCCCCAAAAACTATTAGACTCAATTTTCTAAATGTTCTAAATGTCCTTTATATACATATTTTGATGATAATGACCCCCATCATATCCAAAATAATATTTTAAATTCTTTTCATATTCATCTTTCCAAATTAAAAGATTATATTGAACCTATATTGCTCAATATTATAAAATAACTTGTTATTAAAGAATTACTCTTTAAATTCCAAACATCTATTAATATATTAATTATTTATTATTAATAATGTATATACATATATATACTTATATATATATATATATATATATATATATATATATATATATATTTATACATATATATATAAATACATATACATATATAATTATTAACTTATAAAATGAATTATATAAAAATTGAATTAATAAACATTTGACAACACACAACGAGTTTATAACCGCCGATACATATACATACATACATATATATATATATATATATGACTCGCGGATCGCAGGGTACACTGCGGTCGCAGGTACACTACAGATCACATGTACTCTGCGTACCACAGTTCGCTTTGGCATTGTCGACGGCGGGGGTGGGAAAACACGTCCCCTCCGCCCATTCAAATTTATAATTATATTGTGTTTTATTAAAATGCATTCCTCCAATGTAAATCGCGATGCGTCATTCACTCGCTGCGGAATATATGCATTTGACTTTTTAATAAAATATATATATGTATATATACATATGTATGTATATATATATATATATATATCTATATATATAAGTATATATGTATATATATATGTGTGTGTGTATATATATATACAGAGAATAATCAAATATCACAGCATATATATATATATATATATATATATATATATATGCATATATGTATTTAGATTTGGAAATATAAACATATATAAATTTCAGTTCTCAGAATTTTCCTATAAGTCTTTGATCTCAAAAATTTTCCAATAATTAATCTAATGGGTTTGATTATGAATCTAAACCCTAGCCCCGTGTTCTTTTCATATCTATGCATATAAAATTCTCAAATAAATTAAACTACCCATATTGAGAATGCATACAATAAAATTAAGAAATTCCTCAAAAGACATATGGAAGAAACGAAGAAGACAGGGAATGCAAGATGCAGAAATAGCATAAGTAAAATCACAAGAATCTACCCAAATTATGATGCTAATTCGCTCTTCCTCAGAAAACCTGCAAAGCAAGCTCCCTTCTTCAGAGTTCTCGAATCCTCCAATGCTCCAATTGCACTCCCAACACTGTGTCTAAACTTCTAGGAATGGCTGAATATAAAGAGCTCTCAGGAAACATCTAGAATGTTTCTAGAAATAGCTAGAAGGTGTCACCAACTAAGCATGGGTCTTTTCCAACCTTCTAGATGAGTCATAGGGTTGTAGACACCATGTCTTTAATTGATGCACTAACCCCCGTGTTGTTGACATATGAGAAAATGTGCGTTAACTCCCATGCAAGCTTATAACTCCAATTTACTTTTTATATAATTTCTATTTAAATATTTATAACTTTCATTTTAATTTTTATAACTTTTATTATTATTATTTATTTATTACTTTATTATTATTTTATTATTATTAATTTTTAATTTCTAATTTTTTTTTATTTAAACCTTTTTCCTCAATTAATTCTCATTTAATTAATTATAATCAAAATATCAAATATCATGATATTTATATTAATTTTCTCAAATAATTAAATCTATTTATTAAGACTTAATTAATAGAAAATTCAGCATAGACCTCCAAGATAAAATATGAAAATCCGTCATAGATCAATTCACACAAAATCAGTCTAAAGGGTTAAAAATCATGAATTATGTCCTCCGACACATTCGGTGGGTAAAATATCCAGATACTTGTCCTACCTGATTAGGACAAATGGTTTAAGGGTTTGGGATTTGGACTTCAGAATTTATCTCCCTTCTCTTATCATTGAGATAGTATAATAGGGTACGCTCATCCTGGCAATTCAAGGAAGTCGATACTCGGTACCTGCAACTTGCAAAAAAACCATGCATGTACATACAATATATATAATGCTAAGCTAAATAGATAATGGCAGGAAGTGGTGCATCGTGTAGATCCCAACTAAGCAGGTGACTACGACTCCCTTCCTTAACCACATCAGAAACGCCATACAATAAGAAAACATGCACACCATACACATGCAAGTATGGGGTACGTATCCATAATAAAACATATGAGATAATAAACCATCTAACTAATCATCAACAATAACTGAAAGAAATGTAATGATCATAATGCATACATGAAAAGTAAAGTCTAAATGATCTCATCATATAACCACTGAATCCATAACATAATGTCTGATAGTCTCAAAACAATACCACTAATCCATCAACATAAAACTAGTCTAACATAGTCTGATAATAATAGCAATAATATGTCCAGAAAAGATGTGAACAAGGGTAGGCACTACATGTCTAGGGAGGTTACGAAATGGGGTGCATGGAGGGGTAGGTGTCATGCATTTAATGGCAATCGGTCATCATATTAGCAAGTGAAAGATAAGGATAAAGAAAGGTACTATATGTTCTCTTTTCATCAATCCTATAGCTAATAACTCCCTATTACACACAACCAAAACTTTTCCTATTCATTGGTGCACTCATACTAGGATGAGATCATGTTTTTGGGATAGGTGGTATATGGTATTTGACCTACCACCATGTAATGATTATGAGGTGCCTCTATAATTTTTGAGAAAGCTATATTGTGAGTTCATCATTTGCAAGAAGCCAAATTACTTTGACATCCATGAGTTCTAGGGTAGAGGGAGAGGCTTTGCATAGGATAGACTTGGGGCTTGTAGGGTGGTATCACAACACAAGAGGAGATGTACAACATGAAAAACTATGCCTTATGTTGTGATTCATTAAATTGTAAAGGATTCTATTGATTTACAGACCCTTCATGCAGCTGCATCATTGATAGATGTTATCATTGAGCATGACTCATAGTTAGGTGATTTCCCTTCACCTATGACACCTCAACCATCATCAAATGCACCTTTAGGGTCATCATAGTCTATTATAGTTCCATCATCATCACCTATGGTACCTCGGTCATCAAAGCCAATTGTAGCTCCATCACCATCACTTGCACCACCGGTATCATCCCCACTTATGTCACCTGCACCACTAGTGCCATCCTTGCTTATGCCACTTGCATCATCAACATGTACATCATTACAATATTCAAGGGAAAATCAAGATTTTTGTTTTAGTTGTTAGTGTATGTTTGATGGGATGGATATTGAGGCATCTCAAGATGGATTGTCATCTCATCCATGTGTACATTGTAGGAATACTTGTTATTCATACGAAGGTGGGGATTTCACACTCACAGATGATTTGATGGTGATTCTCTTCAGTGGACAAGAATTTTTTTGAATTTTGACATGATATTATTTAATCACATAAATATTGTAAAAGCCAAAAAATAAAAAATTATAGAGAACTCTAGATTGATATGTGAACAATATGCAATACAAGGTGCAACAAGTGGTACAAGAACACCATAGAGAAATTGTTCTACTAGAGGTGCCAGGCTAGGAGCAAGAACACCTATGATAAAGTTTTTTAAATATTATTAAAAGTATAATAATACATTGGCTTTGAATTATTGTTTCTTAATTGATATGACGCTAACAACACAAAGTCCCCTAAATGTTGTTTTTAAATTATTTTACAAAAAACACCCAGTCTCTAAGAAGTCTTACAAGGAAGCCAACAAGATATCCATGTTCATGTTATGTTGACAAGGACATCTCATCTAATTACATCAGGCAAAGTTACTAGCATGTCGAAACCTTTCCATCTCTTGTACTCATCATTCCTCTTCCATGTCCCATAACTATCATCACTTTTTCATCCAACCCACTTATAGACCCTCCTCCATTTACTACCATTTTTTAAACTTCTCTTATAAATCCTCTTCCATCTCCTACCATCATTGAAACCCTCCCATTCATCAAATCCATCCAATTTCCATCAACATCTCTTGCTCCTAGCATTACCCGAACTCCATCTAATGAACCTCATGAGTTTTGACATGATATTATTTAATCACCTTAATATCATAAAAGTAAATATTTTTTATATTTTATAGACCACTCTAGATTGATATGTGAACAATATGCAATGAAGGGTACAACAAGTGGTATGAGAACACTACATAGTAATTATTCTGCTAGAGGTGTGAGGCTAGGAGCAAGAACTCCCAAGGTAAAGTTTCTTAAATATTCTTAAAAGTACAATAATGCATTGAATTTGAAATATTTTTTCTTAATTGGTATGACACTAATAGCAAAAATTTCCCTAAATGTTTTTCCTCAATTGTTTTACAACAAACACCCACTCTTTAAGAAGTCTTACAAGGAAGCCAATAGAATATCCATGTCCAAGTTAATTTGGTGAGGACATATCATCTAATTACATCATGCAAAGTTGCTAGCACATTGAAACCTTTCCATCTCCTACACTATCATATCTCTTCTATGTCCCATAAATATCATCCCTCTTTCATCCAACCCACCTATAAATCCTCTTCCATCCCCTAACATCATTGAAACCCTCCCAAATTCATCAAATCCATCCAATTCCCATCCATATATCTTGTTCCTAGCATACCTAAACTCCATCTAATGAACCTTATAATTTCATCCTCCATATGTCCATCTGCATCAAAGAAGCTCCGTATCACATAAGGTGTCTTGTAGGAGTGTAGAGATCATGAATCTCCACTTGTATTTCTTCATAAGTTTCCAAAAGCTCATTCACATCTCTCTTTTCCTTTCCAATCTCTTTTTTCCAATTTAGGCCTTGTAGCCTTTTTGAGCCCCAAATTTTCCTATCTTTCAACTATCCTTCCAATCTCATCCTTCAAGTCTTTCCTGTGTCTTCTTTCCCTCCTATGGTCTTATTGTTTTTATTTTTCCTTCTTAACATTTACAACATCATCTCATATTTATAAAAATACTCTTTACTATTTTATAGGGCTTGTCAAGGGTTGAAATTTCTCAATTTGATGATGTACTTTCTTCCATTAACTTTGGCATTGATAGCTATGCAGTATCATAGCTTTCACACCTATCAAGTTTATGATTTGAGCTGAAGTCATGATGTATCTTATTGATTCCTCTTATGTTATATTTATTTCTTCTTTAGGGTACTCCACATAGCTCAAGGTCTGGAGGAAAGGGAAGGAAATCAGCAAGAACACCAAAACAAAAAAAGGCATTAAATACAAGTCAAGTTTATATTTTGAAATTTATTAGGTATATATGTATATATGTACTCAATATTGATGAATACATGCTGAATTTTTTGTTGAATATATGTAGGAATTATTGAGTTTTATAGAGTTGATGAATGCCCCTGAGACTATCAATATTGAGACAATCAAAGAGGTAAAATTGCATATTTTCCTTCTAACAAATGTAAGTTATAGTATGCATATTTCTATATACATATTAAATAGCTGCATTTACAAATGAGTACATGGTTTTTTTTTTCATTTTAATAGTAATTATTAGTGATTTAGCTTATTAATAGGTGTTATTATCTTTTACCTATTACAACACTCTTTGAGACTTTGTGCAAATCCTTTCCCATTTGATTTTGTTAAGAGTCCCATGTGTCAAAGATAGGGTCAAAGACAATAGAGGTCAAAGGTATGTATGTAGATTCTTAGTTGAAGCCCTCTTGTCATCTCAATTTGGATTGCTTGTGTGTGTGATAGAAATCCCTAATGCCTACTCTACAATTCTAACATTTTATCACTTACCATATAGGTTGTGCCTCATACCAGCATTGATCCATTAGTGGTTGTGCCTCCTACTAGCATGGGAGATCTAGCTCATGCTGTAGTGCATTTTTTGTTTTTTACTCTATTTGGAATCCCTAATGCCACTCTATAATGCTATTATTTTATCACTTACCATATAGGTTGTGCCTCATACTGACACTTATTCATCAATGGTTGTACCTCATGCTAGCATGAGAGATCTAGCTTGGGCTGCAATACCTTTTTTGATTTTTTACTCTATTTGGAATCCCTAATGCCACTCTATAATGATAAAAAAACTATTGCTTACCATATAGGTTATGCCTCATACAAGCACTAATTCATCAGTGGATGTACCTCATATTAGCACAAGAGACCTAACTCAAGCTGCAGTAAAATTTTTTTTTTAAAAACTCTATTTGGAATCTCTAATGCTACTCTATAGTTCTAAAATTTTAGCAATTACCATATAGGTTGTGCCTCATACCAACACTGATTCATTGGTGGTTGTGCCTTTCATGAGCATTGATTCATTGGTAGTTGTGTCTCCCATCATCACTCTACCTCATCATTTTTTTAGGATTCCCACCCATCGATGAAGGAGCCCATTACTATTATCATTTAGTCCAACTATGGGGAGGTAATGAAAAAATCAACTATCTACAATTTAGAACCCAATTTTTAGCTATTTTCATATTACTTATATATAAGATATTTGATATAGTATTTAATTTTTTCTTCTATAGATACTTGGCGAGCCACAGATTGCATCAAAGAGGGTCAATTTTGATAATCCTACATAGTTTTACATATTGATAGTGATATACATATGTAGTTGTGGTAATCACATGACATTGACATATATTCATCTTTTATATTGTATATATTTGAGATTTGTATTGTGCACATTCAACATTCGACATTTATCAGGTATTTGAATTTTGTATTCTACCGATGAGACATAACATAGTTTTGTTACTATATGATTGATATGGCACAATATAATATTTATTTTGATATACATTAAACTTGGATTTTCATCCAACTTGTTCAATGTACTTTCTTACAATTAATCAAACACACGAATGTTCATTATTTATAAAGAAAACATAACATGCTTATCAAATCCATTATAACATGTAATCAAACTCATATGTCACTTAATTTGATGTAATAAGACATGAAAAGTATAAATATGTCATGATTTTTGTATTTATGTCAAAGATCACAGCCTGATAATGCTTAGAGACCCTTAGGGATGCTTTTGTTCAGTGTAGTCGATACTGTCAAAGGGACATTGTAGCTGAAATGAGGTTCATCCTATTCTAAAATTGACCAACTAGGGCTAATGTAGAAGACAATTTAATCCTAGGACCAATGGTTTGAAATATACACAACTGTTCTCATTTGAACTAGGAAACATTGTAACTTTTTCCATTAGGCAGGATAGGGATGCCAAATCCAAACAAAGTCAAATCTCTAAAAATTGAGATAGGTTGTTGTAGGCCTAGATAGAATTATCTTGTAGCACATGATAATTTTTCAATGTCTCGCATAAGCTTGGAGAAATGCCTGATCAAATATCATAGCTTGATGGTGGCACTTAGAGACCCTTAGGGATGCTTTCATTCAGTCTGGTTGATACCGTCAGAGGGACATTATGTCTGAAACAAGGTTGGTCCTAGCCTAAACTTGACCAACTAGAGCTAACAAAGTAGATAATTTGATCCTAGGACCTACATTTTGAAATATACACAACCTTCCTCATTTGAACTAAGCAACATGGAAACTTTTGGAATTAGGCAAGATAGGGATGCCAAATCCAAACAAAGTCAAATCTCTAAAAATTGAGAGAGGTTGTTATAGACCTAGACAATGTGATCCTGTAGCACTTGATAGTTCATCAATACTTTGCATGAGCTCATAGAAATTCCCAATCAAATATCATAGCCCAATGGTGCCTAGAGACCCTTAGGGACACTTCCATTTAGTATGGTCGATACCATCAAAGGGATGTTGTGGTTGAGATGCGGGTTGTCCTAGCCTAAACCTAACCAACTAGAGCTAATGGAGAAGACTATTCAATCCTAGGACCTATAGTTTGAAATATACATAACCTTGCTCATTTGAACTATGCAACATTGCAACTTTTCGAATTAGGCAAGATAGGAATGCCAAATCCAAACAAATTCAAATCTCTAAAAATTGAGATAGGGTTTTTTAGGCATAGATAATGCAATCTTTTAGTACCTAAAATTTTTTCAATACCTCATATGAGCTTAGAGAAATGGTCGATCAAATATCACAACCCAATGGAGCTTAAAGACACTTAGGGACACTTCTGTTCAATTTGGTTTGTATTGTTGGAGGGACATTGTGGCTGAAATGAGGTTGGTACTAGCCTAAACTTGAACAACTAGAGCTAATAGAGTATATGATTCAATCCTAGGACCAATGGTTTGGAATATTAACAACCTTCCTCATTTCAACTAAGCAACATTGCAACTTTTTGCATTAGGCTAGATAGGGATGCCAAATCCAAACCAAGTTGAACCTTAAAAAATTGAGATAGTTTGTTGTAGGCCTAGAAATTGTGATCCTATAGCACTTGATAGTTTGTCAATACCTTGCACGAGCTTGGAGAAATGCCTGATCAAATATCGTAGCCTGATGGTGTTTAGAGACCCTTAGGGATGCTTCAATTCAGTGTATTTGATATTGTCCTAGGGATGTTGTGACTGAAATGAGGATGGTCCTAGGCTAAACCCAACCAATAAAAGCTAACAAAGAAAAATATTAGATGCTAGGACATATGATTTAAAATATACACAACCTTGCTTATTTAAACTGAGCGATATTGCAACTTTTGGCCTTCTTGCAAGACTCGTAGTGCGTCTCTTCTTTACCCTTCTCATGCTTTATGTAGGGTGGTTGGGTGGTCATTCACTCTTTATGAATCCTCTTCAATTATTTGAAACTTTCTTGTCAAAATTTGTTCAAGCAACTTTTGAAAGTTACAAAGTTGCACAATGCAACTTTTACATTCTTTTGTAACTTTTCACCAATTTGGTCAAATCACCTTCCTATCTTCTCAAACTTAACTACAAACCTTACCTATGGTAGAAAATCACCCTAAATATTCCTAGACCCTATTGACCTCATGAAAACATCATCATCATGCCTTGTACCAATTAGAGGCTTTACAACAAGTTACTAGCCCCTAATTGCACCTAGTGAAATTCCCTGAGAACCTATGAACAAATTCTCCATTACACTATTACTATGGTCAATATGACATATTATCCAACACATCCAAAATTCCCTGAGCCTCACACCTACACAATTTTTTTAGGTGCTCCCAAAGTAGTTTCTTTGTAAAAGTGGCCTATTTTAAACCTAAAAAGGGGTGCCATAGTGTGATAGAAAGGACACAATCCAAAAAAACCCATCCAATATTTTCATATGTTGTAGAGAAGCCAAATGGGTATCTTAATCTATAATTTATTTTCCCGATGTTGTGGGAAAGTTAGGATCAAAATGCAGGAGTAAAACCATCTAAATTCATATAAGTTGAAGATAATTGAATATGTTTTTAAGGATATCATCAAACCTACAAAAAAGAGTTCAAGAGGAAAATTTATAACAATAATGTAGAATATTTACAGCTCTTATCAATTTTATATACAAAATTTGGCGTCCAAATATGCACATGTGACATCTCTTATCAAGTTTTTATACAAAATATGGAATATAAATATGCACATGTTACATGTCTTCTCTTTTTGTTATAAAAAATTTGGCATCTAAATATTCAAATAACTATGGAGTTGCAACATTTTGCATAGCATATATACAAAATTTTCAAAATTATTCTACCATACGTAGAATGATTCAGCTATATAGCACACAATCAATCAAGGGCACCTTATGGATCAGCTATAACCCTTACTGTATCAAGTATTGCCTCATGATTAGATTCATATACTTTCCACAACTTCTTGTTAAGATGCCTACCATGATATAATATCAATCGAATATTTATTAAAATAATAAGGTTAGAGTAATGAAGAATATGTTTGTGTCTCTCAAAATCCTAAAATAACCATGTGGTAGAGTTCTTAATAGGGTACCTAAATTAAATTGTAAAGATAGTTTAAAGTTAAAATTGATATATTATACATGAAAAATTGACTTAAACAGATCTCCACGACAGGGGACAAAAATATACTACCTTCTAAGTCATGTTCCTATCACAACAACATATCCTATTGGGTACTCAATATCCTCATCATCAATGACTATAGCTATCGATCTCTTTTTGGGCTCAATAAACCAACATAGAAAGAAATATGCTCCTTCATCATTATTTGTAGAAGTTGATGAAAGCCAACTTCATAGTGTGCCAAGATCACTTGCATGCAAATAACCTATTGAAGAGAAATTGAAGAAGGAAGGAACAAGAGCTTGAAGCAACAAAGAGAAATTATATTGCAACAATGAGAAAAATGAAATTGTTGTACAAAAATACATAGGGAGAGCCTATTTATAAAGGGCTCTAGGAAGCTTGTAGAACAAGCTTAGAAAGTTCTAGAAAGTTCTAGTAGATAGGAATGACAACCAAGAATACATCCACAAAAGGTGGGATATCCTTGATCAAGGTGAGAGGATAAGTATGACTTAGATAGGAACAAACTCCCATGTTGTCAAAAACTCCTAGACTACAACTAATAAATAAATGCATTTAACTAAGTAAAATTAAGTTAAAGAGTAAATAATAATTATTTACTCTAACACCCCCCCTTAAGTGCAACTTAGGGTAATGCACTTAAGCTTACAAAAAACTAAGATGAAATGCAAAATGGGTCCCGGTAACTAGGCCATGTGAGGTACCCATTACCAATGCAAATAAATGCAACCTTTGAAAATGGGGAAAGAGGGAAAACCTCATGGGAAAAACCCTCTCTCAAAAAAAGGTAAAAATGCTGAAAAAAATAAAGGAAGGAAGGCCTCAATAAGTCCCCCCAGGGACAACTTCCATAACCCCAAGCATAGACCACAATTGAAGATAGTGTGGTGATGCAAAAGGTTTAGTGAGATGTCAACAACCTATGTGTCAGTGGGAATGTACTCCACTACGATAACACCATCCTAGATCAGTTAACAGATGAAGTGCATATGTAGCTAAATGTGCTTGGTATGCTGATGCTCCACCAGGTTGTGAGAAATGTGAATGGCACTCTAATTATTGCACCACAAAATAGTGGGATGATCTGGAGGAAAACCAAACTTAGTCATCAACTGCTAAAGCCATAAAGCCTCTTGACTAGCAAGTACTATGGCCTGGTACTTAGCCTCTATAGATGAAAGTGCTTGAGCATGCTACTTCTTGTAGGACCATGTGATACGACTAGAGAAAAGACATAACACAAAGCCAGAAGTAGACTTCCAATCATCGACATCACTTGCCCAATCTAAGTTAGTGTAGCCAACAATGTGAGTCCCGATGGTGTAATGAATGCCATAAATGAGTGTGCCCTAATTGTATCTCAAAATATGCCTGGTAGCTTACAAGTGACTCTCACGAGGGTCCTAAGAAAACTAAGAGACAAGGCCAACTACAAAGGAGAGATTAGGAAAAGTGTGTGTCAGGTACAACAAGTTGCCAACCAATTATCGATACAAAGTAACATCCACAAAAGGTGAATAACAGGAGGTAGACAAGGTGGCACCTGATTGAAAAAGTGTTGGAGTAGGCTTGCAATCAAGCATGTCAAAGTGTCGAAGCATGTCAAGAGCATACTTCTACTAATACACAAAAATCCTAGTAGAGGACTAAATAATTTGGAGATAAAGAAAATAGTGTAGCAAATCAAGATCGGTCATCTCAAACTGGTCCATCAATGCATGCTTAACATCCTGACGTATAGATGATGAGCTACTTGTGAGGATAAGATCATCAACATATAGGACAAGAATCAAGATCTCATCTCCAAGACACTGAATTTACACTGTAGGATCAGAATGGTAGTGAGTGAAGCCTATAGAAAGTAGAAAAGAGTTCATCTTCTCATACCAAGCCCTAGGGCTTGCTTGAGACTATATAATGAGTGTCAAAGTCCACAAACCAAGGAGGAATCTTGCACAAATCCTAGAGGCTACACCATATAAATCTCCTCAGTGATATCACCATGTAGGAAGGCACTCTTCACATCCATCTAAAAAATAGGCCATCCCTATAAAGCAACGGGGGATAAGAGAAGGTGGATAGAATTCATCTTGGTAACAAGGGAAAATGTCTCAGTGTAGTCAATACCCTCAACCTGTGAAAACCCTTCACAACAAGGCAAGCCTCATGCTTATCAATAAAACCATTAGCAACATACTTAGTATGATAGATCCATTTGCATCGCACTAGCTTTCTCCCCTTAGGAAAAGGACAAAGATCCCATATATGTGATGATGGACACGCTCTACTACCACTAACAAAGGTACGCTCTGATACCACTGATGAAGGGCCAACACCACCCTTACAAACTCACAACCAAGATCACAAAAATATTTAGACAAGAGATGACAAAAATGCTTCATAAAGCATCATCCATTAATACTTAAAATTCATTAGAAGCGATTACATTTGAAGAGCTTACAACTCAAGAACTTCTATTTCTCAAACTTCCATTAGAAGAGCTTCCATTTCTCGAACTTTCTTCTCAAACTTGATTACAAATGATAATAAGCCTTGCTTAAATAGGCACTTCTAACCCAAGACATTACAAACACAACCAATGTGGGATAAAAGGTAAATACAACTACCTTTAAATAAATATTAAATTCCCACCCCAAATACAACTAAGCACCCAACAAATATTAAATACATGATTCAAGGAACTTTCCACAAACTTCTAAATTGCCACCTACACACCTCGATTAATGGAATAACAACTATTTTTATTATTTTTCTATTTATGCCACCCACGCACCTTGAAAATAGAAATTCCTATTTTCTCCATTTTTCCTATTTTCAATTTTTTTTATTTTCTTTCTATTTTCGTCACTTTCTCTCTCCTCCACAAATTTTTTTTTTTGCTCTTTTTTTTTTCTAATAATTTAATTTTCCCATGCGAGATGCTCCTGCATTAGACTCCCTTGGTAGATAGAAAAGTGTGTCCCACACTTTGACGCCAAAAGAAATATATACCACCATCTTCATCTTCACCACAAGCTTCCACCTCAATAGGGACAAGAAAACCAACATGCAAATCTTCCACATTTTTGTTTGTTGATGCATGATGCTCCTGCATCTGACTCCCATGGTAGGAAAAATTTTGTGAATATGGATTCACAAAATGAAGTAGCCACTATTGACATTTTTTTTTTCTCTTCCTCCAACACATAGCTGGAACAAGTATCTGATGCCGATATATTTCCTTCTTTCTTCTTTTCCAACAATTGGCTGGAACAATTGTTTGCTGCTGAAAATACTCCTTCGCAATGAACTCTATCCAAGTATAACTCTCATCCTCATCCAATTTTGTTGAATTAATCACACCTGTAACAAACCCAACAACACCATACCAATCTTCCTTTACATACCACACATCAATATGATTCTTCATCAAAGAAGAATATTCATCCTCCATTGCATTGTCCCATTCAAAATGTCCTATCACTTTTGCAAATGTATAAGGATCATAATAAATAGCATGACTAAAAAGATTGGAACCCATAGTATGAGAACAGGTGTGAGAGCAAGTGGAAGGGTCACCAGCTAGAGATCTGGTAGCCTCAACTATAGCTTGAGCCTATTTAAGCATCTGGGGAGGATCCTATGGTAGAGGTAAATGGGGATCACCATGATCATCATCCTCATCATCTATGAAACAAACTGGAAAAGAGGAGGGAGTAGTGGGAAGTGAAGTAGTAATTGGAGGCAAGGTATGAATTGTAGGAGGGCTCTCATCAAATTGGACATCCCGTCGAAATAGAACCTCTCTAGAATTAAGATCAAACAACCTGTAAGCCTTAACATCCTTGTAGTAGCCAGCAAAAATGAGTGGTCGGCTCTTCTATTCCATTGCTTTCCTTTGAGTATCAGGTAGAAATGCCCATGCTACACTCCCAAAAACTCAAAATGATGATACATTAGGCTTGACATGAGACCAAGCCTCCTTAGAAGTCATATGTTGAACTTCCTTATGAGGCATCTGATTCTGAATATAATTGGCACAATTGATTGCCTCTTCCCAAAAACACATATCCATGGACTTGGACTGAATCATACAATTAGCCATCTCTCAAAGTGTTATGTTCTTTTCTCTTGGCACACCATTCTGCTAAGGAGTGTAGGGGATTGAAAACTGATGTTGAAGACCATGTTCAGAACAAAAATCCCTAAAAGCTTGGTTCACATACTCACCCCCATTGTCCATGTGTATCTGTCGAATAGAAAGACTAGACTACTTCTCTACAAATTTCTTAAAGACTCAAAATGAATTAAAGACATCAGACTTGTACTTGAGAAAGTACACCCATGTGCGTTTGGAGAAGTCATCAATGAATGTAAGAACATATCTAGCACTTGAAAAAGGAGTAGGAAATGGCATAAGGTCACTATGAATCAACTCCAAAGGTGCCAAAGCACAAGTGGTTCATCCATGTGGAAAAGAATCCCTATATTGCTTGCCAAGTGCACAACCCTGACAAACACCATCTGTATAGGAAATCTAGAGAAGCCCAAGAACAAGTGCCTATGTGCTCATCTACTAAAGATATTTGTAATTGACATGGGCAAAACATTCATGCCAAAGTCTACTTACTAAATCTACATGTGCAACAAGACATGAACCTATGTCATCAAAAGACTCAAATCAATCAAATTTATAGAGGCGAGATGTAGAGTCAACAATCCCTATAGCCACAATCATCTTAGAATCATGTAAGTCCTGGATGACCACATCATGTAGTGAGAACTCAACTATCTTACCAGAGCCAAAGTGGCAAATCTAATAGATAGACAATAGGTTCATTGAAATGTTAGGGACACAAAGAACATCCTAAAGAGAGCCCCCAATTAGTACAACAAAAGTTCTAGAACCCATAACTAAAAGTTGTGATGGGTTCCCAATAGCAATCTGTGACATAGCGCAAGGAGCAAGTGAAGTAAGCAACTTAGGAGTGTTAGTCATATGGTGAGAGGCGCAAAAATCAAGAATCTAGGTAGGCCATGAATTCATAGCTCGAGAAGAAAGAGCATGACCTTTCCTCGCTAGGGGGATGATGACTTAGGAGTAGAAATTTGATGCTCCTTCATGGCTTCCTCCAAAGCCTCCAAATGCTTCCAATACCTAGAAATGGGATGTCCATCCTTGCAACAAAAACTGCAGGTCTTAGTTGATTTCTTCTTGGTCTTGGAGGTAGACTCAATAGACTTCAAAGAATCTTTACCCTTTGGAGGGTTAGCTGGAGGAGCAGGATTAGGTTTTGGTGTGTCTTTCTTCAATTTGGCTTTCTTCCTTGATTTCCCTTTAGAAGATTGGGCAACCAATGCTTGGTTGGAAGAGCCAAAGGTATCCACCTATTGGATCTTTGCCTATTCCCATGTTAACTAATCAAAAAATGTCACAAATGAAGGCATCTAATGTTTGTTAGCAAAGGCATCCATAGTGGAGTACAAAGTGGAAGAGAAGATCTGATATTTTCGTCACAACTTTGAGAGTATAAAAAAGATACACTCATTATCTTTTCTTTTTTTTTCCACATCCCTACAAAACTGCATGCACAGATTTGAAGTTCATCAAGAAGTCTTCAATAGTGGGAAAACTAGCTAGTAATAATGAAGTTAACTTTGCGTCAAGCTAAAGTGCCTAGAACTCATTCACTACACCAAACAAAGTCTAAAATTTGGTCCAATATGCCCATGGAGTGGTCACGCCATCCAAGTGAAACAATAGACTATCTAAAATGTTTAGTGCAATCAATCCCATGGCCTCATCCATTTTATTCCTATGCTGAAGAACCTCAAAATGGATCATTAGAATAGGTTGATTCTCATCCAAACATGACCATAAGCCTCTTGACATGAGAAGCCTAGTCATTTGTGTCTTTCAATTGTGATAGTGGTGTGGCATGAGCTGGGTCACAGATGGATCTAACATTGAGAGAAGATGGAAGCAGAAGGGTCTTATTCTGAAGTAAATTATAGAAAAGAAAATGTCCCCCCACAATGTATAAAGATATCCCTCAAGTACCAAAAAGTAAACTATAGAAAGCACAAAAACTAAAAAAAGAACCTAGATTCCAGATATAGAGAAGGAGGAAACATAAGCCTCTACTTTGACACCAAAAATGAGAGTTTAAATAAACTTAGAATGTGATGAAACTAACATCATTTTCTTCATCTCTGAGTGAACTTTCTAGAACTTCTTTTGGATCGGAGAAAGACCTCTATATACTCAAGTTATGGCCAAAAAACCAACTATAGCTCAAAAAGACTAGCTTCATGGCAAAAAATTTGATGGTTGTATGGCTGTCAACTTAGATGTCACCAAAAAAAATCTAGCCACTGGTTTGCTGACATCAGAAACCAAAAAATGATGTCATTGGGCCATAAAATGATGTTAGTAGGTGAGGCAGGTGTGATGACATTAGCCTAATGTGTTGCTGAAAAAAGATGACATGGAGCCAAGAAAAGTTAATGTAAGCACCAAAGAATGATGTCACTATTACCAGGGAGTGACATCACACTAGAGTGGTGATAGGCAGTGGTACCACTTATGGTGGTGGCACTTGGGAGGAGACCTCAGTGGCGCTACTAGTTGTACACTGGTGGGGGTGGTAGGCTAGTGGCTTGTCGGCAACAACTGGGCAGTGGTCTCATCACTTTGGTGTGGCCGGCCACAGTGGCACTTGGGCTAAATGCCGATGGCATGGTGGCAGCCCCACAATGGCATGGTGGTGGCATGGTGTTACTACTGTCGAATAAATATTTTTTTGCATGAAAATTTTGTACAATCCATACGGTCAGCCTAAGGGGGGCTAAAAAAAATCTCCAAATGCCATGGAAGCCAAAATTGAAAAGTTTTATATGAATTTTAATTGTAACTGGCCTTCTGAACTCAATGGAAGCATCCATTTAGGTCCAAAGTTTGCTAAAAAATTTCTCTTCCCCCCCTCCCCCCCTTGATTGAAGAAAAATGCACAAATAAACTATGATTTATGTATGATTTATGTCTCTAAATTATGGCTTCAAAAATCCTTCAACCAAGAAGCAGTAGGGAGGCTCTGATACCATGTAGAAGTTGATAAAAGCCAACTTCACAATGCACTAAGATCACCTACATGCAAATAACTTGTTGAAGAGAAACTAAAGAAGGAAGGAACAAGAGCTTGAAGCAACAAAGAGAAATTATATTGCAACAATGAGAAAAATGAAATTGTTGTACAAAAATGCAAAGGGAGAGCCTATTTATAAAGGCCTTTAGGAAGCTTAGAAAGTGCTAGAAAGTGCTAGGAGATAAGAATGACAACTAAGCATACATCCACAAAAGGTGGGATATCCTTGATCAAGTTGAGAGGATAAGTATGACTTAGATAGGAAAAAACTCCCGTGTTGTCAATAGCTCATAGACTACAACTAATAAATAAATGCATTTAACTAAGTAAACTTAAGTAAAAGAGTAAATAATAATTATTTACTCTAACATTATTTTCATATGCAATAACTACATATTCATGACCTGCATGATATAGAAGGATAAGTTAATGCCAAAATTAAAAGTAATATATTTTAACCAAGTATTAAATTGGCAACTTAGTACCCAGTTCAAATAGGTCAGATACATGCTCAAAATATGTTGATGCTTCAATCTAGTTGAGTTGTAGTGATGTAGGAAGTTGATATGAAACAATTGAATTGTGAAGTTCTACAAGAGAATTGGTCAACCCACTCTTTTGATTCACATTCATCCCATAAATGATGCATACAAGTAGAGAAAAAGTATGGAAGATTTCTAGTATGAATAGCTAGTGATAATGCATTTGAAATTCAAAATTAATGCTAGCTATTGATGATGCATTTGAAATTCAAAATTAATGCATCTCACTTGATCCTTTAAGTGTACAAAAATCTTGCAAATTCTCACTTTTAGGTTCATGTATCAACCAAAAGTATCTAGAAATCATAAGATTACTTGCATTACCTGGTCCCATCATAGAATTGCACCATTGGACAATTATTTCACCATTTTCTAATATTGTGCTAGCTTCACACATTAATTCCTCTCTACTAAGTGATATTTTCACACATGCTCTCCCTTTCCATGTCCCACCTTAGTGAAATTCCAAAAATGTTGCACTGCACTTGTCACATACATCCTACTCAACCAATAGAACATCCTTGCATTCTTGAATTGTGTGGTGCAATTTGTTTGACTGTATAATGTGTTGATTCTATCTTACAACATTTTACCTCAAATTATCATAGAAACTCTAAAACATTCTTGCACAAACTCTGATGAATGAGTTTGATCATCACTGAGATAGAAGTGATACTCTCTTAATACTTTTATGTCATCCTTTGTGCTATCATGTGTATGAATAAATGCTATCTCTACAAAAATTGACACTTGTATAGAGTTGTAATACATCGGTTGCACTTCATTTGGAGGTTTTAGTGTATAGTTTTTAGTGAAGTCAAAAATTGACACAATCGTACTCAAGGGAAAATTGTCCTTACACAACTTGAATTGCTCATCTAATCATCTAGATCTATGTGTATTACCTATGTAGTGATAAACTATTTTCTCTTGAAATAATTTCATAAAATCAGCTACACATATACCACTTTTCACTAATTCACCTCTTTAATTCTTTTCCATCTTTAACACCATATATAACTTACTCATACTTTCCAAGAGAAACTAGTGTCTTACCAATTTCATCTGTGCTATCTAGATGTAGGCATCTATGCAAATTTTGCAAACCACCACATTGAGGGATAAAACCTTTCAAACACATGGTCTTATGATAAATGCACCCATTATCTCATTTACATAGTACACTTGCAATAAACTCTCTTGGTGACTTAGGAGGTAATTGTAGACCATATTCCTACAATAATTTGTTAGTATGCAAACTACAACATATATAACGATAAACATCATAATGCATAGAAAATTGAACTTGAACCCTAAAACAACATGTAGTTCATGTATGATTTATCTTGACATAGAATGGTTTTGTCATTTCAAAAAACCTTTGGCTAATTTTAATTTGAGAAAATCTTTGAAGAAACATTTCATAAAATTGTGTTTTAGTCATATCTAAAAAATATTTTTTATGTGGCTTATGGTTTGTTTTTCCAACTCGTCTTTTAATGACATCTTTTTGGTTTGGTGAAGCTATTGTGTTGTCACACCAAAAGTTTTCTATTAATATTCTTAGTGCATCAAAATAACTTTGACCTTACATGGGTTTCTACCTTGGAATGACCAAAAAGAAGTCTCATTAGAATTCTCAATTTTCTCTTGCCTCACTAAGGCTTTGACTAGTGATGTTTTACTTATCCTTAATGATTTACTTGTTTTTCTCACCATATGAGTTTTTACCATTTCATTTTCTAGTATGGTTGATGTGAGGAACTGTCAACTTGTATTAGCATATTTAGAAGGTGCTTTTGAACCAATGGATTGCTATACATTGACGAGATTTCTAATAATGCTTCTTTCACTACTATTTTCAAATGTTCTTAACCCCAAAATTCTTGTTGTCCCTCTAAATTTCAGATTTTTAACCATTTCAACAAGTTGAAATCTTCCACTTTGATTTAAATTTTCAAAATAAATATTCCAAATCTTTTTAATAATTCTCCTACAATTTCTTTGTAACATTTTATCATGAATTGGCTTCAAAATATTTTTGTCAATGTCAATTAGAAACTTTAGTTTTCTAAGAATTATTCTAGGAGATGTTTATGTACATGCATGCTCTATATTTTCATTACTTACATTATGTGCATTCATCATTTCAACTTTAGATGTTGCATTAGGGGCATTAGGTGGCGTAAGTGTATTTTTCATAATCATTTCAATTGGGGTATGTTGAACATTTTCATTTGTTAAATAGGTGCATTTGTGACATCAATATAAATAGGTAGATTTTCATCACTTACATTGAGGGCATTTGATGATATACCTTCACATAATCTCCTGATAACCTCCCTTGTCTTTATCATTGCTACCTCTCATTTTTCAATCATTCCTTTCTTATTATTTCCCATGATTTTAGATTCAAATTACCATACAAACAATAATATCAACAAATACAAAACTAAACAATTTTACATGATTATTTATGCTCAATCATAAGATACTAACATAAAATAAGATGTTGGCACATGAAAAATATCAAATTTAGCATTTCCAAGCACACAAACCCTTATACTTGCATACCTAGTATAGAAACACATGTGAAACAATAATAGAACCTAGTGGACCCAACTGAAACAACATAATAACCATTGACATGCTATTTCAGTTATAGTTTTCAATAACCCAATTGGGGTATTGAGTTTTGACTACATTATCCATATGGGCTTATAACCCTATCGGGTTATGTACTCTACTATAGAAATGTAGATTGAAGGAGGGAGAGAGTGATGGAGAGAATGAGATAGAGGTTGGGGATATGATAAAGAGACAGAAGGAGATACAAAGAGGGTGATGGGATAGGGGGGAGAGAGAGAGAGAGAGAGAGATTGGGGGATATGATAGAAAGAGTGAGAGAGATGGGGAGAGAGAGAGAGAGAGAGAGATTAGGGGATGGGATAGAAAGAGTGAGAGAGAGAGAGACAGAGAATGAGAGAGAAAAGGGGATAGGAGATAAAGGGAGGGGGATATGATAGAGAGAGAGAGAGAGAGAGAGAGATTAGGAGATATGATAAAAAGAGTGAGAGAGAGAGATGGAGAGAATGAATGAGAGAGAAGGAGATAAGAGAAATAGAGAGAAGGGATATGTGCGCATGTGTGTGTGTGCGCGCACACACACGTGTGTGTGTGTGTGTGTGTGTGTGTGTGTGTGTGTGTGAGAGAGAGAGAGAGAGAGAGAGAGAGAGAGGATGTGATGGAGAGAGAGAGATTAGGAAATAGGATAGAGAGAGAGAGAGATAGAAAGAGTAATAGAGAGAGAGAGAGAGGTTAGGAAATATGATAGAAAGAGTAAGAGAGAGATGGAGAGAATGAGAAAGAGAAGGTGAAAGTGGAGAGAGAGAGAGATATTAGGGGATATGATAGAAAGAGTGAGAGAGAGATGGAGAGAATGAGTGAGAGAGAATGGGATGAGATATATATATATATATATATATCTAGAGAGAGAGAGAGATATTAGGGGGAGGGAGAGAGAGAGAGAGAGAGAGAGAGAGAGAGAGAGAGAGAGAGAGAGAGAGAGAGAGAGAGAGGGAGAGAGATAGTATAGAAATAGTGAGAGAGATGGAGAGAATGAGAGAGAGAAGGAGATAGGAGGGATGGAGTGAGAGAGAGATGGAGAGAGAGAGAGAGAGAGAGAGAGAGAGAGAGAGATTAGGGGATAGGTTAAAGAGAGAGAATGAGAGAGGTAGACAGAGATTAGGGGATATGATAGAAAGAATGTGAGAGAGAAGGGGATAGGAGGAATGGAGAGAGAGAGAGAGAGGGAGAGTAGGGAATATGATAGAAAGAGTGAGAGAGAAGGGGATAGGAGAAAGAGAGAAGGGGATAAGATAAGTAGATGGAGAGAGAGGATATGATAAAGAGAGAGAATTTGTGTGTGTGTGTGTGAGAGAGAGAGAGAGGGAGAGAGATAGAGAGAGAGGGAGGGAAAATGTGTATGTTCATGTGTGAGAGAGAGAGAGAGAAAGAGGGAGAGAGATATTATAGAAATAGTGAGAGATATGGAGAGAATGAGAGAGAGAGAGAGAAGGAGATAAGAGGGAGGGAGTGAGAGAGAGATTAGGGGGTATGATAGAAAGAGTGAGAGAGAGATGGAGAGAGAGAGAGAGAGATAGATTAGGGGATAGGGTAAAGAGAGAGAATGATAGAGGTAGAGAGAGATTAGGGGATATGATAGAAAGAATGTGTGTGTGTGTGTGTGTGTGTGTGAGAGAGAGAGAGAGAGAGAGAGAGAGACTAGGGGATATGATCAAAAGAGTGAGAGAGAAGGGGATAGGAGAAAGAGAGAGGGGGATAAGATAAGTAGATGGAGAGAGAGAGAGAGAGGATATGATAGAGAGAGAGAGAGAGATTACGGCTTGGTGATAGCCTAGGGAAATGACCCAAAGGCTTGGGAGACTATTTTCCCTCCATTTTTTTTTCTTTAGATATTTTTTCATCTTCTAAGATGAATTCTTGTCTTTGTCTTCATCAAGTATGCTAATGGTGAAGTGGGTATATCTAAAATCACCACCATAATCTTGCATGTCTTCTTAGCTTTCTAACCATATAATTTTTTTCTATTTTTTGGACAATATTAACATTATAAACATTAATTACTTTTGCCAATGCCTTGGCATTCCTTATAGACATACGTCTACCATTTTTTTAATAACTTTTGATATACTTAACCAAATCCAAAATAAATTACATGTTATATTTCTACACTTTATTACGTACATTTTTTTTTTTTAAATCTATCTGTAATTATTTTGATGCAATTTATGCTCAACACATGAACAAGTACCAAGATTTCAAGATGTAATCTATTCAATAATTCATTAAAAAACAAATATACATCATAAAATTACAAAAAAATACACAACTTCTAGATATGACTCTTCAATATCATCCTGCCAAAGGGATATGAAAAATATTAAATATTACTAGTGTCTTTTGTGTTGCACACAAAAACAACTAGGTTATGTTTTCTAAAATAATCAAGAAGTATGTTTCATGTACATAAGGTTTGACCCACCTAATATATCTATTTTTAAAAAACTTTAGTATTTTAGAAAGTAGATTTAGAGTGCTACAATTTATATATTTTACACATCTTGTCATTTTTAGTGGATGACCCTCAAATGTCTCATCCAAGTTAAGGTTTACCTGATCTCAGAAAAAAGGTGTTGACTTATACCCCCCTTTTGGTACACCATCTTGGTGCACTCACCCTCAACAATTCAAGAACATTTCAGAAGATGCTCCCTCAAGAAAGGAAAAAAAATTAGTGAATCGTATCAATATATATATATATATATATATATATATATATATATATATATATATAGAGAGAGAGAGAGAGAGAGAGAGAGAGTCCTCTTTACAAATATGTAATTGCTTTTCAAAAAGGTGTAGATTTGATAGGGAACTTTTCATGGGAGGAAAAAACTATTGGATTCTAATAAGGTCGACCTTGAATACTTATGAAAAAGAAAATATACATAAAAAATAATTTTTTTATTATTTTCCCTAGCTATAAATGTCATCTATAAGATATTTTTAAATTAGAACAAAAAAGATGACTTGCATATACTTGCTTGACGGGAACTACACCCTATATTTTTTAATAATTTAAAAAATGGATTTCAAATTTTTTTTAAATGAATAATTTCTTACTCAAAAAAAATTTATAAAAGCTATAGGCATAAAATTCATTCAATTCTACACATCTCATCAGTTGACATCATCTTCAAATTCGAAACACAAATACCATTTTTTTGTCATTAAAGTTGAATAGTCATATTCTGATATCTTTTTACTTTATAAAAGGTGACACAAGTTTGTGCTTTTACCCAAACTTTATCATCCTTTAGCAGTCATAAAAAAAAAAATATGAAATATTTATCACCATAGTAACTATCAAGACCAATTAGACCACATAGATATGTATGTACTAATTCTAAGATATTATTTGAAGTGTGTGTCTTGCTTGAAATAGTAGACTTTGTAATTTTACCAAGCTAACATTCTTTGCATAGAGAATTTTTTCATTTTTGTAGATCCAACAAACCTCTTATTCTTTTCTTGTTGGAAACTACAATTGGAACAATTGTTATGTTGTCATTGATGTCAAACCTATTGGTGAGATAGTTTTCTATCTTATTGAAGTGTCATATATATTTGATTGATGGAGAGGATTTGAGAAGTTGTTCATAACAAAAGCATCTAGAGGATAGGTTGAGTTATGAAAGAAAACTACAAGTGGACATTTGATTGGTTGGACTTTGAAAAAATAAATTTATTGTTTAAATCATGCCACAAGTGGAGAAGATAGCGATGCTCAAGTCTTGAAAGTATGAACAAAGACAGATCAAATGCATAGGCTTTACCTAGTAACAAAGCATAACATTGCAAATTTGAAGTGCATGCCAAGTGATGCTAGTGTCAACCGAGCCATAGTAAGTGACAAGAAAAATCACTATTGACCAAGCATAATTATCAACTAAGTGATAGTCTATATGTTGAGAAAGAAGTTTAGTAGTAACCAAGTAACCAAGTGATGACTGAGGTACAAGGCCTAACCAATAGTATTTCTTTGTGTGTGCCTATATGTGGATGCTTATAAAATTGAAGCAGTGACTTATTGATTGGAGAATATAAGAAAATGGCTAAGAAGAGTTGAGAAGAAAAGCGATTTCTTAAAGGGTTGCCAAGCGAATTAGAGACAAAATGATAGTGGAGGCTGGATAGTGAATTGGTACATGAGAGCTAAATAAAGATATGTACATGCAAAGTGATTTGTACTAACGGATCAAAATCCTACTATTACTTTCTAACCATTGTAAACAGTGTTTGAAATCCTTTAATAGAGGTTGACCTAACAATCATATGTAAATTATTTAACAAGGTGATAGTCTAACAGAATATTCTAAAGTCCTCTAACAAGGTCACTCCTAATAGGGTGATTAAATCTTTGAACAAGGTCTCATTTAGCAATGTGTTTTGTAACCTTTAACAGGGTTACCTCCTAATAGAGCTCACTTCAAAAGAGTGAAAATTGGTGACATGTTGCTAGTGGTTTTTCCCAAATTGGGTTTCCATTTTAAATCCTATTGTCAAACTTGTGTGGATGTTATTATGATGTTTTACTGATTAATATTTATATTCTAAAAGTCTATTATTTTAGGATAGTGAACAACTAGTTTATGTTACTAATAGTTCACAGTAGATATTGGGAAATGGAATGATAAGGTTTGAATTTGATTAAGTGTTTATTTGTTTAATTGGAACATATGGACCTTGGATAATATATTCACCCTCGCCCCCTCCCTCTTAGTTATTCTAAATATTCTAACAATTGGTATCATAGCTTTGGTGCTTACAAAGAGAAGTTTCAAGGTTCTTAAAGGTAAAGATCATGATGTACAAAAATGAGGACCCAAATTTGAACAAAGAGAATATTGTTGCATGGAAAATGTTGATGAGGCTACATATAGCTGGTATTGGTGATGTTGCAATAGAGTTTCTAGACAATAAACGTGTGAATATAACAACACTCCCTCTGACTACTCAACAACTAAAAGAAAAGAAAGAGCACAATTAGGCAATGTTGGAGATTTCTTTAGCCCTAAGTTATGTTGTGTTTGATGACATAAAAGAATGCAAGAATGAAAAGGAGATGTGGGATAAACTGAAGACCATATATAGAGGAGATGATAATGTATTGAGAGCCAAATCAAATAGTTTAAGGGGAAAATTTAATGAAATGAGAATGTCAGAAGGTGAGAACATAGTTCAATAGTATGAAAAACTCAAGGAGGTTGTCAATGCTATTAGAGGAGACAATGGAAAGATCAAGGATGAAACAGTAATAAGCAAGGTATTGAGGACTCAACTTCCTATTTATTCTATTAGGGTTTCTACAATACAAGAATTGAAATGTACTCCAAGTAATTCCTTAACTCTAGAAGGTGTGATTAATAGGCTTACTACTTTTGAGATGTCTAATTTTGAAAATCACACTCCTAATACTATTGAATCTTCTTTTAAATCACAAATGGTTCTGAGCAATAAAGGAAAAGGAAAACATGTGAAAAGTGGTAATGATACTTCTAATGAAGAACTTGATGAACTTGAGGCACTAATGGCTAGGAGACTTGGAAGATGCAAAGGAAAATACAAAGCCAAACTTCCTATAATATGGTTTTAATGCAACAAAGTTGTTCATATTGCTACAAGATGTCCAGAGAAAGAAGATAACGATAAGAGGAATGAAAGAACATACAAAGGAAGAAGAGATGACCATGACTACAAGAGGAAGAAGGAATAAAAAGAAAAAGGTAAGAAATATTGTTATATTGTTGAAGAAGAAAATGATACTAGATTTGAGAGTAATGATGAAGTAGTCTATGTTGCTATGGAAGAGAATTACAATGGAGATAAGAAAACTGCATTAATTTCTTATGTGAACAAAAGTGATAGATGAATAATTGATAGTGGTTGTTCTAATCACATGACTAGTGATAGAAGTAAATTTGAGAACATTGGACCATACAAGGGTAGTTGTATTAAATTTGGTAATGATGTTCCATATCTTGTGAAAGGTCAAGCATCAATTCAAATGACTGATAAGATCAAATGTGACAATGTTTATTGGGTCAAAAGAATTAAGTATAATATGTTGAGTGTTTCATAGTTAAAAAAATTAGGTTATAGAATTAAATTCCATCATAGAGAGGCCAAGATATTTGATGTTGATGGTAAACTAATTGGAAGGTGGTGATCAAACAAGAGGTAACTTGTTCTATCTAGATTTATCTATTGAGACATGTTTGTTTGCCCAAGATGAAGATATCTGGTTATGGCACAAAAGGTTATGTCATGTAAATTTTGACAATTTGGTTAGCATTAGTAAAATGAAAAGAGTAAGAGGTTTTCCAAAAATGAAGAAACTTGATAATGATATGTGTAAACAATGTCAACTAGCAAAAATGACAAAATTTAGTTTCAAGAGAAAACATATTCATCAAATGACATTTTGGGATTGGTTCATACTAATTTATGTAGACCTACTAGCATTCAAAGTTGTTGTGGAGACAAATATTTCATTCTATTTGTTGATGTCTATTCTAGAATGATGATTGTGATGTTTCTTAAAGAAAAATATATTGCTTTTTAGTTATTTAAGTGGTATTTGGCTAGGGTTGAAAAGGAGACATGGAAGAGTATGAAGTGTTTGAGATTTGACAAAGGTGGTGAATTCATTTCCAATTAATTCAATAGATTCTACAATGAAAAAGGAATCACAAGACAAATTTATACACCTAGGACCCCTCATCAAAATGGAAATGATGTCGAGTCACAAACAAAGGAATCCAAACATAAAGAAAAAAAGTACATATAGAGCATGAACTCAAACCTAAAAAAAAGAAATTTAATGAGCTTGAAATCATTTTTCAAGATGAAACTCTTTAAGAACAAAGAAGAAAAGAGTTTGTATTAAAAAAATATGTAAGAAGACATCATGCACTTGAGCACATAATTGGAGATAAATAATATGGTGTTATGACAAGAAGAAGAATTAGAAGTGATACATGCTTACTTTGTGAGTTTGAGCCCAAATCTATGAAAGATGCTTTAGAAAATGAGGATTAGATACAAGAAATGATTGAATAAATTGGGTAGAGAAAGAACAAAACATGGACACTAGTACTTAGACCTATAAAAAAAATGTTATTGGAACAAAGTGCATATTCAAAAACAAGCTAAATGAGAATGGTGAAGTCACAAGGAATAATAAAATATTGGTATGAAAAGGATATGAATAAGAGAAAGGTGTTTATTATGGGGAGACATTTTCCCCTGTAGCAAGACTTGAAGGAGTTAGAACACTGCTAGCATATTCTTCTTATAAAGGATTCAAGGTACATCAAATGGATGTCAAATATTCATTTTTTAATGTGATACTTGGGGAAGAAGTATACATAGAACATCCTAAAGGATTTTTAGATCTTAGCAAGAAAGATAGGACATGTAAGCTACATAAAGCTTTATATGGTTTGAAACAAGCCCTTAGAGCATGGTATGAAAGACTGCACAACTATTTAGTGAAGATTGTTTTTGCAAGAATTGGTGATAACAACAATCTATACTTGAAGACTGGCAAGCATAATGAGGAAGTGCTATCTAATTTTTTTTTTTGATGATATCACATTTGTAGGCAAGGAAGTATTATGTGAATAATTTGTTGATGAAATGAATAAGGAATTTGAAATGTGAGCGTTTTGTGAGATCAAATTCTTTGTTGCCTTACAAGTGTATCAAATGAAATAAGGTATCTTCATTACTCAATCCAAATATATCAAGGAGTGATGTAGGAGCATCTAAGGTCTTTTCTATTTACCCTGGTAGTTTGATGCAGGGGCATCCTGGCCATCACATTATCCTGTTGATTCTATTGGTTGTTGTCAAGTTACAACAATTACCAAGTGCCAGTAAAATTTTTTTTGTTACCAAGTTGAAGTTATCCCACATCATGTTAACATACTAGTTAGTGTGTTATCCCATTTATTCTACCAGTTTTGACCAAGCAATCCTTCGAGTGATGAGTTGGTCAATTGCAGTGTTTGTTGAGTTGTAGTGTTTATCAAGTTGCAATGTGTGCCAAGTGTTCCTTCATGTGTCGAGTGTTCCTGTTGGATCCTAGTTTTTCTATATGTGTTGAGCACCAGTATTAGTTTTCTATGTCTATTTCCAGTTTAAGCTAGCCTGGCATGTATTTAATTTTTTGATGGGTATTTAATATTTGTTGAGAGCTGACTTGTGGCTTGGCTATGCATTTAGTGTAAGGGTTTGGTAATTTGGTAATTTGTAATAGGCTGCCTTGTGGTCCTCCAAGTATTTAAAGGGGCCTTGGGTAGAGTCTTAGGCATTATGATTTGATGTCGGATTATTATTCAAGCATGGAGATGTAGAGAAGCCTAAAGAAGTCATTTTAGTTAAGGGATCTTACCATGGAGTAGCTTGAAGATAGAAGTTTGTATTTGAGTTTGAAGATTTTTCCTCCTTTGAATTATCTTTTCTTCTTTGTAATGTTCATAGCCTAGAAGGTTGTGTAGCTAGGCATGTTGGATGTAAACTTCTTGATTCGAATATATGAAATATTGTCTGTCTAGATTTGAATCGCATTCCTCTTGTTCATTTTTCATTGTGTATTTGTTTGTTGGTTTCTGGATTACCTCATTTTGGGGTACACCCAGATTAGCACTGCATTAAGGATATACTAATTTTTTTTGGAATGGAAGATTCAAAACTAGTTAGTATACCTATGGTTATTAGACATAAATTATCTAAGAATGATGATTCTACTAATGTGAACTAGACACAAACACATCAATGATTGGAAAACTACAATATCTTGTTCATAGAAGACTAGATATTGCATTAGCAATTGGGATAGTTGCAATAGTATTAGTAAGTCTTAAAGAAAACCACATGATGGTAGTAAAAACACTATGATATTTAAAAGGAGTAGAAGACTATGGATTGTACTACAAGAAAAACGATAGGTTTGAACTAAAGGTATTCATTGATTCTGATTGGGCAAGAAATGTAGATGATAGGAAGAACACAAGTGGTGGTGCATTCTTCTAGGAAAGAGATTGATTTCACAGACAATCAAGAAACACAACTACATTTATAAATCAATAGTCAAAGATAAGTATGTGGTAGTAGTAGTAAATTGTTCAAATGTCATATGGATCAAACAATTGTTGAAAGGTGTTTAGTTATATTTTCATAATGCTTAATGGTAAGAATCCTTTCAAACTCCTCTCTTAAAAAGTTAATCTAGGATCAACTCCAAGGTTTTGGGTGATCTTGTGACCTACTGGAATCTTCTCATTTAAAGATAAATGTATTTTTCATAGGGAGGCCTTTGTTGGTTTTGACCAATTTAGGATAAGATGTTCAATCTACTTGTAGTCTCAAAAAATAACCACAAAAGAGATATATTTTTGGTATTTTTTGTTTTATGATAAATGCAATCTAACAATGCAACTATATGAATTCTTAATTTAACCAAGTGTTATCAAAGTAAATATCAAAGATAAGGTATTGAGAAATGAAAGCAAATAACTTGAAAGGGAAATTCCTAACTGACAAAAATCATGGTAACATTATGTCTATGAGTTAAATCATCAAAAAGATCAAGTGGAAAACTAATGAAAATAGGAGCATTGCTTCCTCAAATCCACTAATGCAATCTTCAATGGAAGCTTAGTAAAAACCAAAAGATGTTTCACTTCTCATCAAATTGCAAGGCTACAGAGAGTGCACTCATGTGAGACAAGAAGCTATATAGGAACAATAGGGTGATCTCTTCTTCAACTTGGTACGTGAACAAAAATTGTCAACATGCAGAAAACACCAAAACTAAAAGATTGCACAATCAAATCAATACAAAAAAACCATTGGCTCCATTATTATTCATGAACAAGAATTCACAAAAATAACACACTTCGGTAAGAATAACTACACTCAGAATGAGAGCACCAATAGCATGTGTTATTGCATCAAAATAATGGCCTTGAGTACATATTACATCCAAGTATTTATATGAAATCATCTCTTCAATTTTTGTTGAGAGTGAGAGATCTCTTAATGCAAACATATGCTTCTAAACTAATTTAAAAATTCTAATTATATAGATACTTACTCTCTCAATGGTGCTAAGAAGGACTCCAGCCTTGTTTATATCAATTAATGGGTGCATAAGCCTTTACATGACTTAAAACAATGAAACAAGAAGTAGATAAGAAGAAGGAATTTGTAAGAGGATTTGAGAGTCACTAGCTCTAAAAATAGAAGGTTGACCTTCTCTAAATGTTTTTGGGAGTTGAACTACCATCAAAATGCATTTCCAATGCATGGAAAGCTCTAAATTAGCAACTGTTAGTTAACTGACAGTGCACTCTTACTTCTATAAAATTCTCATTGCACCTCTATGAAAAGCACACCTTGGTGGCAAGTTCAAAAAATCCAAAAAATTTCCAACTGTCAAAACTAAATTTCTAGCTTTTGAGTTTTCTTCCCCTTTATACAAAATGATGTTTGGAAATTTACTCTTGATTTTTTCTATAATCTATGTCACTTGGGTAGCATCTAGAAAATCAAATGTTTTATACTTATCTTTTATGGTTTGCTGGTAATTGCTAACCTCCATACAAATATTCACAAAATCCTCATTTTTAATGTCTGAGTTTAGTCTTTGTTTCATCTTCAAAAATATCAAGGCAACCATTGTTGTAATACTTCTCAACTTCCAAACTTTTCTCTTGTGTTTGATCTCTTAGCTTTTGTATAACCTCATGTAATGTCTCCATTACTTTATTACTAGCCACTATCTTCACAATCCAATCCTCTAACTAATCAAGTTCCTTAGCTAAGTACAACTCCATAAGTTTATGACACCTTTGTCCCTTTCTTGCTTGAAGTTCTTGGAGGTCCTTTCCCCAAGTATGTACCTCATCCAATAGCCCAAAATTCTAGTTCAATATAGACACTATCTCTTCCATACTAGACTGAACATGGTGCAATAGGTTCAAATTAGCCTATATAATCTATACACCTTATCATCAAAATTGTCACACCATTTTGGACATGCACCCAAAAATGAATCTATTTGTACACTCCCCTTATCTCTCCTTTCCAATGCTATGATGAGAGTAATCTCTAGATTATCAAGGTCAATTAGGCCCACTACTCCATGTAAATAACCTCTCATAAGCTCATTTTGTCTCCTCAGCATTATCAACTTGAACTCATCTCCATCCATGTGTCTAAACACTTCCTTTATACCCATAGTGATTAATACTTTGGTTGTGTCTACTGTGGGTCTCCCTAATTTGATAGTCTTTAGGAGTCAAGTCCTTAGTGTCAACATGTGGAGGAGTGATGGAATATGTGCAAGCAAGTCTTAATCTTGGTTCTTCATTACGAAGGCCAATGTTTGTGCATCACTTGTAGGTGGCTTAGGCTTCTTGATGGCTTTCACTAGCTCATCCATTCCCTCCTTTGCACTCAAGTCCAGTAGCCTTTTTTGTCAAACTATAACCTCCCTCTTTATCTAGGCTAGTGTAGTGCCCATGAGAGATATGTATTTGGCTAAAGAGGAGGTTTGTACTGTTGGCCCTTTTCCCTTATCACTCCTTTCTGGAGTATTCTCCTTCTAAGAGAGATTTATGTTGGGAATTCTTGTATCCATTGCACCCAAATTCCTTTCCTCTACATCATAAGAAGTTTGTTTAGGTTCTTCAGGTATCTATCACTCCTTTGATACTTCATCAGCTAGCATCTATTCGGGCTCTATGTCATCCACTCCTTGTTCTTCTTCATCAGTGAAAGGAGGGAGAGGAGTGACTAAGCCTTTGTCCAAGAATGAGGGATCTTGAGATGGTGGTGGTTATATGCCTAGAGGCCCTTGTGTTAGAGGTGGCATTTGGTTCCAATCCTCTTCCAAGGGTTGATTCGTAAGTACATCTCATATTTTATCTCCTGCCATCTTGGTTCTTACTAACATAAAGTCAAAATAAAAAATGTTAAAGACATATGTTTCTTTCCCTTCATGTTCTTCAATCCATTGTTGTTGCTCATCTTCTAAAGTTGCAACCTAATTAGGTTTCCTAGGGATGGATGGTGGCATCATGGTTGAGCTTCTCCTCCTCTCTTATACTATAGTCTTGGCTAAATGAGTCCTTCGACTTAAAGGGAGATTATCCTCTTCATTGTCATCATCTTCTACATTTGACCTTTTTTTAACCTTCTTGTTTGTGTCCTTCCCCTAGTGGACTCAATTCAAGCCTTCTTAGGAGCTGAGGGGGAGGCTTCTTCCTTTTTTCCAATTGGTAGCACGCTTTATTTTGTCTCCTCTTCTAGTTCTTGTTTTGTATCTAGAGGAGGTATTTGTTTAGTCTCATGCTTGAGCTGCCTCTTCATCTTGAGGCTCTTTAGATTCACAATCAGCTTGTTTTGGGTACTCCTCTTTTCATCTTATTCTTCCCTTTATCTACCGTAAAGTAATCAACATCTCTCTCATGTTGATGTAGCATTTCTAGCGTTACTAGGGATTGAGTAGGGAAAGTTGGTACTATAACTTTTGCACCTTTACCCTTAATTGGGTGTGTTGTGGCTTGAAGGGTAACAACTTGTGGAACTAGGTCAAGGTTAAAAGGCTTCTTGATCCATTCCCTTGTTAAGTGACTTATGTGCCTTTCCCTATGACTCATATTAGCATTCTCATCTCCGTCTATCTCCTCATTCATGATTGGCTAATCATTGATTTTGTTGTGGTTGTAAAATGGATCCAAGACACCTTGAGTGTCTTTTTGAACAACCTTGAGCAAAATATTTATTTTTAAGTCCTTTTCCACTAGATATAGATTCATCCTATAATAAACCCTTATTTGGATATCATAGTCATCTATAAAATCTTTGTGCACAAATTGCTTCCCTGCCAAATGCTAAACTCTACCAATATTATCAAATAAGGGTGAGGGGAGTTTTAATCCTCTAAGGGATATTGATCCCACTCCAAATCAAAGGTCATAATATCTTGTTTCTACTTGATCTCAAATGCACCTATAGTAATAGGCCATACCCATGTCTTCTTATGTTGTTTCTCACTCTGACGTATGCAAATGTGATTTGTCTGGCAATCTCCAATAAGATGAGCCTATCTTATGGATATCTCATGAGTTTCTTTGGATTCACCATAGTACCAACTACCCTTAGATAAGTGAATTTTTGAACTAGATGTAGTAGGAACCGATCTCTGTAATCCTCGTTGCTACCTCTACTGACATCCATTTAGTATAATCACCCTCTATAAATTGGATGGTTGTAAATATAAAATCATCATTCACTATTCGACACTCCTTACTTTGATTTGAGATTTTTCTTTACCAACATAGGATATACTACATAGGGCTAGGAGCTGGCATCTTGCATGCTTCCCTACTTATACAATGTTGGGTAATCAGTTATCCTTGCTGCCAATAAGTACACCAAATATGATATCATATAAAACTTAGGGTCAGCTTTAACTCCTACTAGGTGCTCATCTAAGTTTTCACTCAGTGTTGTGGCCCAATCAATTGGGATGTTGGTTGTTATAATGGTCTCTATGAAATGGACCATCTAGATATGAAGATGCCTAGCTGCTAGTAGACCCATGACTTTTCTCAAAAGTAAAATGACATATCCGATGTTGTCCTTCATATATCCCCTATTTATGTCTACACTTCCAACTTTGTGTCCTACAAGTATTTTATCAATCAAAAATGATTATTGTATGATCTTTGTGGCCTTCTTATCTTTCTCGCTATACCATCTTTCTACTCAATCATAAGTTATTTTTACATACTAATTAGCTCTAGGGAGATGGAACACTTTCTCAATATTCCTAGGTCTAAGGTCTAGGACTATCTTCCCTATGAAACTTTTAATAACTCTTTCTTCTAACACATAGTTTTCTACCAATGCCATGATAAGTTTTGAGGATTGCATTGATGTAGGATGAGATGCTGCATTGACCAACCCAGATTAGATAAGTGCAGAGACCATTGTGGACCTCTTTAGGTTTATTGTAGAGGATGAAGAATGTGTTCTAGTCTATGTGTTCCAGTTCAGTATCTCTAATCTCCGAATGTCCATTCTAAAAATGTGATTTCTTTAGTGCACCTTGAAATTTGAAGACAATGGGTTTTGGAGAAATATTCTCTACAAGTGGGGATAATGAGGATGCCATTTTATATCCATAAAAGAGAAAAAAATTTAGCTCAAAAAGATGAAAATTAAACCATAAACAAAGCCTAATTGCTGAAAAATCAAACTCAAAGCACCAAAACCTCAAGAAACCACTAAAAATCCCCTTAGAGAGCCCTAGAATGTAGATTAGCACACCTTAATAGGTGTGCTAGGTGTACTTAAAAGGCATTCTAAGAGTCTTTTGGTGTAGTTATGCACGTGTGCACATGTACACCCTAGTATGGTGTACACATGCACAACATGTGTGAAGGAATTTACTTCAAATTAAAATGTGTATAAGGGTGCACACAAGAACACCGTGATGGGTTGTGCATGTGCACATCCTTATTTTTTATGCCTTAAGGTATGTTCTTTAAAGATGCACATGTGTGCACCTTGGGGAGCTGCATACATATGCACCTTTCCTATGTGTTGCCTTAGGCTCTTTTTATTTTAGGCTATGAACAAAGGTGCACACATGCACACCTTTAACATGTGTACATGTGCACACCTTTCAATGTCTTAACACTTGGTTGTTTATATTGTGTAGGTTTAGAGATGCACCTTTGAAGGTCTAGAGGTGCAGGATCAAGGAGGTCCCAAAGAAGAATGAGGATAGTGGAGGGGGTCTTAGGCTTTTATAGGCCTAGGGCAGTGTGCATCCTTTGTAGGTGTACACCTATGCATATGCATAGGTGTGCATCTATAAAGGAGAAAAGTGTGCACTTGCACATCTAGTGCACTTGCACATCTAGTGCACTTGCACACCTCAGATGGGTGCACATGTGTACTAGTGCACCTTTTAGCAAAAAAAATCCTCATTCACTCAATTTTTTGAGTTCTAACACCAATTTTCTTAGCTAGAGGACAAGGGCTAGATCCAAACTCCAGGTGGAGTTCCAAAATGACCCAAGCCTCAAACTAGGGATCTAGGAGACAAAAAAAATTACTAAGGGGTCCCCATTTCTAAGGGAAATGGGGTGTGCATTGTGAAACCACAATAAAAGGTATGAAGGAAGAGATTATTGATCCAGTGGTTCTATTGTGATAACACAAGTACTATTAACATATCAAAGAACCCTATAATGGACACAAAGAAAATGCATATTACTATCAAGTAGCATTACTTGAGAGAGATAGTTCAAGACACAGAAGTGAAATTGGAGTATGTGAACACAAAAGAGAAAATAGTTGACATAATATTAACTAAAGCTTTACCTAAAGATGTGTTGGTAAATAGATTGTCCTTTTTATTTAACTCTTAAATGCCCAAATTTAGGAACAACAGCTAGAAAGTTGTTCTAAAATAACTAACTTCCCTCTAAATTCCTAGGTATAGCTCCCTATTGTATTGTCATTTGAAATGAATTATGTTTTCTTTTAAATCTAAAATGGGGTGTGTTCTTCACTCAAGAATGAGAGAGGCAAACCAAGCAGGGCCCAGAAAAGAACTAACTTAGGCAAGAGTTGGTATTTTAAGATTAACTAAGTCTATGAATTCACATGTCTCATGAGCCCACAAAGCTTAATAATTTGATCATTCCTATTAACTAAAACTAAACTGATATCAATAGGAAACTAACTACAAAGACTAAAAGAATAACTTGAAAGAAAACACAAAAGGGATTTCTCTTGAACCTGTAATAACAATACTATTATCTTCAGTATGATGCTTCAAAACAAGGGAGTGAAACTTTGTTCATTCCTTGATTAAATTTAGATGAAAGAGAAAACATGGAACTAACATAAAATAAAATGGAATAGAAAATAATTGACACAAAATACCATTCAATTGTCTCTACAACATCAAATATTTCTTACCAAAAATTAGCTGGCCCTTTATTAATCTTTCAATTTAGTACATATAGGATTCTGAGATGACCATTACAAAGGAATTTAAATCATTTCATCTCCTTAGAAATGACAAATGACAAGGAGCCAAAATGTCCATTGCAATCATTACATCAAAAAAATTTGAAAAGGACAGAATATGAATTACTCAACCTTCTTTCCCTTTTCCAACTTTTCCTTATAAGCCTTGGTGGTGACAATGATTGGAATTGATTCCTCATGCCTATGAACATGTACATTAGTGTCTCTTAAGAGCCATTTAGAATGCTCCCTAGCTAAATCTTTGACAATATTTAACTAATCTTGTATCTCCTCCATGGCCACTTGTACACACCTGCCAAGTTTTTGGAGCTTGAAAAATCTATTATGATAGCCAAAAGATATTTCCACCAAACTATCTATGTAATTGGAGAAGTTTGTTTGCATGACAACTACTCCATTGATTCACTTTCCTTGTCCACTAGTTTGGGAATCCATATGTAGACCTCTTAGGAGTTCATAGTCTCTATCTTGATCCTTTTTCACTTTAGCTTTTGTTTCCTTAAGTCTCTCCTCTACCGCGATGATCATCTTAGAATTGAATTGCATGCTTTGGTACCACTCAACTAAAGGTTCATCTCCTTTAGGAAAGATATTTTCTTCCACAACCTCCTTAAATTTTATATGGATAATCATTTTTAGTAAAGAGACACAATCTTCACTCTTAACTTTCTCTGCTGTCAGGGTAGCTCTATTTGTTGAAATGTTATCCTTCTCTATTTAGAGCCTTAGTATTACATTGCCAATTTGTTCTGTAATGGTAAGTCCCTCTAATTTGACCAAAAAATTATCTTCTTGGAGCTGAGAGATGAGTTCTTGGACATTGGTAGCAATAGGATCACTAGTAATTGACATTCTAGAGATGCTTACCAAAGGGGTGACTAGCTGCCTAATGAAGCCATTAAATTTGTGGATTTCTACCTTCATTCTGACTTTAGAAAACTTAAAACTTTTAGGTTGGCCCTCTATTACTTCATTTGTTGACTTCCATAAGCTAACCTTGGTGTCATGTCTAACCTCATCGAGATCCACATAGTGTAGGGAAAAATCATCTATAGACATATCTTTGATTCTTCCTTCTTTAGTGGGCTTTGCAATTTCCATTGTAAAGTGCCCTATTTCAAGATCTTGTCCAAGAATTGACAAGGTTATATGCTTTTTAACTTTGCTTAGTGTTAATCCAGATTGGATAGCTAGAGATAAGGTATCTTTGTTAGGAACTCCATCTCTCCTCTTCCTTTTTCTATCCAAAGTGTCTTTTAGCCATGAATCTATATTGATCACCTTGGAAGTAGTCCCAAGAGCACCTATACTAAACATATTTCTCTTGACTAGAGTGAGTGTTTTCATGGCTAAAGAGAAAGGATTCTTAGGGGCCTACGAGATGAGTTTTGAATAATTGGGCCTTTATCTACTTCTGAAGTTTCCTTTGTCACCTCATCAGATTCAGTTGACTCACTCTCACTACTTCCACCATCTCCTAAGTCCACTACTTGCATGTGGAGACAACTTAGAAGGAGAATTGTAGCACTTATAGATGGAATTGGACTACTATGAGGCAAGAGGGAGAGAGTGACTGCACCATCCTTTAATTCCTCTGCCTTCTTCTTCTTAACCTCTGCTGGAGTTTTGATCATTGGAAGGGAGCCATCCTAACAAGTTTTAGCTAGGGGAATGCTTTTGTTAGGAGGTTGATCAACTCTATCTGATGGTTGAGTTAGTCCTTGGGCAATGGCCAAGGTTACACCTAATGTACCACCTTGAGAGGAAGAAGTCATTTTAGCCTTTGGGGAGGCTTGAGTAGATGTGCTTTTACTCTAACTCTTTCTGGCTATGGTCCATTTGACCCATTTTATAGTCCTTTAGTAGATTCAAGCCATCATTATATCTATCTCTTCCCCAAAATCTTCATAAGGATCTGAGCTTATTGGAGTGCCTCTTAGCTTAGTTAGGAAAGTATTGCTATATATGTTATGACCATTATCCTCTAGTTCTTCCATGTCAATATTGACTTTGTACATCTTCACTTGATTAACTATTAGTCTGGCGAAAGCATGATCACAACTCTCAAACTCATCTTTGCAATCAGCCCAGTAGTCCTCAATGGTGTTAATGTGCTTGATTACACTTCTAATTTGCAAAACATGCCTTGTATACCCATTTAGATTGAACATACGCCTCAAGACTTCATACATATCCAATTTATACTTCATTTTAAACACCCTTACCATGTTCTTGGCATCTAAACAAGTGTCATAGCTGAAAGCTCCCACCTGAATGGGAAATTTGTACCCTTTGTTCTTTAGATTCTCGCTCAACATGTTCACTTGAATAGCTTGTCACACGATCTCAATCAACATGAACATATCACTGGGGTATCTTAGTAGCTTCAAGGGGAAACCATCAAAAGTTACAAGATGCAAATAAGAAAATGATGATAATTGGATGAAATAACTCCCAAATTGGCTGAAGGCTGGAATGGCTTTGGGGTTGAATCTCCTCTCTCGACATCCTTGTAGCTCCCTGCAAATCCTCATAGTGAATGCATCATTAACTTTTACATATTTTGCATAGCTATTTTCTAGCTGTAAGCATCGATAAAACTCATAAGATTTTACATCATTAGGAAAATTTTCCACTCTTGGGAGGCCTGGCCATAGTTGTAATGAGACCAACATATAGATGAGGAAAGAGGAAAAATAGAATTTATTGTAAAAATTTGTAGCACAGAGAGCACTGGACAAAATTTCACTTACCTCATGAGTCTAGTCAATATATTAGGTGTCAGACCAAATGACTTGCACCAAAAAGGAATATTACTCAGTAATATTCAAAGCTTCTATCTCACCTTTCAATCTATGTAGAAGGACCAAGATATCAATGATCTCTAGTTTGAGGTTGGTTCCAAACAAGGTCTTAGGAACCTTACTCTTAGAACTCCATGGATTTTGGAACAATGTCTACATGATTTCTTTCCTCCAAATCATCTTCTTTGAGGAGAACTCAAAAATGGCTCCTCCAAAGGTCAAGTCTAAGAATTCCTCCTATTTAGGTACTCACAAGAAATTCACCACGACTTTCCTATCAATTGAAATCAACATTGTGTTATCTAGTAGTACAATCTGCCTTGTCTTTGGGTTGTAATGGTGTATGCATTCATCGATCAACTTAAGGACCTAAACTACAACTGAAAAACCAGCTACCTCGACCAACCCACATTCTTAGAGCTTCTTTGTGATGGGATGAATCTGCTCAAACTACACTCTCTTTTGAAAATCCTTCATGTCATAGAAATGAAGAGAGGTATCTGTGAAATTTTGCAAGTGGGATCTGATTCCATTCAACCCATCGAAACTAATGAATCTAGTTGCCATTGTTTTGAGAATGAGATTTGAATGAAGAAAGTGAATGGAATGGATAATGCAACATATATTGGCCTTTTGAAAAAGTTACGCACATTAACAAACTAGAAATTTGAAGAAAGAGCGGTAGTTATTTGATTGCTTATGTTCCCATATATATAGGAACTTGAATTCATCCATTGATCTTCATAATTTGCACCACACGAATGAATTGAAGAAGAGATCTGGTGAAGTAGTAAATGCAAGGGTTTAATGGATATCTAGGGGTCTTTTCACTATTCCATTGGCTCAACAGTAACTTTCTTTCTCCCCATAACTTACTTTCCCATTTTCCATTAAGTTTTGGAAAGTTACCAATAGAGTACTCTATGGGAAGATATCCACCAGGTTGAATTCTTATCATTAACTCTTTTCCATAAGGATTAGATTATTTCTATTATCATCTTGAGATATTTTATGCACAAATTGTAGATCCAACCTAATTTCTAGCTCAATTTTCTTTGGAATTTGAGAAATTATCCTCATGGGTTGAAAACCTATCGAGGAGAGGACAATTTCCATTTCTCCGCCCATGCTACCTTTCTTAAATAAAATTTTAGACCATTTTCCTTTTTGGGATCATAAATGTCTAAGTGAGGTGTGAAGATGCTATAGGATCCCACTTAAAGTTTTTTCTTTTCACTTTAAGCTTCCTTTTTGAAAAACTAACTTCATGGGTTTAAAACCCACCGACAAGAAGTTTATTCCAAGTTTTCCAGTAGAGATGATTATGAGAGCCATGATGAATCTTAACATTTTGTGAAGTCATAATTGCAAAGTAAGCATTGATTCACCACACGATATCTTGTTATTTTCATGCTTTCAACCCATATTTTTCATTTAGGGCCTTTCCAAGAAATCATCTTCATGGGTTGGAAACCCATCAAGGAGAAGACAATCTATGAATTTTTGCAAGCTTTTGTTTCTTTTAAAAAGTGGTTGGCTGAAAGTACACATAAGTTGTAATTGATCACTACATGAGTAACATCAATCTCCATTAGACCAAGTACTAACCTACCTATAAGATCACTTCGACAAAATGAAAAACCACCTGGCTAAGAAATGGGGAGAAGGGGAAAAGGAGAAATCCAATGGAGATTTATTCCACTGAAGAGGGATTAGACTTAGACTCAACTACAACTAAGAACTCAATTATCTCACTACAACACAAATATTCACTTTTGCTACTTAGTTAGAGGATGAAAGTGGATCAACAAGATGGTCACGAGTATTTTAGAGGTAAACTAGGGGTGATTCCCCAAGAAAAATATACTTAAGGTAAAGTGAATCATTGCATCAACTATGTTGATCAGTCTATCTTACAAATTAATGCAGATAATTCTACTTTGGGAGTTTCCTAAGGTAGCAGTAAGTAACAAGAATAGGATGATGGATCATTCATAAAAAGATGGTAGATGAATAATTTAGAACTAACATAAAGGTAACTACATGAAAAGATGCAAGAGTTAAATGTTTGGCATTGTATTCAAAGAGGAAGAAATTATGACTACTCTATAAGAATGAGGGAGATATTATCTAGTCACCATGGAGGAGAAGATGTAATTCAGTTACCTATGTTGTGTTTGGCATGGGGGAGAGATTAGAGATTATTAGAGAGGTTATCCAATAGATTGAAGATTATTTAGAAGTGAAGATTATTCAGAAGAAGAATTAAAATGTAAGAGGGAGAAATTACTAAAAAGAAGCTTATAAGACTTATTTTATTTGTTCCTAGATCTGATAGACAAAGATCAAATAGGGATTTTCTTGTGTTAGTATTAGTTTTGGATTCTATGGTAACTAGAATTATTCTAGAGATGTCTAGAGGTGTTGCCAACAATGCCAAAGAGGGAGATTGTTGGAAACTACAATTGGAACAATTGTAATGTTGTCATTGATGTCAAACCTATTATTGAGACATTTTTCTATTTGATCTAAGTGTCATATCTATTTTATTGATGAAGAGGATTTGAGAAGTTCATAACAAAAGCATCTAGAGGATAGGTTGAGTTATGAAAAGGAAACTACAAGTGGACATGTTATGAGTTGGACTTTAACAAGATAAATTTATTGTTTAAATCATGCTACAAGTGGAAAAGACAATGATTCTCAAGTCTTCAAAGTATGAACAAAGATAGATCAATGGATAGGCTTGACTGAGTAACAAAGAAGAAGATTACAAATTTGAAGTACATACCAAGTGATGCTAGTGCCAACCAAGCCATAGTAAGTACCAAGAAAAAATAGTGTTGACCAAGCATCAGTATCGACTAAGATATACTATATATGGTGAGAAAAAATTTTAGTAGTGATAAAGTAACCCATTGATCATTGGTTGTCAAAACTTAGTATTGGTCGAGGAACATCATTTTAACTATTTATGAGAAATCATAATTTCCAACTGACTAAATTGATTTCTTGGGATATGGAAAGCGTGTTGAAGATAAGGATTGATGAGTTGGATCATTTAATTCTAGGAGAAGATTAGGTAAATGACTTAAGGATCAGATTCTAAGAGAATTTTCTACAAAAGAAAGGTAAAAATGAAATGGAAATCAAATTCATTTTTTGTGATGAATCGAATCCCAAACCCTAAGATCTATGGATAGAAAAAAAATCATAATTACTTATTTAAGGAGGCACAAGGCCTAACCTACAATATGTTTGTATGTGTTCCTATATGTGGATTCTTGTAAAGTTGAAGTAGTGACTGATGTTATTGATTGGAAAATCTAACAAGAAGGTTGAGAAGAGAAGAGAAGAAGAGTGATTTCTTGAAGAGTTGCCAAGAAAATCAAAGATAAAATGACAATGGAGGCTAGAAAGTGAATAAGTACATGAGAGCTAAACAAAAGATCTATGCATGTAAAGTGAGTTGTACTAACAGATAAAAACCATGATGTTACTTTCTAACCATTGTAAATAGTATTTGAAATCCTTTAATCAAGGTTGACCTAACAATCATAGTGACCTAACAATCATATGTAAATCCTTTAATAGGGTGACATTCTAATGGAATTTTTTTAAGTCCTCCAACCAGGCTACTCCTGACAAGCTGATTAAATTATTTAACAAGGCCATATTTAATAGTATTTTTTTAACCTTTAATAGAGTTGACTCCTAACAGAGCTCACTTTAGAAAAGTGAAAATTGGTGATTTGTTGCTAATGGTTTTTCTTAAATTAGGTTTCCATGTTAAATCCTAGTGTCAAACTTGTGTGGATATTATTATGATTTTTTATTGATCATTTTTTATATTATGAAAGTCTATTATTTTAGGATAGTGGAGATCTAGTTGACATTACTAATTGTTGACAGTATAGAATGAGCAATGGAATGATAAGATATGAAGTTGATTAAGTGTTTGTTTGTTAAATTGGTACAACTAGAACTTTGATAACTGATTCACCCCCCTCCCCCCTCTCAGGGATTCTAAATATTCTAGAACTTCCTTTTACTAATTTTGAGCATGTTCCCAAAGTTCACATGATAGAACCTTTTAAGCCATGACCACACATCTTCAATTCTCACAAATAAAAATGTCTCAACTGTAGGATCAAGATAGAATAAGTTACCTTTTGTTTGCATTCCTATTCCAATTAGATTATTATCATCATCACATATCTTGAAATTCTAATGTGTGACCTGAGTTATTCAACTGTGCAATGCTAAAAATATTATATATAAGTCCTTGAACCCAATATGCATCATCACATTATATCTTACCATTCAAAATTACAAATCCTTTACCTTTCACTAAGGATGGAATATCAAATGTTACAAAGTTTAACAGTTCCACCATCATCAATTTCTTCAAATTGATCAAACTTACTTAGATCACTAGTCATGTGATGTAAGAATTCACTATTAGTAATCCATGAGTCATTTTTACTAACATTTGAAATAAGGGTAGTTTCATTCTCATACCTTTCACCATTTGGATATTCCTCAATTTCAACATAAACCATTTCAACTATTTCTTTGTAATCATCAAAACTAGACTTGGTATATTCTTCCTTAGCTATGTAACATGATTTGTTTCCTTTGACTTTGTAGTCTTTTTTCTTCATGTACTTGAAATCTTTCTCATCATTTCTATCATTTCTCTTAGACATACTTCTATTAGGAGAGTTGGCAGTAAAGTGACGAACCTCATTATATTTGAAATAGATCAAGGGTATCTTATCTTTATATTTTCCATTACCTCTTGACAACCTTCTTGTAAGAAATGCTTCAAGATCATCTAGATCATCTTCAATTTTAAACTTACTTTATTCTTTACTTTTTTTTTCTCTTTCATTGAAATGGTGATCATTAGTAAAGACTTAAATGCATTTCCTATTGTAACCAGACTGTTATCATAATTTCTCATGTCAAATGTAGTTAGATGACCAAGTAGACCATGAAGTGTTAGATCATTTCCTAGGATAACTCTTACTTATTGCATTACAAAAACTTTAATAGCATAAACATATAGAATTGTTCTAAGAAACTTATCAGCAACTCTGATTGCACTTAAAACATCCTTTATTAGGTTCACATATTATGCTACATTCTCACATTCTTTCATTCCCATATTAATGTACTTGCCTCTCAAACTTTCATCTTTGGCTCTTCTAACATTACCATCTCCTCCATGTACACATTTTTGTTTATCCCACATTTTTTTAGCATTGGCCCAATTATTGATATCATCAAATTTTGAATCATTGAGAGAAGATGCAATCTCAATCATTGAACTATTATGATTCCTCTTCTTATTCATTTTTTCTACAATCAATGGACCAATAGATGTAGTTTATTCATTCTCTAACCAATGTATGACATTGTCTCCAATAGAAAAAATGTGTACCTTTATTCGGCCTTTCCATGATAAAATATTCTCTTTGATCAATCTTGGTACCTCTCACTTATACATCTTTGATGTTTATCTCAACTTCCTTTAAATTTTTTCCTCCAAGCACTCTAATCCTAATACCAATTCTTAGATAACCAAGAGGGGGAGGGGGTGTAAATCAGCTATCTCTAGTTATCATATGACCCTTTCAAACAATTCCAATACCAACAAAACTTCATAAAAATCAATAGTAAACACTAGGTGATACAATTCAACTTGTTATTTAATTATTTCAATCAATGTATTCCAAACTATTCATTTATTGTTCTTTTCATTACATATGCTAGTAAAATTACTTGGTTAATACCAACCATAAACTTAGTTGTTACCGATTTCCATTAAACTTTAACACATGTGAAACAACTTGCAAACAATTAATTTTTACAAATTTGACATCATGATATTAACATGGAAAACCTCTGAAGGTAAAAATTGACTGACACTAGCAACACAAAAATATTCACTCTTCTAAAGCAAGCTCTTCTAGGAACCAACATTATTATAGGTTACATACATATTGTTAATTTGACCTTATTAGAGGATTTCACCAAAATATCATCTAGACCTTATCACTCATTGTTCCTAACTAAAGAGTAGACTAATTTAAAGAACATACAAACACTAACAGTCGATATTATCATATACGATTTCACAAACTTTATAGGTCCACTTTCTTCTTGCAAGAGTTTTTTCTACAATGGTTAAAAAGTAATTGTAGAAATGATTTGTTAAGAATAGAAACTACCTTTTCTTGTTCAAATCTATGTTCCTTGCTCCTATCTTTTTTTGATCTCTCTATTGGATTTCTTTCACACAGTAATTTTGACTAGAAGATTAGCATCTTCTCTTTCTCCTTCCTTTTCTAAGTTCACCTATCTCAACTCTCTTCTTTTACCCTTCTTCAACTTTGCGGTTTGATCTCTTCTCATGCATTCGATCAACAACTTCCACATAATCAACTCCTAACTAGCAACATAACAAAATTAGAAACTAGCAACCACAAAAAAATTCAATATCCTCATAAATAGTTATCTATAATGTTCCAAATTCTTGCATCTTTCGTGCTTAATCACAATACTCGATCTTAAGTTCATACCAAATTTCTAGATTCAAAACTTCATACAATGGAAGTAGACACTTAGAAAATAGAACTTTAATAGAACTTTATTCTCATCCTTATTTTTCTTAAATCTCAATCATCAGATCCTTCTTGAATTTTACCAATTATAGATCTCATAAAAAATTTTGACTAATACCTTAAACCATCTCGAATTTTCCAAATTTATATCCAATGTCAACCTTAGATTCTAATTTTCCAAACTTGTTCATGCCCAGTTGTTACTCGATAAACATATCATTTACTTAGGTAACATAGAACTCAATTATTACTAACTCTCTTGGGAAATACCATGTTTCTCTTTTTCTTTTCTAATCTATTGGGAAATACTCCAGTCACTTAGTGAATACAATATCCCTTTGTTAACCTTGCCACTTGGTTAAGTTTGTGTTCTTTAATATATTGAAACAATATATGATTGTAAGACAGTAAAATCAATTATACATTATCACTATTTAACTCATTCATGTACCCATTGAATACCTTACATATCAATATTGTCTTCATCATATTTTATTCAAATCCTCTTCATTAATCAAATCCTCTTCATCAGTCAAATGATATGGCACTTTACATAGTTAGCCTAATGTCTAGCCAAAAAAATCTTTGACATCAATGACAATATAACAACTCATATGACTCTTTTACATACATTGATAGCATTCCCTATTATATTATCAATGGGGGATAACATGAACATTGCCTTTGTGTAGTAGATGTCAACTTATCTATAAGAGATAATATATATACATATCTATAATCAATTTCATCTTTGTGGGAATAATATTTTGAAAAAAAAGACAAGCTTTATAGTTATACACGGGTGATCCCACAATAATGGGTTCCACTTTTTGACCAATTTTGACACTGAAATCAATATTTTTGCAACAAACGTCACGTTCAAGTGACTATATCTCCAAAACTATAAATAATTTCAAGATGACATAAACTAGTGATTTTGAGTACTTTGTTCCTACTTTGTAACCATATTTTTTAATCTAAAAAAAAAATTATTTATGTCAATTTTTTTTATCTCCTCCAAAAAGTGGTACATAATAAAATTTAATATTTTAAAAAGTGACAGTCTGTTTGACACACATAACTTTTTTTCTAGAAATGATAATGAAGTAATTCTTTCGGCATTGGATTTGTAACATCAATATCCAGTGTCTACATTTGGTTTGATTTATTTTTGTTGAATACTGTATAGTTTATGAAGTTTTGAAGTGACATGAACCGTAATTCAGACATACGTTCCATTTGACACAGATAATTTGAAGTCAATTTATCATAAACCATTTTTTTTTTTTTGAATAGAAAGGTATCTCAATAAGCCAGTGCCTCCATATTTTTCAAAAAAAAATTGACCTAATTTACTAATTTTCCCGAGGTGCCAAAGTCGGTTGATGTTCAATCGGTAATGAACCTATAATGAGTTAAACTCATATTTGAAAGTCTTAATGATTAAATTATGTAATAAAATTATAGTCGTTGGAAAGCTTGCTCCGAGAAACACATTTTGACATTTTTTATTTTACAGTAGGAGATCATTCTTTGGCAATTATGGCAGTCAAAAGAGCAAAAAAAAAGAAAAAAGAAAAAAAGGTTACATTTTTTGTGATTTTGCATGTTTGTGCGAACATGGCGTTCATGCGAACATGTTTACCATGTTCGTGCGAACATGCAAATCATGTTTGTGCAAACATATATATCTCATATGTTCGTGTAAACATATGAAATATGTTTGTGCGAACATGATAAAAAAAAAAAGTTCGCGCGAACATATGGTAAACTCAATTTTGAAATTTTGAAATTTTTTTCATTTTTGTTCGTCCCACTAAAGTGGAACTCATTATTGTGGGTTCACCCACACACTAATATCTAGAATTTTTTAAAAATAAATTCCCATTTACAAACAACAAGTTTTGAAACTCGATGCAAAGGAAATTTATATCCTAGGTTTCATTTTTCTATACTAAGGTCATTTCTTGATCCTTGACCACTAACTATGAGTTTGAAATAGACAACTTAATTTTCTCTTTCACATTCCTAGGCTCATAGATATTCTAGTAATTAGAGCATAAATAAAGTTGAATCCAATATAGAACTTCCAATCCTTTTTATTGAATAACCATTTCTATTAGGTTGCATTGACGACATAACTTGTCTAGTTTGTACACTAAATTAATGAGGCATTTTAAAAGTCACATAAAAGTTTAACATGCCACCAAATTTATTTCTTGTGCATATCTAGGAGTCACAGTAGTGTCACATCAAATTGGTTACTAAAAAAACTTAAACACAACCAAATGTCCATCTATATGACATCACAAGGTCTCATCAAATTGGTCATTTTTGAGATATTTAAACTAGTGATTTCGAGGCATCCTTTCTCAACAACTACCGTGTTAAAATATAAAAAATAAGGAGAAAACTAGAATAGAAACTCCTTCTTCATAGGGAATCTACTATAAATAGGAAATATAAAACCTCACTATCAAATTCAATGAAACATAGAATAAAAGACTTGGTGAAAAGAAACCAATCGCCCCTTACATCCCCAAACCAAAGGGGAAAAACCCTTCCCATTATAGTCACAACAAAAAAGAACCATATTATATTCTTGTAACTAAAATCATCATTCATCATAGTAGAAATATAAAGAAATCAAAGATTTTTTTTTTTTTTTTAAAATAGGGTACAAAAATGGTAGGGAAACCTAGATAGGGAAAGTCCTAACCACCCTATATGCCTAAATAAAATAACAGGCCAAGTCAATCTCAATCTTAGCCAAGGTATTATTGTTATCCATCGATAGATGATGAAGAATGTATTCACAAAACCACACTTATGTAATGACTCCATATCAATGGGTATAAAGAAGTTAGAAACCAAAACAAAATTGTATTCATTCACATAAACACCATATATGCACAAATATGATATGAATAAAGGGGTTTTTAATGCCTCATGCCACTAAGAGCCAATTTAAAAATTAAAAAAACAAGAATCCTTCATAGTAATGACACATATCTTAAATGAGTGTTTTTTAGTGCACAAACCCTTTGATAACTAAGTTGTAACCAAATCACTACTTGAAAAAGGTAGAAAGGACATTAAAAAAAATCCCAAATCCACCCAACACAAGGACAATGACTTCCAAACAAAGCTACTCTAAACCCTTCAAAACTTGAAAAAATCAAGAGCCATATAAAGTGTCATTGTTATGATATTCCTTTAGAACAAATAAAATCTTAGCATCTACATGGGCCTAAAATTCCCTAACCCACCATAACCATTCAACACCCTCATACATAGGTTTCATTGGCAAAAAATAGGCCTTCTCATAGCCATGAGGATCATCAACTTCAAATTATTTCCCCTCTACAATAGCAAAATTTGAAAATACACCCTTCTCCAATTCTTTCTTAAAGACATTGTAAACCCCCTCAATAATATTAGTGATTTTCTTTTTATTAAGGAAAAAATATTTTAATGGGGCCTTGAAACCCTTACACGTCTAAAAGTAAAACATAGATAAAGTGCTTAAAGTATCAAACAAACTAAAAGAAACATTTTGAAATAACCCCCCACAAGGAAACAAGATAAAAACCAGACAAAAATAGGGGAGCAAAATAAAAAACCAGAAGAGGCCCAAAAGCCAGGAGAACTACTTAGGTAATTTCTCTGAGTATTTTTGCAGCTTGAATTTCCACCTCAGACATTCTTCTAGCCACATCTTTCATATCAAATAGATATTTATCAGGTTCCTAGATGTCCTTCTTCTTTGTGTTGGCTCTAGTTCTCTTCCTCAAGCCATCCTCAGGAGACCTATCCTTAGCATTGTTAGGAGAATGTTCATCCTTCTTTTTGACCCTGTGTTCTTCAATTTTGTTGATGAGCACCTTTATGTTGTCATTTTCCTCTTTGAGGATGTTGTAGCTTTGCTCAACAATATTTTGCATAGATCCCTCCATGTTTTGAACTCTAGAGATTTGTTAAATAAAAATAGTATATTACATAAAATAACTTTTTATATGAAACAAGAGATATCTTTGGGTTTGAGTCCCTCCATTCTATTAATAGTGGAAGGTATAGATTTTAAGAGAAAGAAATTACTGCAAACATAGATTGATAATGGTAAAAATAGGAGTTTGTTAATTAATATTAAAGTAAATATATTGTATTTGATTAATAGAAAAGAGAGGGAGGTGCCTATGGTATAGGACCATTTTTTCTTTCATTAGATGCAATTTAGACAGTTCATAACTTGAACCATCTTTTTTTTTTATCAAAATGCACCTCAAGAGTAGGTTGTCTACTTTCGATGGTAGAGGACTATTCAATTTGAGAAATATACTAATTTGAGTGAACTATAATGAAATGTTACTTGTATAAAAAATAAAAAATAAAAATTCATCATAACCTCAAGATTAAGATTTTTTAATATTTAACAAATATGAAACAATCTGAAAAAGATGGTACACTTGAATAGTAGCTAGTTATACATTGGTTGTTGTTACAGGTGATAAAATATTCCTTATCTAATCCACAACTCAACATTTTAAATATTTTGACATAAGGAAAGGAAACTAGATATTATGTTGTATTGAAATATTTAGTCTTCTTCTCTAACATATAGCTTAACTTTTCTTTTTCTACCTACAAATTACTTCTACTAGCAATATATAAAAAATTTGCATACTCAATGTTAATGTGGAAACATGTACAAAGCCATGAGTGAAATATATTTTGATTGCAACAATTTAAAAATTGAGTTTATATATTGCACTAATAGTGGAGCTGCCATTAATCTCTTTAAATTGGATTGTTGTATGTCTTTCATTGGTTGTCTTCCCTTCCTCATCCATTAGGACAACTTGGACTATTAGTACCAAGTCGACCATATATGTCAAATTTGAGAGAATATATACTATGGTTTCAACTTATTAAAACATGCGCTAATGTTGGGGAAAAAAATCTTATATGTAAGATGGATACAATAATATTCCCTTTCTTGAAGTATACACAATAAATAAAAATTCATCCATAGAGGACAACATATAAAGGCCATCTTTTCAAAATTAAGATCATAAATGTATTTCTTAGCAAGACGATCCCCAATTACATAAGAGATGTTCCCAAAACAAGTGCTATCATCTATGTATAAGGGTTCTTTTTGTAACATGTTTTCATTTTTTAATACCAATGTAGTCTTGGAACTAAAATATGTGTTCTGATTTTTTTAATAACAAGAAAAAAATATTCCTAACATCCTAAAGTAGGAGAAAGAAAAAATATTAATTAATTTGTAATTTTACAACCATTAGATGATAGTATACATGTTTTCTTGAAAGAGGGGAAAAATAGAATAGAACACACAGACAGTCAATAAACATGGAAAATAATCAAAAAAAAAAAAAAATTCATTTTCACATATTCATTTAAAAGAAACTCAGAGGAGCTCAAATTTCTTTAAAAATGGTAAGAATTAAATGAGAAAACTGAGAGGCTTATAGAAAGACATGGTATGGAAATGTGCTTTACTAAAGATTCCAAAAGTAAGTAGAAATTAAAAGTAAGAATAATGTATGGCTATGTTCTAGAGTTCTTTTTGTTTAAAAGTCTATCTCTCCTATCAAATTCAGACAGTAGCCTCTTAAACCCATGGAGAATTGCTTGATCCCAATTATAGTCCTCCACATTTCTTTAACATTGATCTCTGAAAACCTCCATGATCATTTATAATACTAATTCTTGATTCGATTAAATAGACAAAAGTAAAGTTAGTTCATTATTTTGTAAAACAATGTTTTATAATTATAAACACTTTATTCGGAAACTATGGAAATTACGAAATTGAGATATTGCACAATAAAAAATAACTATATATGTCATAATGTCCTTCAAGTTGGGTTGCAATCAAAAGGTAACTAGATATGTCCTAGTGTCTTTCAAAAAAATTGTGATTTCAATTAAGTGAAAAAAGATTAGTTGGTGTACAGTTTGAGAAATTGGATGAATCCTCATTAGGAAAAGAACAAGATGTTGCACTGAAGTTCCAATATAATAAATGAGGATGAAAATAGATGGAAGGATTGGGATGACATATAAATGAAGTATTGAACGTTGAATTGGACAAGAAAAGGTAGAAAAAAATAATCTTCACCCCATAGGTACCATCAAGTTGTCAAGTAGGAGCCAATTAAATGATAAGAAGAAATCAAGAACAATAGATTCATGGGATATATGAAAAAGAGAAATGTTACAAAAAAAATATTGTCAATATCAAAAAACAAAAAAATCTAGAATGACAGACACCCCCAATACATCATGATTTGTCAACCTTATAATACATTTTTTGAAGGAAAATCAAATAATTTTTAATACTCAAACATGAAATACAATGTGGTGATCAAAATTCAAGCCATGACCCAAAGTGCCAAAGTAAAAGAAAAAGAGCCTAAAATGGAGAGAGAACCAAGTATTTATATCATAAAATAATGAGGGATTTAGCCAATCATCTAATACAATATGGTGTCTCAACCCAATGTAATTAATCTTTTGAAGTAAAAATACATCACATAGACCAAGTATATCACACAGACTTGCCAAGTATTCAACTTCAACTTGGTGGAAATACAACAAAAAATTGGAAAAAACTAGGTTGTAGTGAGTTGCAAGCTGGAGAAATGCCCAACACAAAATGTTATGTCTAGTACTTAGTGAATATGAAACCTATGGTACAAATCATTCTAGTAGTGGTAACAAAAAAGGCTAAATAGTATATTGGCCTACTAATGTTGTAGCAATGAGTATGCAAATAAAAATTATTTTAGGATGGAAGTTAAACAAAGGAAACACAAGAAAATATAATCTTTACAAATAATCTGAACTTACATCTCAATTAATTTTTACATGCCATATCAAACAGTTGATCAAAATGCAAACCTCATATTGCTAGAAGAACTACAAAATCAAGGGAGATCAACCGAATCTTCACTAAAATATCTTGCATTTGACAATCCAAAAGATAAACTATACATAGAAAATTGTAAAAAATATGACATATCATCAAACACAATGCTTAGACAACACATGCTAGACTATGAGACACTTCGATGCACTCTAACCCCGTAGGAAGAAGAGACATATCATCTTTCATAGTTGAGCCAAGAGTGGATAGTTGTGCCCTCCTCTGGTAACTAGAATTGGAATATCATGATAAGGACTCAAAACCACAAATAAAGAAGAGAAATCATCCTAAACTATTATTATTTCTACTAAGAACACACTCCAACAAAAGAAATAGAAAATGTACAAATAGTTTACATAGTTCATTGGTCATGACATCTATCTCTTGGAAAAAGTTACCATTCATGGCATTTGACCTTTGGAAGCATTTCCTAGTAATCTAAACATGCACAAGATACTTGAGACATGTACTGCAAACTGCAACCTAGTACAACTCTCTATTGCCCTATTGTCTACCTAATTTTTTGACCCAAAAAATAAAAAGACTACTAGAGAAAAAGTAGAAGGAAAATGCAAAACAAAAAATTTAAAAGGCAAAAAACTTCTTTAATAGAAAATATTGTCTTAGAGCATAGTACAAATGGATTTATTTAAAATTGACCAGTTCCCAAGACATCAACTACTATGCAAAATAAACTTGAAAAGTATAGTATTGCTTTAACAATAGGAACTAAAAGTAATAAATCAAATAGTATAATTTAATTATTCAAACATAAGACTTAACTTTGAATAAAAAGAATTATAGGCTAAAAAAATTCAACTTTGAGCTTGGTCTTATAAAGCTACAGATAAGAGTTGACTTTTAGGTTAAACATGTGACTTCAACCATATTTGTTTGCAACAAGACTAACTCCTTTAATAAGATCAACTTCTTTTACCCCCACTAAGAGAATTTAGTGAAATGAAGTTCATGTATGCTTAGAGGGAGGCAAAGAAGCTACTATTTAATATTAATAAAACATAAGAAATTGCTAGTATATCTAGCAACTTATTCACAAATTATTTCTTGTATCACTATATTGTGGCATGCTAATGATGACAAAGACTCTTCTATAGTGGTTCAGTGGAAGGTTCTAGGCACAATATTTTACTTAGTATTGTATGGAGGACTTCTTATATGCATTAGTGTTGTATAGTTTTTTCTTTTAATATTTATTGTTAATCATATTTGAATTTATTTGTTTATTCTTATAATGGAAATTTTTATACAAATGTTGAGTAATTTTCAAATAATCCGAGTGTCTTTAGAAGGCTGATTGGAAGGGTTTTTTTAGATTTAAAAAATTAATTAATTAAATTTCATAACATTTCCAAGCATTATATTCCTCTTTATAAGAGGTGTATCAACATACAAATGATTATTTCTTGCAGATGAAAACATAATGAGGATTGCTAGTGGGTGTGTTTGAGTTTCTAGCAACAATGCGAAATTGGCAGCTATTAAAGATGGCAATGGAGAACTAGGTGGCATGTAAGTTTGGTTCTTTGTTTTTTATTGGCTACTTGGTTGCATGGGTTTGTGTATTGGCTCTCTCTATTGGAGGCACAATCTAGTTTTATTTTGCAAAACAAGGGAGCCCTATGGCTGTTTGTTGGGAGCCTCTACTGTCTTCCCCTTTCCTTTGTGTTTTCCCTTTTCGGGTGTAGTTTGTGCTCTTATACATGTACTTTTTATTTTTTGTGGGAGATCTTCTTTTGGTGTCTGTTTCAGGCTAAAGTGGTTTTCAAGGGTTTTCTAGTTTCCTACTACCTTGCCTCTTTCTGGGTATGTGTACCTTCTCTTTCATAGTTAGTCCTTTGTTATGGAGGTTTTGTTAGTTCATATCTTGTTGTTGGGTTCATGGGAGTCTGCTCATTTCTATGAAGGTTTAACCTTTGTTGTTAGATGTTGTCAGGCCATTGGGTGCTTCTGGGGTTTCTTGTTGAAGACTATGGAGGCCTTGTGTGGTGTTTTCCTTGTGGCAAGTCTTTTGGCACCTTCCCAGGTGTATTTCTTCTTCTCTATGATATTTTTGTTCCTTGACTTCCTTGCTTAGTTTAGTGGATTTAAGGAATCTATGTTCTACTCCTTTCTCCTTCGTGACTTTAGCTTTTGGAGGCTAAATTCAGTTGAGGGACTTTCTCTTCCTTTTTTTTCCTGATTTTTTTCCCTAGCTTGTTATCTCCCTATAAGGCTCTTATTAAGGGAGAGCCTATCTCTATGGAGTTGAGATCTCAATTGGTTTCTTTGTGGCAGATGCTTTTTTTTTCCCATTCTTTTCTTCATTCATGTTTCCTCTTGACCTAGGAGATCCTATTGAGGAGGATGCATATCCTTTGGAGGTGGATTACTATTGGTAAGAAGGGTTCTATAGTTGTGGCTTCTCTTCCTCACATAGATGTTGTGTGGTAGGTTTTCTTTTGGCAGGATGCATTCCATTGGCTCGTTGTCCACTCTCACTCCTCTATGGAGTTGTTCCCTCTCTTTACAATTGTTGGGTTCTACAAGATTCATTCTTGTTGATGTTTGTCTTTTCCATTTAATTTTGGAGTTTTTTTGTTACCTTTTGGTGTAGCTATAATTTTAGTCTCTTCTACTAGTCCCCCTGTCTGTTTTGCATCCTTGCACCTCCTTTATCAAGAGTAAAGGGTGCTCTTTGGTGTCCGGTTTGGGGTTCCGCCTAAACTCGTTATTTTTTAAAATGTAATCTCTTAGTTGCTAGACCCTTGGTCTTGCTAGTTGTGGCTCTATTCAAAAGGCTTTTGAATTCACCTCTTGGGAATTCATTTTTGCCTACCTTTTAGGCTTGATGTTACTTCTATGATTTTGTTAGTTCTTTTGAGTTTGTGGATTTGGGCCCTAACCTTCTAATTTGTTACTTATTCATAGCATACAAATGATTATAGCAGAGGCCTATTAATAATACTTTATACGAAACTATGATACATATAAATAGAGATGGACATGAAACTTAAGTTTAATATTGTGAAAATTTGGAGATGAAACTTTATTGGGTCGACATTTAGAATATCTTTAGTTTTCAGCTTTGTCTAGACTTAACAAAATAAATGACACAGCCTTTTTATTTGACTTGAAGATGTTTGATTAATTCTACTATAGACTTGAATTGACACATGTTTTGAATTTTAATTAGTTAGCTATTCCTATATTGATATTCTCTACTCTAATGTTGATTAGTCAATTATTTGTCAAGTTTTCTAAATAAAAGTCTATAAATCAGATTTTAAATTGCTTAAAGAAAAAGAAAACCCTATTTGTCATATCTCTCAAACTCGTGCTAATCATTGTTGAAATATAAATATACATATGCATAATCTACTAAAGGTAGTGCCTCACTACCACTACACATCTATTTTACCGTTACTCTACACTACTACACTTCTAGAATCTCCCACGTGTCAAAGTGTGCTTAGAAAATAAATCTCGTCTCTTTAAATACTCTAAATTACCATTGAAGCCACTGAAATTTGTATATCGATTTAAATGTATTCAATGATGAATAACTGGTTTCTTGTACAATCTGAAATATTCTAGTTGTAATACAAAGCAGTCGTTAGATACCTCACACAAGAAGTACGTGGAACTGTATCGATACTCTAATGTCAATTGCAAGAAGACAATGATCTAATTTTGATGTTTTACAAATTCCCATTTGTCTTTTAATTTTATGTGGAGAGCAAAACAAATGCTTATCAGATGCTCGAGCTACAAGTACTCTTGCAATTTTAAAATAAATGGAATAAATCGAAAAAGTTTCAAATTTTCATTGGAAAATTCTCTGAGATGTTGCAATCTGATAGTGGCTGACCAGGAATAATTCACCTGCTATGGACTGAAAGCTCTTCAAAGTCAAATATGGAATCTATAACTATTCAGCTTTGATTTACTTTTCCTAAGCTTTGTACGTCATCAGCGGCAATGCTACAACGGTTAATATTTACTGAAAAACGGAACTTCTGCGAGCCACTTACTTTCTTGACAAATCTGATCTCCTAGAGCTAAAAGGTAGAAAACAGCCAACTTCCACTAGAGTTTTAAATATGTAGTAAAGTTATCCTTACGAATATCATGAAATGGGAGCCCACCTTATCTTTGACCGGTTGTTAGACGATTGTGGTTGGAAGAGTTGTTGCAGGAAAAAAAAAGGTGTTTGTACAGATGCCCATAAAAGCATCTGAAGAGAGAGGCATGCGCTGAGCTTCCCAAGGAAAAAATATTCGTTCGAAAGCAAACTTCTATACAGAAAGTATTTCTTAGAGATAGGGATGAACACAACCAGGAGATGAAGCTATGGCTCCAGGGTATCAGGGTTGTTTGGAGGAGGCAGAGTACATATTGCATAGATGGGTTTTAGACCCCGGTATAGGACGAACACCCATTTAATGGGTTTTCGCTATAAGATGGGGCGAAAGAGAGGGGATGTCACATACAAATATTAGCAAGAGCAGGGTGGAACAACTGCTGTTGATTCATGTGCTGTTTTGCTAATACATATTATGGAAAGATGAGAGTTTCCGGCCTCTACTATCCATGAATAAAAGCAAACTCAAACAGGTATTTGTTTTGGACAGTCATCTGATAGAGATTCTAAAACTGAGTTATGACTCTATGATTTCAAATGCTAGGGTTTGTTTTATTTATTTCTTCTCCTTTGTGAATATCTGATATATTTATGGATAAGTGAAAGATTTATCTGTGGATAGCAGAAGGATGTCTTTTATATAAGCATCTATCTGTTGATAGGAGAAGGTTTTATCTATGGATAGCAGAAGGATGTCTTTCTAAGAAGGATCTATCTATGGATTGGAGAAGGATTTATCTGTGGATAGCAGAAGGATGTCTTTCTAAGAAAGATCTATCTATGGATAGGAGAAGGTTTTATCTGTGGATAGCAGAAGGATATCTTTCTAAGAAGGATCTATCTATGCATTGGAGAAGAATTTATCTGTGGATAGCAGAAGGATGTCTTTCTAAAAAGGATCTATCTATGGATAAGAGAAGGTTTTATCTGTGGATAGCAAAAGGATTTCTTTCCCGAAAGGATCTATATATGGATTGGAGAAGGATTTATTTGTGGAGATCAGAGGGATGTCTTTCTCAGAAGGATCTAGCTATGGATAGGGGAAAGATTTGCTTGTGAATAGCAAAATGTCTTTGAGAGATGGATCTATCTATGGATAAGAGAAGGATTTATTTGTGGATATAGAAGGATATCTTGTCCAAAAAGATGTATCTATAAGATTGGAGAAGGATTTATCTGTGAATAGCAGAAGAATCTATCTATGGAAAAAAGAGGGATTTATCTATGGATAGTAAAAGGATGCCATTCTTAAGAGGATTCATCTGTGGAAAGGAATGCATTTGTTCAAAAAGAATATTTGAAAAAAAAACTAAGATAACACATAAATTATGGTCTACTACTTTTTTATTTCTTTTTCGAATATTTATGTATAGGAGAAAGATTTCTGCTGTAATCAAAATATATGATAAATCTATTGATAGAAGAAGGGGTTGTTGAAAGATAAATCTAAACTGAGATTTATATATATTAAGTGACCTTGTTTTCTTTTTCTTGGATGTCAACAAATCTTCACATTATATAAATCCAATACAGAAATAGTTGAGATCAAAACATTACGTTGTGTATTTCAATCAAACCGCTTACTGTATTTTAGAATAAAGAAAATTACAATTTGCTGGTTGATTATATCCACGTTAAAATTGGTCAGATTCTGTTGTCGGAAAGGCCTTCAATAAAGTTCCTCCATAAATAAAGAAAACTTGGTTTCGCTAGTGAAGAAGCTTTCAAACTATTCTTCCAATTATATTAAAAGGGTCGATTTAGTCCCGAAAATCTTTGCATGCTGTGATAATGTGACAAAAAAAATCGAGTAGCAGGCTTGTAAAGTTCTTTGCTGCACAATGAAAGTACTTTGGGGTATATCCTCACAAACATTGAGTTAAATGGAATTGATGTATAAAACGTTCAAAAAAAGGAGTTTTATTTGGGAGGAGTCTCAAGAAAGAAAAATAAAAGGTTCAAGGAAAATAGTAGCAGGAGCGTGTAATAGGTTCACAAATATTGATACATAAGTGTGGATGGCAAAGCAATTACAAATTAATATGTAAGAGTGAATGGCAAAACAGAGTATAGGAGGAGCAAATAGAGTCAAGTAGAGAATACTTTTTTACATCAAGTTCTATTTACAACATTACATTCTATCAGGAGACACATTGGGATGTGTATCTTAAAAGAGTAATAAATAGGGCATCAAAACTAATTTGAAATACAAATCTGGGTGCCATCATCTAGAAGTTGCAAGAGTTAAAACTTTGTAATAAACACTTCATCTACCGGAAAACAATTTTAAGGTGTGCGGTTAATACAATGTTTACAATAGACCTAACATGACATTAACCAATGGAATCAGCAAATTACATCTAACAACTTCATTTCCTTCACACACATATAACGATCTCCCACTTGAAACAAATGAAGAAGCTCCCACCCGAAGACTAACCACCAAAAGAGAGAACAAAAGCTCACATAAATATCCAAGTGTCAAATTCATCAATCACATAGAACAAGTAGGGTATTGAGAAGATCTCAACCGTGTCAGGCTCTACTCCAGCACACTTCAAGTGAGTTTTCTCCAAGTTGTGTCAGGCTCTACTCCAGCACACTTCGAATGAGTTTTCTCCAAGTTGTGTCAGGCTCTGCTCCAGCGCACTTCGAATGAGTTTTCTCCAAGTTCTATAGAACTGCATAAAATCAAATAGGGAAATATCTTCCCTTAAAACTTTTGCTCACACTAATTCACTCCTTATTATAAAATCAGAAATATTACTTTTTCCAGGTGTATAAGACAGTCCTCCATCCAAGAAACCATTGAAGTCATCAAACACTTCACCTGGTAATGTGCTCCAATTCTCTAATGTGCTTCATGGTAGACATGTGATATTCTACAATCATTGAAGGAGTTAGTAAGCTGCCAAATACGATTCATAATGTATGCAATCCTCTGATATTGTAATTTTTTGGTAATACAAGCATTAATAATAACCATAGAATCACCCTCAATATGCACTTTTGTGAAACCATCAAGTTTTGCCAAAGTCACTCCCTCAACCAGCGCTAGCGCCTCAGCAACATTATTTGTACCAGGTGGAAGTGGGCAAGTCTTTACAGCCAACAGTCACCCATCATGATCCCTAATGCAAACCCCAATCCCAGATTGTCTAGGATTACCATGCGAAGAGCCATCAAAGTTAAGTTTACAAAAACCCTATTTAGAAGGGATCCATTTAATAACAGCTCTATCAACAACTCGATGGCCATTAGGATTAGGAATTGTATTCATTGGGATGTTCATTCCTTTCCAAGATTTCAACATTTTCCCATCCCAAGAAGAAAAATAATGGTTGCATCTGTTGTTAATTAAGTTAGCATTCACCATCTCAACAATATGTGCCTCAAGATGACCAAGAACATGGCTCAAAGAAGAGGAATAATATCTTAAAATGTGTCTATTATGCTCCTACCATAACGCCCATGCAACAGACGCAAGAGCACATTTCCACATGCTATGAAACAAGGATTCTGAAAACAAAACTGGCCAGGATTGAAAAAGAGCCCATAAGATATTAGGAAGAGGCATAGAGAAGCTCAATTTTGAAAGAACAAATTGCCAACATTGTGTGGCAAAGGAGCAATTCAACAAGAGGTGATCAGAAGTTTCAATTCCTTCACCACAGAGAACACAACTGAAAGGTTGTGGAATTTGGAGCATAGAAAGTCTATCACTTGTAAGAATACACTTCCTTAATGCTAACCATGCAAAACACCTAGCTTTGGCTAGCACAACATTGTTCTAACACATGGTGAAAGCTCTAGATGTTGGCCTCAAATTCTCAACATGCTGCATAGCAGCATAACCATCTTTGATACTAGCTGGGGCCCATCTACGGACATCCACCTTCTTTGAGAAGAAAACCTCACAAACAACAAGAAGCTGCTGAAAGCGAACTCTTTGTTGTGCATCCAAAGGAAGGTCAAAAGGATCCTTCCAAATGACTTTCCTTGAGAAAAGATCCACAATACTGACATAATGAATCAATTTATCCCCCCAAGCTATCTCAACAATATTCATAATATCTTGAAACAAAGGCATATGAGCTAAAGGAGGTTTGCCATTCCAAGAATCCTTCCAAAATAGAACCTTGAATCCATTATGCACTTCCCATGTAATATACTTTGAAACTACATCACGAGAAGACATCATGAAGTTCCAAATTGTGGACCCCTTGGGAGGATCAATGATTGTGAAAACATGCTCAGGGTCTCCATTATCTAAGTATTTTTGTTGCATGATCTGGCACCGTTTGCTGTTTGGTTTTGAATATAATTTCCCAACTAATTTTCCTCCAAATGCCTTGTTCCTTTTACTCAAATTGTGGAGGCCCACATCCCCTAAGGCCTTAGGATTAGACATGTCTTTTAAGGAAATAAAATTAATCTTATTGTCCTCTGAGAGGTTACCTTTCCATAAGAAATCTCTAATTAGTTTTTCAATTTGATCAATCACTTCAACAAGAGCTTTCAGAGTAGAAAGATAATAATAGGGGATTGCAGTTAAGACTGATTTGATCAACATATTTTTCCAAATAAGGACAGCCACCTAGCTTTCCATGCTAAGACTTTGTTCTTACTTCTTTCAATGACTGCGGACTAGTAAGAAGGCTTATTTGCGCCAACAAAAAAAGGAATGGCCAAATATGTTGGAGGTAAATGGTCAACAGTGAAGCCCAAGATGCTAACAATTCGAGAAGCAAGGGCATCCTCTACATTCAGCAAATAAATTTTAGATTTTTGAACATTTACCTGCTGCCTAGAAGCCGAAGTGTATGAATCCCAAGTCCTCTTAATCTGCCTTGGTTCAAGGAGGGAAGCCTTACCCAAAAATAGTGTGCCATCAGCAAATAAAGAGTGCATAACCGATATATCTGTGCCAACAAATTGGGTCCCTTTCCACAATCCTTGCTCATATTGTTTTGTGATAGTGTGACTGAGAGCCTCGGCCATGATAATAAAAGGAATTGGAGACAATGGGTTCCCCTGTCTAACCCCCTGAGAGGAGGGGAAGAAGCCAACAGAAGCACCATTGATAATGATTGAGAACCAAGCACCAGATATGCATGCCCTAACCCATTTACACCAATGTTTTGAGAAGCCAATTTCTTTGAATAAAAGGTCCCAATTCACTTTGTAGTAGGCCTTTGTCATATCTAGTTTTATAACAAAAAGTGGTGTTTTGCAACTATGTGCGGAGTGCAAAACCTCATGCACAACCAAGGCACCTTCCATTGTTTCTCTTCCCGGAACAAAACCACCTTGCTCTACAGATATGATGCTAGGAACCAATCGCTGCAATCTCAAGTAAATAGCCTTCGTAAATATTTTGTAAATTGTATTATACAGTGAGATTGGGCAAAAAATCAGCAAAAGCACTAGGATTCCTAACTTTAGGAATGAGAGCAATATTTGTAGTGTTGAAATTTCTCAACATAGCCTTTCCTTTTCTAGAGTCTTCCACCGCTGACACTGAGTCCTTAACAATAACATCCCAACATTTTTTTATAGAAGAGGGCTGTAAAACCATTAGGACCTGGGGCCTTATCAGGCAGAAGGGAAAAGACCACATCTTTAATCTCATCCATACTGAAAGGGGCCATGAGTGAAAAATAATCTTGATCAGAAATAAGCTTGGGGATATTATCAAGAAGATCAAGATCATCAGTATATGATTGGACTGGGGGTGGCTGCAGAGGGGGATCAAGCAACTGTATGAAGAATCTAACGCCCTCATGCTGGATGCCAACCGGATCTGAAATTAAATTACCAGAATCAGCTTCTTGAATAGAGAAGATGGTGTTGGTAGCTTGTCTTAATTTTGCAGAAGCGTGGAAGAACTTTGTGTTTTTATCCCCTTCTTTGAGCCAAAGTTTACGCGACTTTTGTCTCCAATACACTTCTTCTCTTTTACATAATTCTTCCCATTCATTCTGTAACTCTTTTTGGGAAAGAAAAGTTGCATTATCCAACCCATGTAGAATAATGTGCTCATTTATCTCTTGCAGTTCAGTTTTGACGCGATCCTTCTCTTGAAAGATGTTCTTGTAGACTGTATTATTCCAACCTTGATATGAGTTTTAAAATGCTTAAGCTTACAATAAAACTGAAACATTTTTGTTCCTGTAGCAATCGGCGCAGAAACCCACCACTGACGAAGGAGTGGTAAGAAGTGTGGATGCCGGAATCACATTCTTTCAAATTTGAAGGAAGGCTTGTGAGTGAGGGCATTCGAAGATGAGGAAGGTGAGATGTTTAATTCAATAGTAAAGTGATCCGAATCTGCAAAAGGTAGAATCTCAGAACCAGTTAACACCTTCTGATTTTTCTAATGCAAAGAAAGCAAAAACCGGTCAAGTCTCTCCGCAATCTGAAGGAACCCCATTCTCTTATTGGTCCAAGTAAATAACCCTGTCCTAGGCTGCACATCTCATAAAATATTATCTACCACAAATGCCACGAAATCCTGAATGGTTCTGACCGGTGGGCAAATTCCACCACGTTTCCCTGCTGCCTTGAGAATGGGATTATAATTTCCTCCTAGAATATAAAGTTCAGGTCTTGATTATTTTGTATTAATTGTGAAAATGTGTCCCATAACCTGTTTTTGTCAATAGATTGTGAAGGGCCATAAACATTGATGAGATAGAAAGAAAGATCAAAGTGCAGAATATTCAGGAATTGCCAATTAGTATTCTGACTCAACAAATGTGCCTGAATCGTTTTAGGATTCCACAGAACCCCCAAACCACCAGAGGCATCTTGCCTTTGTATGTGCACAGCCTTCCACGAGTTCCATTTGGCCACAGTTTTGACAAACATTTCTTGAGATAATTTTGTCTCTTGCAATAAAATAATATCAGCATTGGAGGAATCAAGTTGTTGCTTGATCCTATGGCGCTTGTCAGAGGCATTTGTTTGGATGTCTACTTCCAGTTGTTCTTTAATTATAGAACTTTTGGGGTTCTACCTACTGGTTTGGAGGTCTTTATCCTTTTAGTTGCCACAGAGGGAGTCTTTGCAAGCGAAAGTTCCCTAGAATAATCAAATGCTGCCTTCTTATCATCATTATCTAGATCCAGATTATGATCAAATTCCATGGGATTGACTACATACTCTGCCCTGTATGTTAGTTCATGATGGATAGACTGAGAGTCTTGATACTTCCCAGATTTTGGGTCATGGAGGTCCAACACAGTTTCTATCCCTATCTGATCTGAAGCCAAAGGGTTAACCTCAAGATCTGCTTTGTGAGGCAATTCATTGACAAGATGCTGCGAATCCCGATCTTCCTCTGCCAAGTGTGTCAAACCACGAAGAACAAACTGAGGGGCTTGAAGCAAACATTTTTATTTCCAATGCTAACCGAATCCGTATGGAAATCCTGATCATTGAAGTCGAAGTGTAATGTGTAATTATGTATTATTTTCTCACTTCCCAACGTATCTATTCGTAAGTTTGTACTTTGGAATCATCTTGATTCATGAGGTTTATGTATCCTATGTTGAGTATAAGTTATCATAACGTACAGTTAATCCCTAAATTCAATTGCTAAAGTCACGATTAAGTTGCCGAAGTTAGGGTTTAATTATTTATTATTTATGTTGTTGGCTCCTTATTCTCCTCTGTTTAGCTCATTCGCTCTCTCCGTGCATTCCATCCTGTACATTGTATTTGAGACTGACTTTGTTTGCTAACACCTGCACACTCCCTTGGTGCTTCATCTTCCTCTATCTTGCATTTTTCTTTTCTTCTTCCAATTATGGTTCTAATTGCATTTGGACGGAAATGTTACAAACTATTGGTTATATATTTTGGAGACCGTTTAATCGGAAGGAAGAAGAGGAAATAGAGGTTTTTCTTTAATTGAAAGTTTCGTTGAAGGGCTAATTTGATTACAACTTAAGACAAAAGTGGCAACATTTGGTAAATAGAGGAGAAGAATTAAAGGTTTGTTTTTAATGATATTTCTAAATAGAGGTTTGATCACATAATGGTTTATTCTTTAAAGTTTAATTTTTATTTTTTTTATATTATAATGCTGTTTGGTGGATGTATTTGCTAACTCTGATCTAATAGTGTCCAAATGAAGATCAATCTTCAAAAATAGATTGCACCACACAACTAAATGTATAATTCATGAGTCTTGAGAATCAAAAACACATTTATTATAATCTTTTAATTAAATACACGGTCTTTCTTCTTCAGCCGGAACGAATAATGAAGCACTCTGTTTCATATTCAACAACTCCTTGGCATATGTCCAAATAGAGGTAGCTCATCTGTTTTGTGAATTACGATAATTTTTTTTGTGTCTTTTTATTGAGTGCATCAATTAATACGCATTCACATGGTTCCATGTTTTTAATATTATGCTTCTTCACTAGAACAACTTGCAACATAATCCCTTGCTGAAACTAGTACCTACAATTTACTTCGTGTTCCTCTTCTTCAACATCTTATCGGAGTATTCATTGTCTTCCTCCCATATAAATTTTGTTCTGTACTTCTCCTCCTAGATTTAGTCATACCATAGTTTGAGCTATTCCAACATATGCAACTTTCTCTCTTTCCCTCTTTCATTGATTCGAATTTTCCATGTGCAGATCTCTTCCTCCAAATACATTCTCCACTTCTTTCATCTTCCATGTATTTTGATTCACCACAAGTTGACAACCTACAACATCCTCTGTAGTTCTACATACAAATATGTAGCATATTCACACCAACCTCTTACTGCAAAATTCATTTATTCCTTCACTAAATACACTCGCACTACTTCCTTCGTATCCATCTCTTCTACATGCAAATCCACATCAACTCACTCATCATAAAATATATGAAGAAAACCTCCCCATTCTTCACTGCTCCAACATCTTCTTTATCAGTCATTATCAGTGCCCACTTCGTTTCCTCCTAAGGACCCATCATTGTAGTAACATTTCCGTGTCTTCAAAATCTGCAACTCCATTCAATTCACAATCACTGTTCCAAATTTCATTTTTATTCCCTCTTTTACGCCTCCAACAAGGCATGCTCTTTCAACCCCACTCTTCTTCTCATCATCCATTTGCACAAGGGTCTTGTCAATCCTTACTATTGCAACTTTCTCTTATTCTTCAGCATATCCAACATCCATGAATATATTCTCCAATGGGCAAGTTATTTGTACACTCACTTTCCTTTCTATCAAAATTGCAACAACCTGCTCTTCTCTCTATGACGCCCTCACAAAGATTTGTTTCAGTTGTGAACTCCATGTCTTTTCTTTTATCCTCTTACATGAGGGCCTATTCCCCAATGTAACAGTTTTAATAGCTTGGTATAGCTTTTTTCTCGATTACAAACAAATCACTACAAAAGTAATTATCCATGTTATTCTTCATCTTCTCTTCTCTGTGCACTTAAATCTTTCCAATCATCTAATATCCATCCACCTATACATGGTTCTTTGACATCCATTTTCTCATCAATTTTAGCTCTTTTGACTTGACCACTATTGAGGGCATCAAATCTTGCCTCTTCAATTGTTGATGAAGCATTTTATTTTCCACCTCGTTCTAATACTCTTCCCAAAATGAAAGTATCACACGTCTCTCCATAACGCATCCTATCCTCCTCTTTGGGCTAATCTTCTTCTTTAACTAGATTCTCACTTCACTCTGCACTTTCTTTCACAATCTCATTAAAAAGCTTTCATGTCTCCTCTACCCTCTGTAGCCGCAGCTCTCCTCTCACCCGTATCAAATTCTTTCGAGGGTTCACTTTAAACATCTTCTGGTCGATCCTCTCCACCCTCAGTATTTTGTTGGCTCTGATACCAAACAATAAAAAAGGGTTTAGAGACAAGCTTGGACTCACGGCTATAGACTCAATTCAAAATTTTGCCCAAATAAACTGAGATATCACATTGTCATTATGTCAACAAATTATAAATCAGACTCCTATTTATTAATGAACTTATTATGATTACAGTTATTAAATTCAAATCTACATCAAAATGAATTCATCCTCTGTTTAGGCAAGAGACTTGGCCCATGCCCTCCTATACATGATTGTTATTCTACAAATCAAACTTTTCTTCTGACGATGCTGCTCCACGCATTCATTGCTCCTCTTTTTCTTCCTAAAAATCTGGAAAAAAAAAAAAAAAAACTCTCCTCTCTCCTGCGTATCTTCTCTAAGTCCAGTTAGTCTTCCCCTGCGTATCTTCTCTAAATCGAGCCATTCCCCACCTCTTTTGTTTTTACAGTCATTTCTTATTAGCTGCAATTTTTATTTCTTGGGCTTCTTCCTTGTACTCCCTTTCTATTTTGTTGCCACTCACTTTCCTCTACACTTTGTGGGTCCTCTAAATTGGTCTTTTAATTTACTTGCCACACACCTCTTGCTTCCCTCTATTCTTGCATTGTCTCTTTTTTTTTCTTTTTTTTTTTTGAAAGCTTGGTGTTTCCCTTTTCCCTTGGTTTCCAAAAATGCATACCTAATGTTTTCAACATCTGCTTTTTTTATTGAATAGTCATTTTCTATTAATAAAATATACTCAGATTACAATTCACAAAAAAAAGGTTGGGGGATACAAGATCATCCCTCGAGTGAGTTCACATAGTCGAAGTTGGACTAAAAACACAGCCACAGCTGGAAACATAAACTATTCATAAAATATATATATATATATATATATATATATATATATATGGCAACCTCAGGCGGCCAAACTAGTGCTAGCTGAGGGTGGTGGATCATCTTTGTCTTGAAAACCCCAATCATCTTTAGGATTGGGGGGTGGGCTAGGAACAGTTCAGCCATCATCAGCAGTAGCAGTAACAGTAACAGTGGCAGTCTCTGCATCTTTAACCTCTAGTTGCGGAGGAGAGATCGCCAGGTCTAGGTGAGGCCACTTCCAGAATGCACACGATGAGAACCAGGAGGAGGAGTTGGGGACCAACCAGAACCACCATGGGGTGGGGAGGCTGAGCGGCGCCTCCATCCACCATCACCACCACTGGGAGAGCGGTGGCGGAAAGCCTGAGAGTGTGAGGTGTGCGAGTGGCGCTGAGGACACGACCACAAGGCATCAAGGTCTCTGTTAAGGCATCAAGAGGAACTTTGGCAACAGTGCAAGGAGCATTGGCCCAATGATTCAACAGCTCCTACAGGTGAGTTACCTCGAGTGCAACTTTGTTAGCTTGAACCTGAATCTGCATAATTACATTATTACAAATGCATGCCTTAGTGTATATAGCAATGTTAACATCCAAAAAACTGTGTGAATAGAACATCATTCCCATCTTTCCACAGAGAAAATAGAATCTCTAGCCTAAAGGTATGCCAAATCTGGGTGAACTTCCAAAGAAATCTAGGAGAGTCACCCAGTAAAATCATGTGCCAAGAAAAAGACTCAAGTCTGAATGGCTTAAAAAAATCATGAATCCAGTGCTAATAATTCTGAGCACGCTTACAAAATTAGAAAATATGCAAGAAAGACTCTGGTTGTCCACAAAAGGGGCATCTAGGATCAGGAACCCCAATGTGTTTGTGCCGAGGCCCTAGGAGAAGACCTTGGAAGGCTAGGCACAAGCAAAATGCGTAATCTTGGGTTCAATTATAGCATCCCATATGGTATCAAAGCATTTTCTCCGTTGAGAAAGAGAAGATTTCAAATGCCATCTTTGGTTTATTGTATCCACCATCAGAAGATGAGGCAAAAGCCATCTGTAGCCCAAACTTGGCTTGTAATTAGAAAAAGGAGTGGTAGGATACCACTTCCAATCAAGCCACCAAGGGTGAACGGATTGAATCCCCACTTTATGAACTAAGTGAATAGGGATGAAGGAAAGCAAAAGGTCAAAAGTTTTCCCATCTGAATGAATAAAGTGGTATTGTACTTGCATATCTTCTCAGGTCCTAAAACTCATGGTGACCCTTGAAAAGAGGTCCTTAGGAGTTCTGATGCCACATTAAAAAAAACGTAGAGCATTGGCTCTTTGAATCTTGGTGAGAGGAGTACCCTAAATGGCAAATAGAGGAGACCACCAAATATTCTGCTGATTCAAGGAGAGGCCATTGTAGAATTCATCTCAGCTCCCAGGCTTTCTAGATGCTCTTGATGACGAATGAGCCCTGAATGACCATGAGCTCACACATATTGAGAAGGGTTTGGAAACCAATCCCCTTCCAAGTTGGCCTATTGACAGGAAAGCCGAAAGAAATGCAGTGTCGAACTAGAATCTTCCAAGCTTCATCTCTTGAAATAGCCCTAATAATCCATTTTGCATAAAGAGCAAGGCCTTATTTCCAAGCAAAAAGTAGGCCAAGACCACCAAACTCTTTTGGGAGACAACAACAATCCTAGGCCACTCTATGGAAGCCATGGTGATTCGAACCAAAGGCCCAAAAAAAATCCCAAGCAATCTTTCCAACTTCATGTAAGAAGCTTTGGATGGAGCCCAACAGGAGGAGTAAAACACATGAGTGGCCACCAGAATCTTTGAGCAAATCTAGAATTTACTAGTGAGGGAGAGCACCTTTGTGATCCAACAGTCGAGCTTTTTGCTAATCTTGGCTAGTACAACATTCCAAAGTTCCATAGGCAATGCCTGGAACGTAAAAGGAATGTTAAGAAAGTGGAAGATTTTCCCATGAGCAACCCATTTCCACTCAAATTGGCTGATCCAAGGTGGAGCTAGCAAAAATGACTGACAAAAGCAGAGCGTTTTATGCCATTGAATGGCAGAACCAGAGGCTTGACAAAAAATGTCTAGGCAACTTAAAGCATTATTGATGTTCTCTTCATCCTCTAAAAGAGTAAGAAAAGAATCATCAGCAAAATGTCCATTGACTAATTGGGAGGATGATTCAGGCAAGGAAATGCCACAAACCAGTCCTGAGGACACAAAATGCACAAGTAAATAGCCAAAACCTTCCACAACAAGGACATAAAGCGCAAGAGCTAGAGGACAACCTTGCCTGATGGAACAAAAAAGCCCAAGTCTCAGATTACGAATTGTTGATGGTAATGCAAGCATTAGCATCACCAAAGAGAATCTCCACAGATTGAAAGAAATTGGGGCCAAAACCCAGAGCCCAGAGCATAGCCAAGATGAAGGGCCATTCAATGCAATCATAGGCTTTAGCAAAATCTATCTTTAAAAAGATAGCCTTCTAATTGGACTTGCGAGCCCATTCCATTCCCTCCCAGACAACAATGATGTTGTCAAGAATATATTTGGACTTGATGAATCCAGTTTGTTTTGGCTGCACAATTAAGGGCAACATTTTCTTGATTTTGAGAGAGAGTGCCTTGGCAATAATCTTATAAGACACATTTAGAAGGGTAATGGGTCTCCAGTTGCATATGTCCTCTGGATCACCGGCTTTAGATATGAATTTGATATTTCCTTTGTTTATAATGGCTCCGAAGCTTTTAGAATCATAGGCTTCAAGATAAACTTTGTGTAGATTAGGACCTATATGCTCCTAGAGGTGTTTGTAGAATTCACAAGGAAACCCATTACACCCAGGGGACTTGTCATCCTCCATTGAGTAGACCGCCTCTTTAAGATCTCAGAGGGAAAGAAGTTGCTCACAGAAAGCATGTTAGTCAACTGCTAGGGGGTTTGGAGTAACAGAAATACACTTTTTAAGAGCTTCCTCCTGAGCAACCAAATTTCTCTACAAAGCAAACGCTTTCTCATAGTGATGAACAAATGCTTGTAGGATGGTAGGAATACTAGACAGAATATCATTTCCTTGTTTGATCTTTTTAATCCCAACATTGGTATGACGAACACAAAGAACCTAAAAAAACTCCTTCGAGGCTTTGTTGCCAACCTCCAACCAGTGGAGACGGGCTTTGATTTGGGCTCCCCGAGCAACAAAATTATCAGCAATTTGTTTGTCATGGCAAAGCTTGGCAAGTTGAAGCTTCTAAGTCCACATCAAAGGGATTGAGGGTGAGGGCTTCAGAGGCTTTTTTGAGGGCAAGCGTGTTGGCTTCATATGACTGTTTTCTGAACATAGCCAATTGACGCCCATAAATGTGCACGAACTGGGCAGTTCTGGTAATGGCATCATTCCACCATTGAATCCATCCCTTTTGAGAATGTAGACGTGGCTTCAAATTCTAGACACGTAGGATGTGCGAGATGGTGGAACATGAATCAACACTGATGTGTTGAGGAAGAACTAAGACTTGGCCACCTTCGGGACAACCGTTTGCTAGGAAATGACAAAATAAATGGGATAGTGGTCAGATAACGTCACATCTAGCAGGGGAATGATAGGTAGATCTCGATCCTCAGAAAAAGAGAAAAAAGATTATGCAGTGATCATAGCATGATCGATGCATTTTAATATGTGGTTAGAGCCAACTCGAAAGTTGGACCAAGTGTGCCAAACCTCACTATCCTGGTGGCGGTTGGTATTGGGATCAAAAAGGCCCAATTTATTACAAATGTAATACTAGGTTTGTCTTTCCCCAGTTGTCTAGCAAAAAGGTAAAATTTCGTCTTTGTCAAAGGCCACTTCAACCATATTAAGATCCCCACACATGACCCAAGTAGCTGGAGACAAGTTGTCAACCAGCTAGGCCCACATTTGAGATCTTTCCACAACATCATTGGAAGCATAAACATTAATGACTCCAAAAGAATGATTGTTAATGGAAAGAAAAAGCCATATAATTCTTAATAGAAAGAAAAAGCCATATAATTCTATGCGTGGGGTCAGAACCGTGCAAAATAATAGTAGAATGAAGGCGAGGTGACAGGAGAGTAACTACACCACCTCGGCCAGCTTTATGCTGGGAAGAAAATATCATGCCATCCTGCCAAATTATGCGGTATGCCGAAGAAAGCATCAAACTAGAAATTTTAACTTCTTGTAGGCAAAGAAAATTTAAATTACCAAGTCTATAACGGACACCCAGAACATAGTACTTTCTAAGGAAGTTTGTGAGACCTCGAACATTCCATGATAGGAAGTTCATGAGAACTCTTTCATATCATCTTCGTCCTCAAGAGAGGAGTAGCTATTCTGCAAGAAAGTAGAAACATGGTTGAAGTCAGATAGAAAACCCTCTAGACTTACAGCTTGACGTTTCACCTCTGGTATCTTCGCATGTCTAGGAGGACTGTGAGAACTTCGCATCACTGGTGGTGCTATGGAAGAAGCAACAAGAGGAGTTCGCACCCCAGCCAAGGTAGAAGCCCTGGTGGTTGCCTTAATCTCCTACGTGCTAGAAGGGTTTGAAACCTGCAAAACTCTAGGAGTAGTTCCTTTGTCTGTCGCTTGCGTCCCTACGCTGGCTGGAATTGACGCTCCTATAAGGATAGGAGGAACCGTAGAGACCGCAGCATAGGACTATTTGGGGGGCAAGGGATTCAAGGGAGCCTTGCCCTTACACCCGATAGTAACCCATTCTTCTTTTTTTCGTTCGGCCTATTTGATAGGTGCCTCTTTAGGCATGGGCTTGACCCTAGGCATAGCTAGAGGGCAATCCTTGATCTTGTGTTCCGCAGACTGGCATCTATAACAGGTGTTGGGGAGGTTCAAGTAAAGCACCTTCTGAGAGAAGGTTTTACTCTCAATCTGAATTTCCACAAAATCCTTGAGATCCTTGGAAAGATCCATCTCAATGCAAACACGTCATTGTAGGTGGGCATTGAAAAGTTTCTCAGGCTCCTTGGTGACAACTTTGCCAAGGGCTTTGGGAATGGACTTAATGAAAGGCCAACATGGCAGAGGTAAACCCGGGAACTCAACCCATACAAGAACCCTAAGCTTTTTATCATCCGAGACTGTGAAGTCTTGTGACCATTTTTGAAAAACAAGCAAAGAAGAATGCACAGACCAAGGTTCGTTGTTAAAGACCATGTCTACCTGTGATGGGTTAGCGAAGCGAAATAAGAAAAACCTTTGGTAAGGTTTTGCACAGTGTCAAAGTGGACTCCATGAGGAGTCCAACGCTTGTTAACCCATTCTTAGAGCATAGCTTCATGGGGAGTCCTACCCACAAAATAACCTATCAAGGTGTGCTATTCTAACCAATCACATGTAGCATCAAATTCTTGCAAAAGAAGGATAATATTAGGATTACCTCATGAAAAAATTTCGGGAAAAACTTGCGCGGACGTTTGTTTTGTGGAGGCGCCATGGTAGACCAAAGCAGTAGCGTGAACACTAGAAATAATTGGTTCACCATTGGTTGGAGCCATTATATCCTAGCCTAAAAAACTCTCGAAGTAAATGCAGTGTGACAAGTGGAGCTTACAAAGGGAAAGTTCAGACAAAAAGTCATACACAAAAAACTGAAAGTTCGCATGAAGTAAAAAACCCTAGCAGAGCAAAAAAAAACTCCAAACCTCATCACAAAGAAGTATTCATAATCAAATCTAATGAATGAATTTCTAAAATCCATCTAAATCCATTTGCTCTTTTATTTTTTCATTATTTTCTCTTTTTCTCGAACTTCACATCTCCCTTCATGGCATACTCTTCTCCCTGCTTCCATACAACTCTAATTTTTATTAATTACTACCTCAGTTGAGATTTTTTTTTTTAACATTGGCTCTTCTCCCCATTTAAACTCATTCCCACTTTTCATGTCTACTACGCATGTTCCCTGTATTTGGGTTTGTATTTATTTGCTAATATATGTGCATTCTCTGGCAACCCATCTCCCTTCTTTTATATTGCCTCTAATGAGGTAATTTATTTGCCTCATTTTTCAATATCTCGTTTTGTTGGTCTTATTCTAGTTCATTATTTTTCACACAATTACCTCAGTCTCCTCTCTACCTTTTCCTCTATAACTTCTCAATGATAATTCTTGTATAATCTTTAATTCAATCTTGTCTTTCTACTATTACATTTCTCGCACACGGGTATGTGCAGGATCATGGTAAACCAAACTATGGCCTTAAGTGGCAGTGAAAAATCAGCAAATTAGGGTTATGTCAACTTGACACATAATTTTAAAGTGGTTATGGACTTTATATCAAAAAGTTGTAAGAAAATAATTTGTAGGAAATTGAATGTAGTTTCTGAACTACTAGGCCTTATCTGGAGAAAAAAAAATTGATTGGTCAAAAGTTTGGATTTTAATGTAGTACTGCGAAAATTTCAGAGCGAAAATAAAAAATAGGTGTATGTCTAACCACCCTAATCAAAATCAAATAATAATTTTTTAAAAATATAATTATAGATATAAAAAGTAAAATCATGCTCGAATGTGACGCATATTTTTGGGTATTTTTATTCCAAATAAATAATTAAATATGAATTTTTTACTAAAATTTTTTGGGAAAAAAAAAACTCTCATATCTGACCACCTTAACTAATAGAAAATTTTAACAAATTTTTTAATTTTTTTTTTCTTATACTAGGCGAAGCATAGAATGTGACACAACTTTTGGATTTAAAAAATGTTATACCGTTTGAAAGTTATCGTTATTTTTCAATCAGTATGTCAATCAACATTTTACAATCATCTTCATTGAAAATTAACTAATAAATACTTATCGAACTTAGAACTTGATAGCAATTATATTAATAGAATCTCAAGAGTGTTATAAAAAAACCCTTTTTTGTTTCATTCAATTTCGATGAAAATAACATTGTCAGATGGCTACCTGAAGTCTAAGTGTCGGTGAAACTCTTCTCAAACATGTTTTTTGGGTTGATTGAATAGGCTTGGTAAATATCAGGCCTAATCGGATACCCGAATTCAAATCGGGTATCCGATTTGAAATCAGATATCCGATCACTAGCAGGAATTTTCAACAACAATTTGGAGAGAAATTTGAGAGGAGAGATTTTTTTCAATTTTAAATTTGGAGGGAGGGAAATTTGAGAGAAAATAAATTTAAAAGGGAAACTTTAGACTGTTTTAGAGGGAAATTTATTTGGGGAAAGTGTGGACATTGATATTATTATTATTAACTATTATTATTATTATATTATAATAATATGTATGATTATTATTATTAAATAAAATATAGTTATAAATATAATAATAATAATTATAACTAAATATAATATAGTAATATATATGATAAATATTATTATTATTAAATGTATATAGTAATATTAAATGACTAAATGATTATATATGATATTATATATGGTTATTACTATTATTAAATCTATAATCTAGTAACATATATGATTATTATTGTTATATAATTTAATAATATATTATTATTATATTAAAATATACAATATTATATAATTATCAAATATAATATTGTCATAAAATGCATCATTTCAACGCATTTCATGACAACATATATCCCTAGGGCCCCTAGTGACCCCTTTCGACGCATTCCCAATGGGTCTTAAGGGGTCCTAGAGATATACATTGTCATGAAATGTGTCAAAAGGGGTCATAGGTCATCTTATGGCCCCTTTCAGCCCATATAAACGATTCTAATATGTCTGTAAGGGTCGTAGGACCCCTATAGACATATGTCGTCATGGAATGTGTCGAAAGGGGTCATATGTCATCCTATGACCCTTTTTGACCCATATAAATGATTATAATATGTCCCTAGGGGTCCTTGACCCCTAGAGACATGTCATCATAGAATGTGTCAAAAAGGGTCATTGCCTCTTTTCAACCCATATAAATGATTATAATATGTCTCTAGGAGTTCTATGACCCCTAGAGACATATGTCGTCATGGAATGTGTTGAAAGGGGTCATAGGTCATCCTATGACCCCCTTCGACCCATATAAACGATTCCAATATGTTCCTAGGGGTCCTAGGACCCCTTGGGACATATGTCATCTTGAAATGTGTCGAAAGGAGTCATAGGTCATCCAATGACCCCCTTCAACTCATATAAATGATTCTAATATGTCCTTAGGGGTTGCAGGACCCCTAGAGACATATGTCGTCATGGAATGTGTCGAAAGGGGTCATAGGTCATCCTGTGACCCCCTTTCAACCCATATAAATGATTCTAATATGTCCCTAGGGGGTCTTAAGACCCCTAGAGAGATATGTCATCATGGAATGTGTCGAAAGGGGTCATCCTATGACCCCCTTCAACCCATATAAATGATTCTAATATGTCCCTAGGGGTCCTAAGACCCCTAGAGACATATGTCGTCATGAAATGTGTCAAAAGAGGTCATAGGTCATCCTGTGATCCCCTTCGATCCGTATAAACGATTCTAATATCTCCCCAGGGGTCCTACAATGCCTTGGGACATATGTCATCAAGAATGTGTCAAAAGCGGTCATAGGTCATCCTGTGACCTCCTTCGATCCATATAAATGATTCTAATAAGTCCTTAGGGGTCTTAGGACCCCTTGGGACATATGTCATCATGGAATATGTCGAAAGGGGTCATAAGTCATCCTGTGACCCCCTTTGACCCATATAAACGATTCTAATATGTCCCTAGGGGTCCTAGGACCTCTAAAGACATATGTTGTCATGGAATGTGTCGAAAGGACCTATGACCCCCTTCAACCCATATAAACGATTCTAATATGTTCTTAAGGGTCCTAGGACCCCTAGAGATATATATCATCATAGAATGTGTTGAAAGGGTCATAGGTCATCCTCTGGCCCCTTTTGACCCATATGAACGATTATAATATGTCCGTAGGGGTCCTAGGATCCCTAGAGACATATGTCATCATGGAATGTGTCAAAAGGGCTCATAGGTCATCTTGTGACCCCCTTCGACCCATATAAATGATTCTAATATGTCCCTAGGTGTCGTAGGACCCCTAGAGACATATGTCATCATGGAATGTGTCGAAAGGGGTTATAGGTCATCTTGTGACCCCCTTCCACCCATAGGTCATCTTGTGACCCCCTTTGACGCATATAAATGATTCTAATATGTCCCTAGGGGTCGTAGGACCCCTAAAGACATATGTCATCATGGAATGTGTCAAAAGGGGTCATAGGTCATCCTGTGACCCCCTTCGACCCATATAAAAAATTCTAATATGTCGGGGTCGTAGGACCCCTAGGGACATATGTCGTTATGGAATGTGTCGAAAGGGGTCATAGGTCATCCTATGACCCCCTTCGACCCATATAAATGATTCTAATATGTCCTTAGGGGTCGTAGGATCCCTAGCGACATATGTCATCATGGAATGTGTTGAAAGGGGTCATAGGTCATCCAATGACCCCCTTTGACTCATATAAATGATTCTAATATGTCCCTAGGGGTCCTAGGACCCTTAGCGACATATGTTATCATGGAATGTGTCGAAAGAGGTCATAAGTCATCTTGTGACCCCCTTTGACCCATATAAATGATTCTAATATGTCCCTAGGGGTCCTAAGACCCCTAGAGACATATGCCATCATGGAATGTGTCAAAAGGGGTCATAGGTCATCATATTACCCCTTTCGACCCATATAAACGATTCTAATATGTCCCTAAGACCCCTAGGGACATATATTGTCATGGAATGTGTCGAAAGGGGTCATAGGTCATCCTATGACCCCCTTCAACCCTTGTTTCCTATGACCCTATATGTCATCATGGAATGTGTCAAAAAGGGTCATAGGTCATCTTGTGACCCCCTTCAACCCATGTAAACAATTCTAATATGTCCCTAAGGGTCGTAGCACCCCTAGGGACATATGTCATCATGGAATGTGTTGAAAGGGGTCATAGGTCATCCTATGACCTTCTTCGATCTATTACCCCCTTCGACCCATATAAACGATTCTAAAATGTCCCTAGGGGTTCTAGGACCCCTAGGGACATATGTCGTCATGGAATGTGTCGAAAGAGGTCATAGGTCACCCTGTGACCCCCTTCGACCCATATAAACGATTCTAAAATGTCGCTAGGGGTTCAATTCTAAAATGTAGGGACATATGTCATCATGGAATGTGTCGAAAGGGGTCATAGGTCATCTTGTGACTTCCTTTGACTTGTATAAATGATTCTAATATGTCCCTAGGGGTCGTAGAACCCCTAGGGACATATGTCATCATGGAATGTGTTGAAAGGGGTCATAGGTCATCCTATGACCCCCTTCGACCCATATAAACAATTCTAATATGTCCCTAGGGGTCCTAGGACCCCTAGTGTCAAAAACTCCCTTTGACCCATATAAATGAGTATAATATGTCCTTAGGGGTCCTAAGATCCCTAGAGACATGTCGTCATAGAATGTGTCGAAACAGGTCATAGATCATCCTATGACCCCCTTCGACCCATATAAATGATTCTAATAGAAATAATATAGTAAAAATATAATAATATAGTAAAAATAATAATAATAACATAATATATTATTATATATTAATAACATAGGTCATAATAATAATATATTATAGATTATAACTTATAGATGATAATAATAATAATATAGTAAAAATAATAATAATATAATATAATAATATATATTATATTTATAGATAATAATAATAATAATAACATAATATATTATTATATATTAATAACATAGGTCATAATAATAATAATAATAATAATATATTATAGATTATAATTTATAGATGATAATAATAATAATAATATAGTAAAAATAATAATAATATAATATAATAATATATATTATATTTATAGATTATAATAATAATAATAACATAATATATTATTATATATTAATAGTTACATTATTATATTAAATAATAATAATATAATTTAATTTAATTTCATATATATATATATATATTAATATATATTATATATTTATAGATTAGTCATAACTCATTAATTAGTCTTATTATATATTTATAAATTATATATTATATATTTATATATTTCATAACTCAAATTAGTCATATAAGTCACAAATTTGTTTTTTCCTCCAATTTTTTTGTGTCGCCAGTATCAGATATCCGATATGAAATCGAATATCTGATCTCAGATTGGATATCCGATTTTACTAGTATGATTTTTTCAAAATATTCCCTGTCACTGTAGACCCGACAACATCGCTTTTTGTGGGTCTTTTTCATGGGTTTTAGAAAAAGTCATGTTGTGGGGCACAACCAATCAAAAAAAGTTTGATAATATAACCCTAGGTGTTTGATATTGTCATCTGAATGGGGAGCAGCAGTTGTCGAAAGGCTAAACGCAAAAGAAAGGTATCCAATGAAGACATTGTGGCATATAGGGAAAGGGACAAAATAGAACGCCGAAGGAAAAGATAAGGTATGTTAAATGTCAGTCAAGTTGACGATGAATTAGTTGAAGGTGAAATCATAGAGTCAGATAATGAATATGTGCAATTGGGGAATGAAAATGTACCAATTGAAAATGATAATGTTGGAATTGAAAATTTAGAGAATGAAAATTTTGAGGACGAAATGCTACCAAGTCATAATGTAAATTGCATAATTGACCATGCCGAATATGACAATGCACAGGAACCTAATGCACAAGAAACTTACATATCTCCTAATTATAATCAACATAAAGATTTTAAAACACCAAAATGGATAGTTGAAATTGATGAAATGATTATTACCAATTTGGAAGGGAAAAAATGAGAAAGAACCATCCGATTATGGGTTTCAAGACTATATAAGATGTTTTTCGACAACAAGATAGTGGTGGAGCAATGTCAACTTTTTATGCACTTATTAAAGATGCAAAAGATGAGACCTATACTTTCCAAATTGAAGATTCGTGTCAATAAAAAGTTGGAAAGAAATGCCATTATTGTGAAGAATCTTTTCAGCGCTCTCAATAGCATTGGAAAAAATAACAGGGAGAAGGATAACAGAGCTACTCAAAGGGTTATTACAACCTCTTTGGTAAGTCATCATTTGAGAAAGGGTAGATATATGAGACAAACTTGTATTGATTTGAACCTAAATTGTACTACTTTGAGAAGAGCACTTAGTCGATGAGAGAGAATTGATGATCCTCTTCAAAATGAAATATGGGGCATTTGGTGGGAGACTTTCACGTTTTGGTAAGAAGCTATCCGATGATGTGAAAGAAGAAATTGTACAACTTTGGCACTCTAGATCATGAGTATCACCCAATGCTAAAGATGTGTTAAAGTTGAGAATTGGCTTTAGAGACCGCACACCACATCCTAAAAACTATTTGGAGGTAAGTCAAACTATATTATTCAAGAAATTTAGAGAGTGTCGTCCAAGTCTTCATATATCACAAAGGGCTTTTGAATCCTTGAAGCCATTTTATTGTGTGCCACTTAAAATTTGAAATACATGTTGTTGCAAATATCATGTTGAGCTTTTTATGCACCATGAACTATTACGCTCCATCCATTCTACTTTTCATAGTAAAGAAATGTTGGAGAATTGTGGTGTTAGTGGGCTTCCAAAATCATCAAGAGACTTGCTAGATTAATTCTTATGCCGTAGAGTTGATGGTTGTTTCTTTTATAGAAATGTTTGCTTAAATGAGAAGTGTTCAGAATGCGGTGGCTTATCCAAGTTTGACACATGTTTCCATGAGGGGTGCAAACAAGATCTTGGAAAGACAATAGTAAAAAAAAAAGGCACATGAAATGGTGAAATACACATTGAAGAGTGGGGGTGAGGGCTCTAGATGTGAATTGGTTGGAAAAGAAATTAGTGTGGCTAGTTTTATTTCAGATTTGAAGGAAAATCTTTTCTACAAGTATGCAAGACATAGTCACAGGTCTCAGTGGTTGAATCAACAATTTATAATGTGTACGGAGACTTTTCCCATTAGCACTATTATATTAGTTGTTGATTTTGGTGAGAACTACACATTGCAACTTCAAAATGAGACACAATCTCAGTATTACAACTTTATTTAGATTGCTATTTTAATTCACATAACATATAGACATGCCCATAATAGTGTGAAAGATAATCAAAATATTATTAGAGAGTATCATTTTTATATGAGTGATGATAGATCTCACTCTCACAAGTTTGTGCAACATTGTTTTGAGAATTATTTTGATTTCTTACATGAGCATGCAATTGCTATGGATAGACATATTATTTGGTCAGATAATTGTACAGGTCAATTCAAGAATGCTTGCATGTTTTATTGGTTGTATAGGATGTACGTAGAGAAGGGGGTGCCTCATATTTGGAGTTTTTCTGAGTCCAGCCATGGGAAAGGGGAACATGATGGAGTAGGGGCATGTGTGAAGAGAGCTCTAGTTAAGGAGCAACTAAAGATTTTAGTAGTGGAGCTTCTTGATGCTCGTAGCATTGTTGATTGGTGTAGTTTAGCATTATCACAGGGGGGGACTCTTGATTCAGTGGTACACAGGTTCTTTTGGTTGGTTGAGGAAGGGTCCATAGGTGATAGATCAGATTGTGCTACAATGAGAGACTCATAAAAAATGCATTCATTCTAGAGCTTTGATTCTAGTACGTGGACCATTTGGACACGACAACTAGTTTTCTTTTGTCCTAGTTGTTTTCAATGTGATTGGGATCATTGTGAGTTGAGTGAGTGGGTGGAAAAATGGGCTACACATTATCTTACTCTATTTTCTATCATACCCTCTACCAGAAATGATGACATGGAAAGTTCACTTGAGCATAACTATCTATCAGATCTACTTTAGCTAGGACATGTCTTTGCATTGGTTGCACCATAGGGGAATGATGAGAAATCTAATTATTGGTTAGCATGTTGTGTAAGAGGTAAACAAAATCTTGCACAATTGATCATAGATGATGATGGATTCACATATCCTACTAGTTTAGTGGTTGTCATTGGAACATGGCCACAAACATACATGCTTAGAAGGAACAAAATTCTTGCATTCGAAGACTATCAGAAGCACAAAATAATTCTCATATATTCACATCTTATTATAGCAACAAATGTAAAGTTGTTAAAGCATCAAGGAAGACCAAAAGTAAAAATTTTTTTTACTATTACTAATGCTGATCATGAAGCCCTGTTGGAGGTCCTAAAATAGATTTAGTGAACCATTGATTATTTTATTTAATACAATAAGTTACTAATTTTTTTATGATATTGGAATGTAGTCACATCATGAAAAGTGGGCGCAATGGTGGGGGGGTGCTGTTGGGGAGAATTCCTAAGATTTATGATGTAAAATGTGAAGTTTTTTTGTATATGGTTTTTGTAATAATGAAAAAGACAAGTTATTCAAAATAACACATACACATCCAAATACATGCAAAAGATTTGAATTATTCTATTTTTATTTATGATGAGTGTTCTAAATTACATGATATAATTTAGTACTTGAAAAGAAAAGATCAATTTAATTTTTTCCATGATTGTCTCTTTTACATCATTGTGATATATTAATTTCATAGAGAGGTGGTTTTTCAATTTTTATAAACTTTCTATAAGATTTTTACTCATTAGTTACATTTCAGATTTTACTTTTTATATATGAAAATTGAAGCTAGACTATCTCTACTAAAATCTCTTTCAAAAATAATAATATATATGATAGCCTCATGATACCAAACTAATGTTTTTAATCAATAAGGAAGGGTTTGGCAGGCCCTTGAAACCATTTATAGTGAGAAGATCCTTAGAACAACAACACAACATAAAAAGAAACTTAGTTGAGGAGGTAGGCCTCCAAAGACAAGTCCAATGGATTTTTGAAAGGAACCTAAAACCTTGTAGGGTTTAGAAAAGTACCCCAAACATTCAATGATTTTTCTAAGGATCCTAAACATTCCAAGTCTACCAAAATTGCCATGTCTTCCCAACCAAAGAAAACATATATCTAGAAGATGATCCACCAAAAACAACCATAAGAAATTTAATCTTCTGAGAAGGATGAGAAATAGAGACATTATAGAAGAAATGAAGAGTCCTCATAGAGAATCCCCAAAAAATTCTCAACATCTGCATGGAGAAAAATCAAATGGAGGAGAAAGACACATACTACTAGGCCATACTTACTATTAAAGTTGCATCCTAACTACCACAAACATAGATTTAAAAAAAGAAAAAACCAGCACAAAGGGTATTCAAATATCATCACCAAGATAAAGAGAGAAGGGGCCAAAGAAACTGCATAGAATCTTGATCTCTCACAAATTACCTAACATTACTCTCACATATCAACATAGCCATTCACCATAGGTAAGAAAAGAGAATAATCATGAGTAAGAGAGAATAAAGTCACCACTAAGGGAAGAAAGAGAGAGAATAAAGTCACCACTAAGGGAAGCAAGAGATTGAACATAGAGCTAGGTTGTATTGGGAAACACAAAACCTATCTCAAGCACTCCAACATGAAGACACCCTCCAAGCTAGAAACCTAAACCCTATACAAAAAATTGTGTCGCTTGCATAAGCCAAGACCACAACATTGTGAACACTAGTATAACCCAACCTAGCCAAGACCCTGGCAATGTTTGGGAGAAAACCCACAATCTAGCTCTATGTGCCCAAGCATCTTAGTGGGGAGGAGAAGTCAGGAGTTACACTAGCATAAACAAAAAAAGGATAGAGAGGAGAGAACAATAATGCTAAAAATATTTAAGAAAATAAAAGTTTTCCAACCCAACCAGTGTTGGGACCCCAAGTTCTTGTAAAAGGTACTCCAACTATTTCTCAAAATAAGTAGAAAGGAGAGAAGAAAATAAAATAAAATAAAGAAATACTTATCATAATAAACATAGTATCTAAAACTATCATATGAAATAAATAAATAGAGCCAAACTAATTAGGATTTTTTTAATTTTTTCCCATACATTAACTAGGATTCATAAGTTCTCTAGCTAGTTGGTGACATCCTTAGTACTCTTTACTTCATCATGCTTTTCATCCACAATCCGACCATCCTTCATTAGTTTTCTCCTTCCCATGATGGTTCTGAAGACAACTTGATCACAAAGCTAAGGTTGATGTTAACATAAATTAAATGTATGAAATATTCTTTTTTTCCTTCTTATAACTCCATGCTTTTGTAGCCACATGTTATATAGCTTTCTCTCTAAATGATTAATGTATGCGATTATTTGTTATAGAATATGTTTATTGCAAGTAACAATCTCAAGAATTTGTTCTGGCAAATTATAGAATCATTCTTGTAGTATCACAAGAGATTGATGCAATGCATACATTTTTTAAAAAACAATTTACAATAAAACATAGTGTGCACAAGCTTCATTAAATAAGATCCTCCATTTTTACTCAAAATTGTTGGCTTTGAATGTTCTTTAACAATAAAAGGGTTATTCATCAAAAGAAACATCTAGAAAACATAAAACATTTGTAGGTCTCCAATTATATCAAAAAAATAAAGAAAATTACACTTTTTAATATTAAACATTAGATAATATTAATATTATTAAATCTTCAATTAAAGAGTTGAATTGTTGTCATCAAATTACACTTATGATGTTTTCTTCATTTCGTAAGTAGTTCAAGAAATGGGCATGTGGGAAATGTTTATTCTCTTCATGAAGAAAACTAAGCATAGTAAATTCCCCTTGGTAAGTTGTTATAGCCACTATCTTTATCGATACACCCACCTAAAGAGATCTATACACCCATCTAAAGAGATCTATAATATAATATTGAATTGACTAGACTACTTAAGGATTAAATTCATACTTATTAGTCTCTGTCTTTTAGACATGAGACATTAGTTTCCATTTTTTGAATTATTCAATTTGCAAAAGTTATTAAATTTCCAAATACACATCCATAAAAGTGCATAAAAATAACATTCTAACATTAAAGGATCACCAGAGTGTAACTTTGAAACCACTGATCTTGGCATCGAATCATCAGCCCATTAGCTCCGGGTGGGTGAATGAACCCTAGTGACACCCTTGTTCCAACCATGGAGACCATCCATCGTCCACGGCCACCCCATACTGAGGAGTCTCCAAAGTGCTCTAAGTGCATTTCAAGTTTGATCTTTTGAGGGTCATAACTCAGAGCTCATGAGGGCTATTGATGAAATGTCAAATTCTATAAGACAGTAATGCCAGGCCTAAAATAACCTATCTCATTTTCGAGAGATCACATTCCATTTGGATTTGGCATAGCGATCTCACTCGATGCCAAAATTCGCAGTGTGCCTTAGTTCATAGGTGCACCAGAGCATAACTTTGAAATTGCTAATCTTGGCATCAAATCATCAAAGCCATTAGCTTTGAGTGGGCAGGGGAACTCTAGTAGCACCCTTGTTTTGGCCATAGATGCTATCCATCATCCATAGCGACCCCGTACCTAGGAGTCTCCAAGGTGCTCTAAGTGCATTTTAAGGTCGATCTTCTAAGGGTCATAACTTAGAGCTCATGAGGGCTATTGATGAAATGTTGAATTCTACAGGATGGTGATGCTAAGGCCTAGAATAACCTATCTCATTTTCAAGAGATCACATTCCGTTTGGATTCGGCATAGCGATCTTGCTCGATGCCAAAACTCGCAGTGTGCCTCAGTTCATAGGTGCACCATAACATTGAAACCACTGATCTTGGCATCAAATCGTCAGTACCATTAGCTCTAGGTGGGCTGATGAACCCTAGTGATACCCTTGTTCCAACCATGGAGACCATCCATCATCTACGACCACCTCATACTGAGGAGTCTCCAAGGTGCTCTAAGTGCATTTTGAGGTCGATCTTTCGAGGGTCATAGCTCAGAGCTCATGAGGGCTATTGATGAACCATCAAATGCTACAAGATGATGATGTTGAGACCTAAAATAACCTATCTCATTTTTGAGAGATCACCTTCCATTTAGATTCGGCACAACGATCTTGCTCGATGCCAAAACTCATAGTGTGCCTTAGTTCATAGGTGCACCATAGTGTAACTTTGAAACCACTGATCTTGGCATCAAATCGTCAGTGCCATTAGCTCTGAATGGGCAGGTGAACCCTAGTAACGCCCTTGTTTTAGCCCCATACCGAGGAGTCTCCAAGGTGCTTTAAGTGCATTTCGAGGTCGATCTTTCAAGGGTCATAACTCGGAGCTTGTTAGGGCTATCGATGAACCGTTGAATGCTACAGGATGGTGATGTTGAGGCCTAAAATAAAATATCTCATTTTTGAGAGATCACCTTTCATTTGGATTCAACACAGTGATCTCACTCAATGCCAAAACTTATAGTGTGCCTTTGTTCATAGGTGCACCACAGTGTAACTTTGAAACCGCTGATCTTGGCATCAAATCGTTAGCTCCATTAGCTTCGAGTGGGTAGGTGAACCTTAGTGACACCTTGTTCTAGCCATGGAGACCATCCATCATTCGCGGCCACCCCATACCAAGGAGTCTCTAGGGTGCTCTAAGTGCATTTCAAGGTTGATCTTCCGAGGGTCATAACTCAGAGCTCGTGAGGGCTATTGATGAAACATCAAATTCTATAGGACGGTGATGCCAAGGTCTAAAATAACCTATCTCATTTTTGAGAGATCACATTCCATTTGGATTCGACACAATGATCTCGCTCAATGCCAAAAATTACAGTGTGCCTCAGTTCATAGGTGCACCAGAGTGTAACTTTGAAACCGTTGATCTTGGCATCGAATCATCAACACCATTAACTTCGAGTGGGTAGGTGAACCCTAGCGACACCCTTGTTCTGGCCATGGAGACCATCCATCATCCAAAACCACCCTGTACTAAGGAGTCTCCAAGGTGCTCTAAGTGCATTTCGAGGTCGATCTTCTGAGGTAACTCGGAGCTCGTGAGGGCTATTGATGAACCGTCGAATGTTATAGGATGGTGCTGCTGAGGCCTAAAATAACCTATCTCATTTTTGAGAGATAGTAACCAAGTGAAAAAGGTTTGATCCAATAAAGTCTCTTGAGTTAGGATATTTTGAGGTTATGTTGAAATCAAAAAGTTGTAGTATGAGGATAGTAACAAAGTGAAGTGCTAGTTATCAAAGATTATGAGTCTAGGAATGAGTTCGTGGTTGGGAATAGAATCCATGGTTGAGGAGTGGAGTCCTTAACTGTGTTGAGATTAATTTGAAGCCACGAGTTGGTTTCAAGGTTGAAGGTGGAGTTTAAAATTATATTTGGGGTTATCTGAACCTTGTGTAGGAGGTTAACAAGTGTGTTTAAGTCATAATAGCACTTCAAATTAAACATTACATCCAAATTTGATAATAAAGGTTGTTAAAATGTTATTAAAAAATTATTGCATTTGAATCGAATATAACAAACATAATCAAAATTAATGATATTCCATAAACTTGAACAATACACATGATCCATGATAAATTGAACAATACTAGATACTAAATTAATATGTATATCATTGTGCACATAAATGACAAAAACATATATCAAAATACATGTATCCATAGACAAAATTTTACACAAATATATATCAAAGATCATGTATCCATAGACAAAGTACTCAATTATATATCAAAATATGTAGATCCATATACAAAATGTGGTTGATCATGCCATTAGAATGTGTATAGTATCAATATTTCTGTAAACAATGTGGCATATGCCATCTCAAAATGTCTCATGACGCATCCTATGACAACTATACTATCCTAAGGTGCTGGTGGATGATCAAAATGTAGCCTCTTTGCTGTACTAGGTGGATCAGATGCCTCCCACATAAACAAAAAAGGAAAACCCAAAGTTAGACTACTAAATTTATATGATTCTTTGTATCTAACATTGAATTACTCAAATGCATAATGATCTTTTCTGTAATGAAGATTTATACTATTAAAATTTCATAATAAATACCTCTCTCGTCGACCTCTTGTGCTAGTCAGGAGTCCTCTTGTATGCCCTCAACAATGCTTTTACCTCACTGATTGTAGGCTGTGTATGTTCAAATACATTTGTTAGATGAATCTACAACTTAAACTATAACATTATAATTCATAGAATGCTAAATTTATAACATATTTAATCATGAATTCAAACCACAACTTCCTATTGTAGGCTCCTCCTCAAGATAGAGTGGCTGCATCATCAAATCTACATAACTCTCCCGTTGAACCTCATGTGCACTAGGAGTCTCCTATGAGATACAAAATAGTAGTTGTTAATTTCACAGAAATCAATTTTGAATTTATTTATGAAGATAAGGAAAAATAAAATAAAATGATATTTATACATAAAATGGGGCTCTCAGTGCGAATGGAAATGCGTGATCGTCTATTACACAAAATCTATATGGGCTCATCGCTAGTAACCATGCCTTATATATAATAAAGAATGTAATTAAATTTCATTACCACAAACATTTTACAAGAATGCATTGATATTTAATCAAATAGAAAGCACCTAATTACCTTTCCTTTATCAATGTGTGTTGGCTCATCCCCTGCACTTTGTCCCCCTAGGACAGGTGCTACCTGCAAGATAAAAGAAAGATTAGCAACCATATATGCTACAATATCAAATAGAAAAAATAATCTGAACACAACATAATGTACCATAGATGTCTCAAGGCCAAATGAAATGGCCAAGAGCGTGGCGTCATCAATCTGTCTGAGCTCCTCCTCGATCATCAACTAAAAATGAATGAAGATCACATACATGTATAAGTCAGTATGGCTTAAAAATTAAAATTACTCTATTATAAAAATTAAATTTAAATCAAATATGTCATAATAAAAATGTATACACATACCGACACTGAAGGAGTCCATGCCTCTGCATTCCCTTCCTCTCTCGCATCAAGTTTTGTAGCCTCTGCATGTGTGTCTAGTGTATCCTCGTCTAATACAAAATGAAACTCAGGGAGATCACCTATGGGACCCAAGAAAATATTCTTGCACATAATGCAAGTGTGAGGCACACAAACGTGTGATGAGCTAGCTGATGATGAACTGACACTAGCATCATCAACATGGGGAGGTAAGACTGACCTAGCCTAAGATATCAACAGGCTACTCAACCTATGAATGGCTTTGATGGTCTGAGAGTTAGCCTCTACCATAATATTAGGATGCTGCACTCAAGGAGGGGGGGAGATATCAGTGGGGGGGGGGGGGGGAGACAAAAGTGCTAGCTTTCTTTCGCTAGGAAGAGGGTCTATCCCGAGGAGTTCCTAGTCCTACACCCATGTTGGGCTTCATGCTCCAATAGTTCACTTTGAGTTTCAACACAAATTCTGCATATAATTTTCTAAGGAAATAAAATGGCACCTCTAAATTGCTATGTGGAGGGATGTCAAAAACCATCCACCAATAATCCCAAAAGTTTGCACGTATGGCGTCATTTGTGCACCATTTAGTCAGTAGTTTGGGTTTTTTTTTTGTTGACTAGTATACCTATTTTTGGGTTCGCAAAAAGGCTAGCCAAATCCTCTTTGGTTATATTAAGAGCCGCAACCTCATCATAGTCCAAGCCATCATCAAACATCTCATGCATTTCATCATGCCAATGAAGAGCGGCATTTTTTTGGTTGGTAAGGGTTTCAATGTTATCCACTATGGTGTTTAACATGGATAACATGGGAGCCAATGCGAGTACATTATTATATGCTCTTCGCAAACCCCTCAATTCGGTGAGATTTTTATTTATCAAATCCTCGATTCGAGGAGGGTTTTGAGGGGGTAGAGGATCATTTGGTGGATAGTTTTGTCGGGGCACTAGATCGTTTGGTGGGGGGTTATGAAGAATATTATTCCTTGCCTCAGTGTCATCATTTTGATCAACCATTCCTATTAATTTGCAAAACATAATATATATTAAAAAAACCTTAATTTTAACAATTTCTATCAAAAAAACCCTAAATTTAACTAAAACTAACAAATTCATGGTAAAATCTATTGAATTTATATTCAAATTGATAAAAAAAGAAAAAAACATGATATCATATATCCGATGTCGTATTCGATATCCAAGCGCAAACATAATAAAACACTGTGACAATGAGCCCGCTGGCTCTATTTTTTTTATAACAACTGGCAAATTTTGGATATCCGATACAATATCAAATATTCGATATTGCCACATCACCCCGCGGTTTGAAACACCTGCGGGTCAAGTAGTATATTACAATATATTACTATATATTATATTTTATATTATAATATATTACTATTATTATATTATATTATATTATATTATTATATTATATTATATTATATTATATTACATTACTATATATTATATTTTATATTATAATACTATATATTAGGTAATGTATTATATTATATTATACTATTATATTATATTTTACTCATATTAATATTTGTCAATAATTTTTGAAATATAAAAATATTAATCTTCGTAAATAATATAATATATATTTATCATTTTATAATTATTTAATGTAATAACTAATTAATTATTTCATATATATTTCATATATTTGTGCGTGTTATCAGGTATCCGATCTTATATCGGATATCTGATGTAATATCTGATATCCGATAATATCAAGTATCCGATATTGAATTAGATATCCGATAAGGGTTGGAACTTACTTTCCAAGTTTTGTACCTAGATAGGTGAAAAAAAGTTAGAACATATTTTGAAGTGCTTTTAGACATCTTCAAACTCTATTTTTTTCACATCGCCACTTTTTGGCACACCATGATCCTGCACATACCCACACCTTGCTTTTTCTTTTGATGGAGGGTTCATACTTGTGAGGTAATCCAACAAGGCATGAAGCCTGTGAGCTACCAACCAATGATAGGCCACCACATAGATGATTTAGGGACTTGGTAGAGGTCCACTCGTGCCTAGAACCTATTTGGCTTAGAGCCAAGGACTAAGGGGCATTCACACCATCAAAATCACATGGGGCATGGTCCCACCCTCATTCCTTATGATGTCAGAGCTAGCTTGAACTCAAAAAAAGTTGACCCCTAGTGGGCTCTTTGTGAGCCATTCAACTTCACCTACAGACCAAGTGCCCATTGACCACACCTTCCTTTTTGGTTTTATCTTCTTCCTTTAATTTTGCACCTTCTACACACTCCAAATCTACCACATCTTTATTCTATATTTCTGTCCATTTTCTTCTTATTCTATAGATAGATTTTTTTTTTATAGAGGGAAGTTTTATTATAGGTGTTACCAAGTCAATTATTGAACATACATAATACACCAAGCTAAATTTTTGTCATAGTTGCATGTATATTCTCCACTCTTCACAATGAAAAAAATACAAAAACTCTCCTATTAGTCATAGCTCTTTAGATTATCCAAGATACTCCTCTATCATATGATTATAAGTTATAAGTTTAGTTACTATTCTACTTTTTCTATGCTTGTGGTAACAATGAATCTTACCTAGTGGTCCCATAGAATAGAATTCCTTAAATTTTTCTTAGCTTGTGGTGCCTACAAAATTGATTAATTCTACATGCATTTCATCATATATAATTTGAACTTCTTCCATTAACTCTTATTAATTAGTTTTAAATAAGGTTGCAACTAAAAAAATTCTACTTAAAATGTATATCTACATCATAATTATTAATGGCTATGGAAGTGACATGCTATTGTTAGATAGCCTAAACCAAATTTCATAGGTTGCTAAAAGTTTTCTTTAAGATTCACCTATAGTCCTCTATATGAGATATTCATCAACATGCAAATCATAGTAACTACACCTAATAATAAAAGTTCATGGAAATTCTAGGTATCCATAAGAGAAATGAATGTCTTAGATACTTGAAGTTATATTTAGAATCTTAGATTTTTTTCAATGTTCATGCTTGTTTAGAATCACCAAAATAGATTAACAGTACAACCTCTTGAATGGTGGAAGAGCACCCAAGAAGATAATTTGGAGCATGAGAACACAAGAGGATCATGGAGGAATCTATGAGGCTAAACAAGTCAATTGGAGTCTATTAATACCAATCATGACTTTTGGTAACAATATAAATAATGTAAAGATTAAATGTCCTAAGGGTCTTGATAAGGACCCTAAAACCAAAATTGATCAAACATGAGCTAATAGTGCCCCAAGAATTAAAACTAATCTATAAGGTCATGAACAATATCAAATGGTCCTAAAGAGATCAAATTTCACGAATTGGTAGTTTGGGAGGCTTTAGAAGCTAGTTAAAATGAAGTTGTAGATTTAAAATTTTGAATTACAATAGTTAAATCCATTTAAGCGAGAAACTTATTTTTGAGTTTTTCTAGGACTCTAATGGCCTTAAATTGATTGAATTTGGTTGGAGACACTATTTTAAATTTTATTTAAGTCTGATCAAGGCATTGGATAGTTAGAGAGGGAATTGTGCACATTTTTTAATAGAGTTATCAAAGATAAAGCATGAAAAAGATACTTTTGTTCTTGGAAATTTGATGATAAGAAGATCATCGTGATTAGTTTGAAATTGTAGATGAAATTCAAGATCTTGTATACTTGTTTAATTGGTTTACAATTATATTTCATCTTTGTGCTGATAGAGCCCAAAGGTTTTAGTGCATTTCTTATAACAATTTGATAGAACAAATGGGAGCAATGTTCATTTTATGAATAAATAATTTATCTTCATGGAATAGTCTCTTGCTAACTTGTAAATAATGCCCCTAATTAAAGATATGTGTGAGAAGTAAAGATTGAAGTGATATCCTATGAGTTCATTGAGTAAAGGTGCATTGATTGAGAGCCTAACCTATAGCAATAAGAGATGTGACTTAACAAGGTGGTGTTTTGATGATTAATGTTTCTTATTAGAGCCAAGGAGATGGTTTTGGATCCTTGAATGAATCTTTGAAGTGTTGGGAGAGGTCTAATCTAGAAATTCCTAGTTTTGGGCATGAATTAGTGAAGGTTTTAAGGATTTCATATCCTACAATGTGAGAGCATCAAATTGAGTTCAAAATAATTAGATTGTAGTCATAAATTTTTTTTTTTTATGAGTTTCATGGGTTGGGGTTAAGTATTTCTTGTACTTATTTGTAGAAGTGGGCTAATTTGCATTTAAAAACTATCCATAGTGTCAAGACACCAAGTTTGGTCCAAAGAAATAGTATATTATCTTTTAATATGTTGGATTACTCTTAAAATGATATCTGATTGACATTAGGTTTGGGAGTGATTTGGGGAAGTTTGGAGAAGACAAACAAAAAAATTCACAAGAGGCCGAATTCAACTAATGGGCCTAAAAAAAGGCAAAATTAAGTTTGTGTGCATGGTGAAGGGATACAACTTTGGTAGTTATTCAATCTCTTTATAATAGGTTGCAATAGGTGTTTGAATACCTTGAAAGTCATTGTTAAAAGTGAGATTGGGATTTTCCCTATTATAACCTTAATGTGTTTTAAAACACCTAGTATAATCTAGGAGATTGAACACATCTAAAAACACATTTTTTTAAAACATATTGACCCACAAACCCCTCTACATCATAGTGGTATCATAGTAGAGAATAGTTTCTTGAGGAAGTTAATAAAAAGGGTTGAAGAAGATGGTACTAGAAAATAAATTGGATTTTTTTTTGAAGAACTAGAGGAAACCTTGGAAAGGGAGAGAAGATATAAGAGGGAGCTAAAGGTTGCAAGTGAAAGAGAAGATAGACAAAGTAGAAGGAAAGACCTCAATTGTTGGCAAGAATAGAGGGATTCGAGAAAGGGAAGAACCAAGGAGAGAAGTAAACAAAGATAATGAAGGAGAGCATGAAGAAAGGCATGTGCATGGGAAACATAGGCAAGAGGAGGAGGATGTGGAAGAGAGGAGATCTGTTAGATTAGTTGAAGCGTAAGGAATTAGAGGAAGAGGAAATGTGGATATACTTATGTACCAAGGTAGAATGGATAGTGATGAATTTATTAGGTGGATAGAAGCACTTGAAACCATTTTGAATTGGAGGATCTTGATGAATAAAAGAAGGTGAACATGGAAAAATCAAGGTTAATAGGTACCACACGTTAACTTTGCAGACAAGTTTGTTAACTGAAAGGATAGATATAGGTCTAAGTAAACTTTATAATTGGGAAATGATGAAGGATATGGTTAAGGGACAAGGTTTGAAAATACATTAAAAAATCTATCCAAACAAAAATAATGAGACAAAATTTAAAGAAAATAAACATGAATGTATTGAGTTACACAGAGAAATTTCACAATTTGGGTATAAGAGGAGGAGTTGAGGATAAGATGAAAAAGTGGTCAAGTATTTAAATGACCTTAGATTCAATATACAAGATGAAATAGCCTTGAATGTTCCTATAACACTTGGTGAGTGCTTTTAACTTGTTGTTAGAGCAGAGGAGAAGATAAAGAAGAAGAATGATAGACAAGAAAACAATAATAGAGGAGGATGGGCATGAGAGGAAGAGGTGGTAGGACAAACAATGAGTTTTAGAATAGTCATTATAGAGAAAAGGGTAAGAATTTCAATTCAAATAAAATATGTGGTTACAACTATAGAGGTGGAAGAAATGGTCGAAGGGGAACACATGATTTTATTGGAAGATGATATCATTGTAATTAATTAGATGGGACATCCCTCTTTTAAATTTCCTAAACATGATATAGGGGACATATGTAAGGACACGAGGATTACATTTCCACAAGAACAAGAGAATGAAAAATAGATGATAAATTCAATATATCCAGTGGTAGAAGGAGACTTTGTTATGTTAAGGAAAGGTGAATCATTGTAGCAGACACCACATGAGAGTACTTAGAACCAGTTATTTGATCCTTGCAAAATTATGCAACATTAGATTTAGAATCTAATGAAATTTTAGTTTCATCTGGTATAGTAGCCAAAATTGGTTTTAAGACATAGTATCATCCTAATAACTACAGGGCCACTTTGGTCACTTAACAACAACATGTATATATTAGTTAGAGGGCTTAGGCAGATTTATCTATTGGATTATATTAGGACAGGGTTCTTTCTGATGTATTCCCTATGACACAAGGACACACTATCCTGGGAAAATTATGGTAACATATGAGGAGAACAATTCATGATGGATAAAATAATAGCTATGTAGTGCACAAAGAAGGTAAACAATTCAAATTATTCCTTTACCTTGTGGTAACGATAATAAGAGTGTTGTAATATATTCTAAGAGAAGTTGCAATTAAATGTCTAGGGTAATGAGATAGAGGATGTTGGTCATAAAATACATAAAAGTTTCCAAAAGAGGAAAGAGATTATCAATCCTAAAGAGCTGAAAAGTTGGGACTTAAATTGCGTAAACGTTGGAGATATACAATGCCTTCTTCTAAAGAAAAGAAATATTGATAGATATTTATGCAAAAGATCAAATCACAATAGTAAGATGGGAAGAGATGGAAAGTTGCAGGAGAAAATTCCTAGGCGAGGACACAAAAGTTTTGTTTTTGATAATAACACTATAAATAAATTAAATTTAGGTTGTAGAAGGAGAAGGATAATGCTTGGGGATTCCATGTTCCCTATCTAGGAACATAGGAAATTGTCATCAAGCAGGATGCATAATATTTTTGTTTAGGGAGTATGGTGTAGGAGTACCCAAGAAGAAAAGATGGAGTATGAGGATATCATAAGAGAATGGAGGAAGATATGAGGTGAAACAAGTTAATTGGAGCCTATTAAGGCCAATCATAGAATTTGGTAATAATAAAAATTATGTAAATTTTAAATGTCCTAAGGGTCCTAATAAGGACCATAGGACCAAAGTTAATATAACATGGGCTAATAGTGATTCAAGAGCTAAATCATTGTATGAGGTCATGAACAATGTAAAATGATCCTAAAGTTATCAAATTTCATGAATTAATAGTTTGGGAGGCTTTAGAAGCTAGTTAAAATGAAGTTGTGAATTCAAACTTTTGAATTAATGTGGTTAAGTCCATTTAGGCAAGAAACTTAGTTTTGAGTTTTTATAGGAGTCTAATGGACTCAAAATGATTGACGTTTATTGAATAGATTATTTTAATTATTTTAAAGCCAGTTCAATGCATTGGATGGTTAGAGAGGGAATTGGGTACATGTTTGTATAGAATGATCATAGATGGAGAAATAAAAAGATACTTTTGTTAATGAATATTTGATGATTAGAAGATAATGGTAAAAACACAAAGCTATGTGACCCTTTACGATATCTGACGGGGTTATGATCAAAATTGTTATGGTCAAGAGTGTTACATGGCTGAAAGTGTTATAGCCGAATGTGTTAACACCAAATACATGTGGCACCAAGTGGTGTCAACTATAACAATTTGCCTTAGGGAAAAATGATGCCAAGATCAAGAAGCTCTAAAACAAAGCACAATATGGACCAAATGATGTATGATCATAATAAAAATATGAGAATGAAATTAATATTCATGTGCACTAGAAGTGCCTATATATAAAGGCCTCTAGAATGACTAGGAGTTAGCAAAATGATAAGCCTCACAACTAAGCACATGTCTACCAATAATGGATTATCCTCCATTGAGCACAAGAGTTTGTGCGATGATGAGAGGAAAAGCTTACATAGGTGTGTCATGTAAAAGGATGTTGTAGACACCATGTGCTTAATTAGAGTGTGAACAACTATGTTTTCTACATGATAACTCAGTTGAATATGCAAAGTCCTATGTTGTAGACACCGTGTGCTAAAATGAGTTGCTAACTCCTATGGTGTCAACAAGACAACTCATATGAGTACACATACTCCTAGGTGTTTAAATGATAAATAATAAAATTATACATTAACCTAAGTAACCTTAAGTAAAGTGTAAATAATAATTAATTATTTACACTAACATCGATGTGGTGCAAAGGTGGAAAAATGGTTATGGCCAAAATAGTTTCAACTGTAACTGTTTTAGTTGAAACTATTATCTGAAATTCAATGAAGAAAAACATTTCTCTTATATGAGGTCATGTAAGTGCATATAAAAAGTCACCTTGGGTTTTAGTCAAAATTGTTTATGTGACAACCACACAAGCAAAAAACAGAGTTTTTAAAAACTTCTCACTTCTAAGGTTAATTTCTCCATAAAAAAATATTTTTCTTCCAAAACTAAAAATACCCTTTTTGATGATCTTGGAGTTTGGATTATGGTCATATAAATTTTATAGTGTTTTGAGTAGTTATAATGTGTTATACCATTAAAATATTACAAGTAGGTATTTTAAGATTCACAAAAATGTCACTTCAAAAAAGGAAAAAAATTAGTGTATGATGTTCAAAAAGAAAAAATTATACGTACCTCTAGAGGAGAGAGTCCTCTTCAAGAATATGTAATTTTTTTCAAAAATATGCAGATTTGATAGGAAGGGTTTGACAAGAAAAAAAAAGTTTTACTTTGAACACAAATAACTTAAAAATATATACATGAAAAACCAATTTTTATTTTGTCTACTAGAAATATATGTCAACTATAACATGTTAGAAAATTAGAGAAAAATATGACCATTTGCATATATTTGTTTGGTGGGAACGAAACTCCATATTTTTAGCATTTAAAAAAAAACAATGGACTTTAAAAATTAAAAAAAATGCAAAAATCTTTCTAAATTTTTTAGAAAAAATTTATAGACATAAACTTCACCCAATTTTTCACATTTCATTAGTTCACATTATCTTCAAAATCTAAACACAAATGCCATGTTTATGTTGTTAAAGTTGAATAGTTTAAGCTTTGAGATCCTTTTTCTTTATAAAAGGTGACACAGGTTTGTGATTTTACCCACAATTGTGGTTTATTTGAATTTCTATGAATTAGAAATCTTATTTTCAATTCCTTTCAAGTTATTGTATGGTTGTCTAATCAATTTAGAATGTGATTTCATCTTTGTGTTGTCAGAGCCTAAGGGTTTTAGTGCATTTAGAACTAATGAGAACAAGGTCCATTCAATGAATAAAGCCATGATCCTCATAAAATGAAATCTCTCTAACATGTAAATTATGCCACTAGCCAAAAATATTCAAGAGAAGTGAATATTGAAAGGATGTCTTGTGAGTTGGTTGAAGCAAGGTGCATTGATTTGGGGCTTGAGCTATAGTAGTAAGAGATCTACCTTAACAAGGTGGTATTTTGATGATTGAAATTTCTTAATAGGGTTAGGAAAATGGTGTTGGGCCGTTGAATGAGTCTTAAAAGTGTTGGGAGAGGCCTAATCTAGAAATCCCTAGTTTTGGGCATGAATGAGTGAGAGTTTTGGATTTTTCATATCAAACAATGCGATAGAATCAAATTGAATTAAGAAAAGTTTGATTAGAGTCATAATGCAACTCTATTTTGAGTTTTAGGGATTTGGATTAAGTATTTCTTGTACTTAATTTCTAAAAGTGGGCTGATTTTCCCTCTAAAACTATCCATAGTGTCATGACAAGAAGTTTGGTCCAAATAAACAACATATGATCTTTTGATATATTGGATTAATCTTAAAAGGGTATATGAAATAGATATTAGTTTGGGGAATGGTTTGGAAATTTTTAGAGAAAATAGGAAAAAACAATGACAGGAGGCCTAATTAGGCTAGTTGTTTGGATTAAGGAGATAGAAAATAGAAATTACAAAATCATCATACAAAACCACTGCAAGAAGCTACAAAATTATCATACATAATGAAATACCTAACCCTAAGTCATTTTATACAAGATTTTTGCTACTTACAAAATTAGGGTTATAATAAGTCATCCACTAGAAAGTTGACAACTTTACAATAATAAAGTTAGTTGAGCTTTCAGGGTTTCTACCTAGAAAAAAACCCACCAAGGGCATTGTCTATCAACCCCACCCTTTATCGCAGTAAGAATCACACTTGGGCCTCAACCCCAAGATCTCACAAGGGACGCTACCCCCAAAACCCTGTAGAACAATCTGGAGGGGAAACCACACCAAATGAAGTAGGGACAAATTAAAATTTGAGCTAATTAGGCTCCAAATAAAATTAAATTACACTTGGAGATTTATGAGACTTCACAATAATAACCTCTTACTTGGACTGTGATCATAACATTGCTAAACCTATAGCTCCCATTGGAATGTAAGACCACCTCGAACTTTATTGTTCTTATAATCTATTTAGTTGAGAAGACTAACTGAAGTTGAATAGAATTTCAACTTCTTCCTTGTTACTACCTTTGTAAACATATCTACTAGATTACCATTTTTATGTATCTTTTCCATTTTTAATTGGCCATCATCCAAAACTAACTAAATGAAACTGCACTACAACTGTATGTAATTTTTCTTGGAATGCAAAGAAGAACCATTCACAAGATGAATGACACTCTAGCTATTTCTAAACAAATAATTATTCATCTAAGGGTGCCCCAATCCTCCATGAATAATTGAAGCCATATCATCAACTTGTCTACCTATGTAGTAGCAACATACTCTACTCCTATAGTGGATAATGCATTTACCTTTTGCAATTGAGAAATCCAGCTCATTTTTGTCTCACCAACAATAGAAATATTTTATAGTACTCTTCATGGTATCTAGATCCTTAGCCCAATTTGAGTTAACATAACCATATAAATTAGTATTAGATCCCCTAAAATGTAAACATTTATTAGTGGTTCCTCTCAAGTATTTGAGACTCCATTTGATTGCATTCCAATCTCCAGTCCCAAGACGACTCATATGCCTACTAAAAAATCTCATTGCATGTGTAATATGTAGCCTTGTACATACCATAAAATACATTAAACTTTGTACAATTGAAGTATAAGGTATCCTTGTTCATTTTAGGCTCCTCTTCATGTGTCTTTGGACACACCTCCTTAGTCAATTTCAAATGAATAGGCAAAGGTGTATTGACAACTTTGGCATGCTACATACAGAATCATTGTAATACCTTCTTAATATAATCAATCTAAGATAAAGTCAATTTCTTATTTTTCCTATCTTTACAAATTTTCATACCATGGATTTGTTTTGCTACCCCCATTGATGTAGGAGCATCCTAGGTTGTGTTGATGTCCTTCATGTTTTTAATTTTCATTTCTACTAAGGTGCAATGTCTTGCATTTCCGAGATTTCAATGGTTGCTGAGTGATCATTTGGATGATGAGTGCCAATGTTTTGCCAAGTAGTTTGTGTCTGGTTCTGGTTTGGACTGACTTTGCTCGCATTTAATTTTGATATAGCTAGTTAATATTGGATGTGAGCCAACTTGTGGCTATGTATACATTTAATGTGAGGTTTAGATTTTGTGATAGGTTGACCTATGGCCGCACAAGTATTTAAGGAGGTCTAGGATTGAGTTTTGGGGATACAACACAGAATAATAAGAAGCAAGAATGCAAAGTAGGATCATCATGAATTGTAATTGAATTATTATATGGTTGTAACTCAGAAGGCCTTATAGCTGGGAATGTATGCTGATTATTTGATAAATCAATAAGTGTTTCACTTTTCCCTCCTTTGGTGGTTGTTCTTTGTTTTGTGTTTTTGCTGTGTTAACTCTCACAAGGTGAATTGGATAGCTGGGTGTGCCTTTGACCTTAGTTTTTCTTGCTTTCTATGTCAGGTGGTATCAAAGCTTGAGGTTCATCCTTGTGCTGATTGGATCATGTTGAACCCTAAGTGAATTTGGTTGTAGGGTTGTAGATCTATAGATTTGACCTATAATTTGTATAGGGTTACAATCTTGCAAGAACTTGATTTATAAAGATGGTTCATGTCAGAGGAAATGTTGATAATGCAATATTGGATACATTGAGATAGATTGTAGCCATATTAGATGTTGTGGAGATAGCCTAGAGGAGAGGATCCCATCTTGATAATGTAAGTGATGATGAAGCAATAATACCAAACCCTAATCCAGAACCTAAAGAAGACCAAGATGAAACAAGGTTGTTGAGAGTGTTGTCTAGGGAAAATTCAAAGCCTGCTATCGAAGTTGTTCCTTATGATGGAAAATTGGACATCAATGCTGTGTTGGATTGGATCTTTGAAATGGAGAAATTCTTTGAGTATAAAAACACTCCTAATAATTGGAAGGTGAAGATTGTAGTTACTAGGTTGAAAGGACATGCCTCACTGTGGTGGGAGCATTTGCAAACTAATAGACAAAGGAGAGGAAAGGAGAAGATCAGAACTTGGGTGAAGATGGTAAACAAAATGAAGAACAAATTCCTTCCTGCTAATTACCAAGTTAGCTTGTTGAGAAAGATGCAAAATTTAAGAGAAAGAGACATGAATATGAAGGAGTATATTGAGGAATTCTACATATTGGACATTAGATCTGGACATGTGGATGATGATGTTGAGAAAATTGCAAGGTACACAAATGGATTGAGATTTGGAATTCAAGATGAAATAAGTTTTGTAAAATTGGAAAGTGTGGAAGAAGCATACCAATATGCCTTGAGGGTTGAGGAAATCTTGATAAAGAAACATCAAAAAAGACAAATATGTAGAGGTGGTAGATTCTAGAGAGGTGAGGTAGATCTTATGGAGAAGGTGGCAAAGTTGACAATTTTGTGCAAGATAAAGACAAATTTTAATGGAGGAATGATGACAAAGGAAAGACTGAGTGAAAAAGATGGTGATTTTTATCGAGGTGGTACTGGTTCTTACCGAGGAAGAGGTAATTCTTATTCTAGAGGTGGTTTTCATGGTAATTGTTTTAGATGTGGCTAAGAAGGACATAGATCTTTTGAATGTACATCCTCTGAAAGTAGGCAAGGTAACAAAAATGCTATGATTCAAGGAGATGATGAAGGATCATCAAGTGGACCTAAGGTTGGAGAAAATTTGATGGTGAGAAGAGCCTTATATAATAAGGGAAGTGACGAGGAACCTATTTTAAGGAGAAGTCTTTTCAGGACAAGATGTAAGATGGCTGGAAAATGTTGCAAGGTAATCATTAACAGTGGAAGTTCTACAAATTTGGCATTAGAAGAGCTGGTTACAAAGTTGCAATTATAGAGGCAGAAGCATCCTAAATGCTATCATGTATCATGGATCAAAGATGAGCATAAGATATTGCTAAGTGAGCAATGCCTTGTGAAGTTCAAGATTGGACATTACTTCAATGAAGTTTTATGTGATATTATGCCTATGGATTGGTGTCATATTTTGTTGGGTAGACCTTGGAAATATGATAACATGATGGAACATTGAATCAATATACTCTTTGGGGGAGTGAGAAGAAGAAAATATTGCTACCTTTGATTGAAAATCCAAATGAGGTTAATTGTATTGCAATAAAATTTTGCATGGTTAATGGGAAACAATTTGAGAAAAAAATGAAGAAAAACCAAGCTTATTTTGCTATAATTCCTAGAGGACCAAGTTTGTGTGGTAATGGCCAAGTGATAGTTGGTAGTGTCGATCGAGCATTAGAAGAAATTGCAGAGTTGCTGAATGAGTATAAAGAGATTGTTGTAGAGGATATACCTGATGGTTTACTTCCAATGACAAGTATAGGTCATTGTATGGATTTGATTCCTGGAGCTAGTTTGTTGAATAAATCACCATATAGAAATATACCTATAGAGAATGAAGAACTTAATAGACAAGTGCATGAATTTTTGGAGAAAGGTTTGATCAGGGAAATTTTGAGTCCATGTGCTATGCCCGCTATATTAGCATCTAAGAAGAATGGAGAATGGAGAATGCATACTGATTCTAGAGCTATTAACAAGATCACAGTGAAATATAGGTTTCTTATGCTGAGGATGGATGGCATAATGGATTGTTTGATTGGAGCAAATTATTTTACAAAGATTGATTTGAAGAGTGGCTATCATCAGATTAGAATTAGAGAAGGTGATGAATGGAAGACTACATTCAAGACAAAAGATGGTTTGTATGAATGGCTAGTTATGCCTTTTGGTTTGACTAATGCACCTAGTACTTTCATGAAGTTGATGAATGAATTTCAAAAAGGATTCTTGGGTAAGTTTGTGATTTTTTATTTGGATGAAATTTTGATATTTAGTAAGACTAAGGAAGAACATCTTGAGCATGTTAGACAAGTATTGTAGAGATTGAAAGAGAAGTTGATGATTAATTTGAAGAAGTGTTCTTTTATGCAAGAGGAGATCATATATTTGAGATTTATGATTTGAGTTGATGGTTTGAAGATGAATCTTGAGAAGGTTAAAGCTATTTTGGAATGGCCTACACCTAATAATGTGGGTGAGGTAAGATCATTTCATGGTTTGGCTAGTTTTTATATAAAGTTTATAAAAAAATTTAGTTCTATTTGTAATGCTATGACTGAGACAATGAGAGGAGATACAAAGGAATTTAAATGGACACATGGAGCTAATAATAGTTTTGAGACTTTGAAGCAAAAGGTTGCTAAGTTGCTTGTATTGGCTTTACCTAATTTTAGAAGGTCTTTCAAGTTGAATATGATGCTAGTGGTAGTGCAATAGGAGCTGTATTGAGTCAAGAAGGTAAACCTGTTTCTTTCTTTAGTGAAAATTTGAATGATGCTAAAAGGAAGTATTCTATGTATGATCAAAAGTTTTATCCTATTGTTCAAGACTTGAATAAGTGGAGACACTATTTTATTCTTAAGGAGTTTGTGTCAAGTAAGTGATCATGAAGCTTTACAGTACTTGAGAAGTCAACATAAATTGAATCAGAGACATACGAAGTGGGTTGAGTACTTGTAGAGTTTCACATTTGTCATCAAGCATAAGAGTGGAGTTACTAACAAAATTGCTGATACATTGAGAAGAAGATGTTCTTTATTGACTGAGATGAAGGTTGAAGTTCTTAGTTTTGATAAAATGAAATAATTGTATGACACTGACCTAATTTTTTGAGGCATGGAGAGAGTGCAGAGCACCAAATCTGATAGATCACATAAGTAAGTATGATGAATATTTCATTTAGGAAGGTATATTGTTTAAAGGTATTTAGTTGTGTGTCCCTACAAGTTCTATGAGAGTTAATTTGATTAAGGAAAAGCATAGTGGTGGATTGGTTGGACATTTTGGAATTGATAAGACGTTGAGTTTCTTGAAAAAGAAGTATTATTGGCCACAAATGTATAAGGATGTTTAAAAATTTGTGAAGAGTTGTGGAGTTTTTCAAGTTACAAAAGGAATAAGTCATAATACTAGTTTGTATATACACCTATTGGTGTTCTTGAGAAACTTTGGAGTGACATCAGTATGGATTTTGTTCTTGGATTGCCTAAACTAGTGAAGGGGTATGATTTTATATTTGTTATTGTGGATAGATTTTCTAAAATAGCTCATTTCATACCTTGTAAGAAGACATCAAATGTTGAGCATGTTGCTGAACTTTTCTTCAAAGAAATTGTAAGATTGCATGGATTACCAAGTATTATTTCTGACAGAGATAGTAAGTTTGTTAGTTATTTTTGGAAGACTTTGTGGAAGAAGATGGGTACTAAGTTGAAGTTTAGTTCTACATTCCATCCATAAATAGATGGATAGATAGAGGCTGTGAATAGAAGTTTGGATAATTTGTTGAGATGTTTAGTGGGAGATAAGGTAAGTAATTGGGAAGTAGTGTTAGCACAAGCTGAGTTTCCATATAATAATTCTATGAGTAGGAGTACATGGAAGACACCTTTTGAGATTGTTACTGGAATGAAGCCTAGAGGAGTATTAGATTTGAGGAATGTTGCTGGTGAAGAAAAGAGAAGTGCTATAGGAGAAGAATTTTTTGATTTTATGGAGTCTCTACATAAGGAAGTGAAGTTAAGGATAGAATGAAGTAATCAGAAGTATAAAGAGAATGTTGATAAGTCTATAAGACATCATGATTTTCAAGTTGGTGATGAGGTGATGGTTCATTTGAAGAAAGGTAAATTTCCTATTGGAACATATAGTAAGCTAAAGATGAAGAAGTTTCGACATTGTAAAATCATGAAGAAGTTTGACAGTGGTAATGCTTATGAAGTTGAGTTACTTGATGATATAGATATATCTCCTATATTCAATGTTTTTGATTTATATAAGCATCATGATTTAGATGATGAAGTTGTTGTATCAGAAGACTATCCTAAGAAGAAAATTGCAAAAGTTGAATAGATATTGGATTAGAGAGTTGGTAAGAGCACAAGAGGAAACAATTACTATCAATTTTTGGTAAAGTAGAAGAATAGACCTATTGAAGATGCTTCATGGATTTCTCAATTTGAGTTGGATTCGGCTCAAGTTGTGACACCTCAATGACTCAGGAAAATAATTTCTTCTAACCCTAGTTATCTAATGTAGGAGCATCCTAGGTTGCACTAATATCCTACATGTTTTCATTTTTCCTTTCTACTGAGTTGCAATGTCTTGCATTGCCAAGCTTTTAGTGGTTGCCAATCATTTAGTTGTTGCTGAGCTCCTAGTTATTAATGAGTGATTTCTTTGGTTTTAAAATGATCCTTTTCTAAAGAGTGATTCCTTTGGTTGTTGAGTGATCCTTTGGTTGTCAAGTGATTCCTTTGGTTGCCAAGTGATATGTGATTGCTGAATTCTCTTTGGATGCCTGATGTGGTTGCCGAGTGATCGTTCAAATGCTGACTGGCAGTGTTTTGTGAAGTCTTCATTTGCTAAGTAGTCTATGTCTAGTTCCAGTTTGGGCCAACATTTCTCGCATTTAATTTTAGTATAGGTAGTTAAAATTGGATGTGAGCCAACTTGTGGCTATGCATACATTTAATGTAAGGTTTAGTATATGTGATAGGCTGACCTATGGCCGCACAAGTATTTAAGGAGGTCTAGGGTTGAGTTTTTGGGATAGAACGAATAATAATAAGAAGCAAGAATGAAAATTAGATTCATTGTGGATTGTAATTGAATTTTTATATGGCTGTAACCCAGAAGGCATTATAGTTGGCCATATATTCTAATTATTTGATGAATCAATAAGTGTTTCACTTCTCCCTCCTTTAGTGGTTGTTCTTTATTTTGTGTTTCCACTTTGTTAACTCTTGCAGGGTGGATTGGATAGCTAGGTGTACCTTTGGCCTTAGTTTTTCTCGCTTCCTACATCATCCACATCCTTTATAGCAAATGAATGTGCTAACTATTGTCTCAAGCCCTTGATGTGATCAATGTTAGACCCAACTAATTGCACATCATCAACATATATACATAAGATAAATTTAAGATACCATTTATGAGGTTATTACTTCAAGCCATATATACTTTGCTTCAACCTACACACTAAATTATCCTTACCTTTGACCTCAAATCCCTATGGTTGTGCCATATATATTTCTTTCTCCAAATCTCCATGAAGAAAGGTTGTTTTAATTTTAGGATGCTCCAATTGCAAATATTTAGTAGCCACAATATGAATAGAAGTCATTTTATCAGCTAAAGAAAATATATAGAATCAAAATCAATTCCCTTTTTCTATAAAAATCCTTTTACAACTAACATGTCTTCAACTCTTTTTATTTCAACATGTAAACCCATTTATTCTATAAATCCTTTTTACCTACAAGCAACTTACATAAATCCCAAGTCAATTTTTTCAAGAAATAGTCCATTTCATCTATCATTAAAAACTCCCATTGAATCTTTGTATCTAGTTGCAATGCTTCATTATAACATTTAGGTTCACCAACATCTATTAATAGAATAAAATAAAAAGGAGGAAATTTTTCTGGAGGTCTACTTATCCTAGTTGACAGTCTAACATTCACTAGGCTTTGTGGTATTTGTTGTTGCTATTTTTGCAAAGCATGAGGTACTGCTAGAGTATTATCCAAAACTACATAATAATTTTCCTTCTTCTCATGCTTCTACAATAAATCTTTATACAAAAATGTTTCATTGAATATGACATCCTTGCTTCTAACAAGTTTATTATTTTCAAAATCTCAAATACCATAAGAAAATTCATCAATGCCATATCCAACAAATACACATTTCTTTGACTTAGCTTCTAGCTTGGTTCTATTTTTAGAATATATATATGCAAATGCTTCACAACATGAAAGTTATAGGAAAAGAATAACTTGCCTTCTTACCGATCTATGCTTCCTTTGGAATTTCACAACCTAAAAGAGTAGAGGGGCCTCTATTAATCAAATATATAGTAGTATTGACAACCTTTATCCAAATGCTTAAGGGCAACCCAACATGCAACCTCATGCTCCTTGTACACTCCACTATTGTCATGTTCATGTGTTCAACCACTCCATTTTCTTGTGGAGTCCTTGGAATAGCATTTTGTCTATGAATACCATTAGAGGAAAAACAATCTTAAAATTCATTGTTGCAATATTCACCACCATTATCAATGTCTTCAAATTCATTTTCTAGGTCTAACATTTCCATTTCTTACAAGTTACAAATATATTAGATTTCTATATTAGGAAATAAAAACATACTTTTCTAATTACATCATCAATAAATGTAACATACTAATAAAAGCTACAAAGGGAAGATAACTGAGTTGGTCACCATACACATGTATACACAAGGTCCAATTTCTTATTTTTCTTTTCCTTCCCACTCTTGGGTACATGTAGGATCATGGTGTGACAAAAAGTTGTGATGTGGAAAAAATGGAGTTTTAAAATGTCTAAAAGAATTTCAAAATATGCTTAGACTCTTTTCCACCCATCCTGATACCAAAGAAAAAAGGTGATACCACTCCTTTTCAAGTATCCAATATTATACCGAGTACCCTATCCCATATCTGGTACCCAATATGATATTGGGTATCCGATATAATATCAGGTACCTGAAACCTATGACCAACAATCTAAACCAAAAAACTTGAGCACTTGTTTTTCATTATTTCTTCTTTGGTTTTGGTGTTTGCTTGCACCCATTTTAGGTATACAATTGCAAATCAGGTATATGTTTTAGGCAACCTCAAGTAAGTTATATTTTTTTGTGCATTTGATTATTTTCATTGAATTATATTCTAAATTAGGTTTCTTTTAATAGAAACCACTACTTTTTTTATTTTAATTAAAAACTATTAATACAAATAGTAATTTTTTGGATTCTTTGCAATTTAATAGGCATGGCTGAGCCGAATGATGTTGATAACACTGAGCCACAAAATAGAGTTCCTAAAAAATGATCCAATATACCCTCAAAAGCCTCAACCAAATGATCCACTACCCCATCAAAACCCTCCTTGAATTGAAGATTTGATACAAGAAAATATTACGAATTGAAAGATTTTCAAACCACATATAACAATATACCTACAATGGCTCCCATGTTATTCACATTAAACACCATAGTGGATATTATTGAGAAACTTATTGATGAAAAAAATGTTTATCTTCACTAGTCTGAGAAAATGCATGCCATGTTTGATGATGGGTTGGACTATGATGAGGTTGTGGTCCTAAAAATAAATATAGATGATATAGTTAACCTTTTTGTGAACCCAAAAACTGGTAAAAAAGTAGAATTCATAAATATCAAATTACCAATTAAATGGTGCACAAATGAGGCTATGCATACAAACTTTTGGGATTGTTGGATGATGGTTCTTAAAAAACCTCACAAAACAATTGAGAGGTCTCATTCTATTTTATTAGAAAACTATATGTTGAATTTGTGTTGGGCCTCAAGGTGAACTACTAGAGCATGAGGCCCAACTTGGTTGTAGGAGGAAGAGCTCCTCATGATAGACCATTTTCCTAGTGGAAGAAAGATGACACCTTTTCCCCCTCTACTAATGTATCCCTTGCTCCTCTAGTGCAACATCTAATATCATTGTAGAGGCTATCTCTAAGACTATTAGAGTCATCCATAGATTGAGTATCCTATTGATATCTCAAACTAGGTCACTACTGCCTTCTCATGTTGATGATGTTGGCATGACTTCATCATCAGTGAGCTCATAACATGTTTTTGTGCCCCATACTTATATAACGTGCAAGAATATTTTTATGGGTCCCATTGATGGTCATTTTTAGTACAAGTTTCTATTTGAGGAGGATGATACAATACACACACCTATAGAGACTACACACCTTGATGTGAGAGAGGAGGGGCATGTAGATCCATGGGATCTTTTTGTGTCACTACATGTATATATATATTTTTTACAACATAGTTGATTTAAAGTTAATCTTTATAATAGAATAATTTTAACCCATACTGACTTATACATGTACATGTGATCTTGATTCATGTTTAGTTGATGATTGAGGAGGATCTTAGATAGGTTAATGATGTCACACTCTCGGCTATTTCATTTGGCATTGAGACATCTACGATACAAATATGTTGTGTTCTCATTGCTTTTCTATTTGATATTTGAACATATATGGTTTCTAATCTTTCTTTTATCTTATAGGTATCACCTTTCAGTGGGGGCCAGAGTGTGGGGGGTGATGCACAACCTATTGACAAGGGAAAGGTAATTAGGTGTCTTTAAAGTAATTAAATATCAATGCATTCTTGTAAAACATTTTTGCTAATGAAATTTAGTTACATTCTTTATTGTAGAGGGCATGGCTATTGGTAATGAGTCTAGGCAGATTCGACATCACAAACCCTCTAGCGTTTCCATTCATAGTGAGAGCCCCATCATATTTATAACTATCATCTATTTGTTATTTTCATAAAAAATTAAAAACTAATTTCCATGATATTAATAACTAGGCTTTTTTATCTCATAGGAAACACCTAGTACATAGGAGGTTGGAGGTCAGAGTTTTGTATCTTGTCTCATGCAACCATTATATCCAGAGGAGGAGTTGACAGAGGCAAGTTTTAGTTTTATTTTTTGATTATATGTTATAAATTTAGTATGCTATAAATTATAATGTTATATTTCAAGTTTTGGATCCATATGACAACCATACTTGAACATAGACAAGCTATAATCAATGAGGTTCGACCATTGTTGAGGACATATGAGATGACTCATGATCATCGCAAGAGGTCAAGGGGAGAGGTGGTTATGATGAAAGATTAAAAATGTAAATATTCATTGAAAAAAGGATCATTATGAATTTGAGTAATTCAATGTTAGATACATAGAATCATATAAATTCAATAGTCTAACTTTGGGTTTTCCTTTTTGTTTATGTAGGAAGCATCAAATCCACCTAGTTTAGCGAAGAGGCTGCATTTTGACAATCCACAACCAAAATATGATAGTATAGTTGTCATAAGATGCATCATGATATATTTTGAGATGGTATATGCCACATTGTAGACATAAAATTTGATATTACACACATTTTGATGGCATGATCAACCACATTTTTAATACAGATCAATGTATTTTGATATATATTTGTGTAATTTATCTATGGATACATGAAATTTGTTATATATTTTCATAATTTGTCTATGGATACATGTATTTTGATATGTATTTTTTTCATTTATGTGCACAATGATATACATTTTAATTTAGTATAGTATTGTTCAATTTATTGTAGACCATGTGTAGTGTTCATGTTTATGGAATATCATTTATTTTGATCATGTTTATTATATATTCGATTCAAATGTACTAATTTGTGAAGAATTTTTTTATCAATCTTTATTATCAAATTTTAATACTATGTTTAATTGGAAATTATATCATATATGTTTAATTTGAAATAATGTCTGTGATCCCTAAAGATGTCTACAATTAGCCAAATCCATGGCCAATTTGGTCTTAGGAGTCCATCTTTGGTCTTATGAGATCCTTCAGTATGTGGTGGTCACAAATGTTATCAGGGTTATTTAGTCAAAATATAGTTGTCTATAGGGTTCACCCATCCATCCAGAGCTAACATCACTAATGACTTGATGCCATGATCAACAGTTTGAAAGTAGGGCAATGATGCACCAATGAAGTGATGTATAATGCAAGTTTTTTCATCGGGGGAGATCAATGTGTCATATTCAAATAGAATGTGATCTCTCCAAAATGAGAGAGGTTATTGTAGAACACAATATCATTATCCTATAGTATTTTACATTTCAATGATAGCCCTCATGATCTTTGAGTTACGACCCTCAGAGGATCGATATCCAAATGAACTTAGAGCATCTTATAGACTCTTCAATATGGGGTGGTTGTGAACATTGTAGGCTCTTCATGGTTAGAAAAAGGGTGTCACTAGGGTTCACACACCCATCTAGAGATAATGGAACTAACAAATTGATACCATGATCAACAGTTCCAAAGTTACATAGTGATGCACCAATGAATTGAGATACACTGCAAGTTTTGGCATCAGTCGAGATTGCTATGCTAAATAAAAATAGAATGTGATCTCTTTGAATTGAGATAGGTTATTGTAGAACTTTACATCACCATCATGTAGCATTTGACATTTCATTGATATCCCTCATGAGTTATGCATTACAACCCTCAAAATATCAATCTCCAAACACACTTAGAGCATCTTAGAGACTCTTCGGTACAAGATGGCTGTAAATGTTGTAGGCTCTCTATAGTTGGAAGAAGGGTGTCACTAGGGTTAATATGCTCAATATAAAGCTAATAGAATTGATAATTCAATGCCACGATTAGTGATTTGAAATTTATGTAGTGATGCACCAATGAATTGAGGTACATTGCAAGTTTTGGCATCAGGCGAGATCGTTGTACCAAATCTAAATGGAATGTGATCTCTCTGAGATGAGAGAGGTTGTCTTATGTCTTAATATCTCCATCATGCAGAATTATACATTTCACTGATGTCCCTCAAGAGCTCAGAGTTATAACCCTCAAAATATTGATCTTCAAACGCTCTTAGAGCATCTTAAAGACTCTTTGGTACAAGGTTGTCACGAATGTTGTACACTCTCCAGGATCAAAAAAAGGGTGTCACTAGGGTTCACCCTCCCATCTAGAGATAATTGTGCTAATTATTTGATGCTTCAATCAGAGGTTTGAAATTTATGTAGTGATACACCAATGAATCGAGGCACACTACAAGTTTTGGCATCAGGAGAGATCATTATGCCAAATCAAAACGTAATGTGATCTCTTCAAAATGAGAGAGGTTATTATAAACCTTGACATTTTTTTCTTGTAGCATTTGACATTTCATTGATAGCCCTTATGAGCTATGAGTTACATCCCTCGGAAGAACGATCTCCAAACACACTTAAAGCATCTTAGAGACTCTTCGGTATAGGGTGGTCATGAATGTTGTAGGCTCATTGCAATTAGAAAAAGGGTATCACTATGGTTCACCCACCCATCCAAAGGTAATGGTGCTAAAAATTTGATGCCACAATCAATGGCTTGAAAGTTATAGAATGATGCACCAATGAACTAGGGAATGCTACAAGTTTTGGCATCAAGGGAGATCGTTGTGCCAAATCCAAACAAAATGTGATCTCTCTAAAATGAGAGATGTTATTATAGACATCGATATCACCATCTTTTATCATTTGAAATTCCACCAATAGCCCTCACAAGCTCTAAGTTACGATCCTCAAAAAATCAATCTCCAAACACACTTAAAGCATCTTAGAGACTCTTCAGCGTTGGGTGGCCGCAAACATTGGAGGATATTTGTAGTTGGAACAAGGATGCCACTAGGGTTATTATTAAGTAAAAACACTTTTTTTAAGCTTCGCCAAGTTTTTGGCATCAAACATAGTGAAATTTTTGTGTTACTATTGAGTCAAAACATCATTTTTTAGCTCCCTCCACATTAATTGCATTAAGCAAAAACATCCTTTCTTCTTACATTAAATAAAATTATATATATAATATATTGTGTTTCATCATTATTACATCAATACAAAACTACCAAAAATTGTAGTGTCAAAAATTGTAGTATAAAAAATAGAATAGATTTTTCTTAATTGTGCTCCTTATTTAGTTTTTTTCTTCATACACGGCTACTCCTCATGATATACCTACATTCCAATATCGTAAAAATATCATTATTATGTCAACATAATAATATGCTAATTGAATTTAAACAAGATAATCATTGGTTCACAGAATCATTATGAATAAAAGAACATAAGAAGTAAATATATCTAGTCATGTGTTCATGTAGGGTCCTCTCTCTACTTCAGGGTCTCCAATAGGGCTTCATGATCAACATTAAAAATAGTAAAAAGTTCTTTTACTTTTGATATTCCTTGATGCTTTAACAACTTCATATTTTTTACTATAAAAAGATGTGAATATATGAGAATTGTTTTGTGCTTCTAATAGTCTTAAAATGCAGGAATTCTATTCTTTCTAAGCATTTATGTCTCTAGCCATGTTCCTATTGGAAATATAAGAGGAGTAATTAAGAGTGGAGGGGTGAATCCCTTACTAAAATAAATCCCAGATCCCTTAGATGTCAATACACAAAATACAAAATAAAAACTTAATACTGCTAGTGCTCTGTAAACACACATAAAATATTGTAACTCGATAATTATTGAATGTGCTTGGTAAATCCTTAACATATAAACTTTAGATGTTATCTATGATTACCATTACTTTAGCTTATTTGTAAACACACAAAAGAAAATAGCAAGAACAAATTTGACAACAAGATTTAATGTGGAAACCCAATTTGGAAAAAACCACCAATTGCAACTAGTTATTATTTTCACTCTTTTGAAGTGAGCTCTATTAGGAGTCAACTCTGTTAAAGGTTATAGAACACACTATTAGGTGTGACCCTGTTAATGGATTTAATCACCCTATTAGGATTGGCCTTATTAGAGGTCTTTAGACAATTCAACAAAACTGCCACCTTGTTAGAGGGTTTACAAATAGTTGTTAAGCCACCTATGTTAAGAGATTTAGATCACTACTACAATGGTTAGAGATTAACAATGAGATGACCTTATTTGAATCCAACTAAATTGCTAATTATAAATCTCTATTCTAGATTGTACTTGATCCTTCCTAGTTGAATATAGCTTTTCTACTCCACAAGGATATTCTACTTATCCTTAAAATTTGCTTCCTCTTTTGATCATTAAATCTTGAATCACATCTTCATTCTTGCACACCCACACTTTGAAACTACAACTTGATCTTATACTTTATATCCTTCATATTGTCAAGTCAGCTCAAATACAACTTAGAATAATTAATATTCATCACCTTAGTCATATGGAATCAATAGATAAAATAATTGAGCTTAATATGCCAAAATAAGAAAATCCTTTGTTAGTCGACCCAACTCGGTAGAAACTAACTCAAAAACAATTTCCTATGCTAACCAATAGAAGCTTGGTTAACATTGCAAACTTTCCAAAATCCTTTGGCAACCGAGTGAGCTCAGTTAGCACTGGTTCCATCCAAATTTTCTTCATTAACCAAGTGAGCTCGGTTAACCCTCATCTTCTGCATAATTTCCTTCAATGCCCAATTGAACTCAGTAGAAATTGCCTTCTGAACTAGGCAACCATAGGAACGCTCGATAGACATAGAAAAATGTCTTCACTACCTAAATGAGCTTGACATGTACTATGATATGGAATTCATGTAACATCAAAGACAATACATAATTAATCAATTATACCCAACAATTCTGGACAACAACAACAATTGAACCAATAGGATATGTGAATCCATCATCATCTGTGATTGTTTGTGCAAGATTTTTTTTACCTCTAACACAATGTGTTAACCAATAATCTAATTTCTCATCATTCCCTTATAGTGTAACCAATGCAAAGGAATGTCCTGGCTAAAGATTATCTAACAGAAGGTTATGCTCAACTAAACTATCCATGTCATCATTTCTGATAGAGGGTATGATACAAAATGGAGTAAGATAATGTGGATCCTATGTGTCTAGCCACTCACTCGACTTAGAGTGATCCTAATTAAACTAAAAAAAATTAGGAAAAAATCAAGCTAGTTGTCATGTCCAAATGGTCCATGCACTAGATTTGGAGCTCTAGAATGAATGCATTTTTGATGAATCTCTAAAAGTAGCATAATTTGATCTATCACCTATGGAACCCTCCTCAAAATGCCAAAAGAACCTATGTAATACTTTATCAAGAGTCCCCCCTATGATAATGTTGAACTACACCAATCAATAATGCTATGGGCATCAAGAAGCTCTTCTCCTAAAATCTATAATTGCCCCTTAAGTAGAGCTCTCTTCACACATGCCCCTGCTCCATCATGTTCCCCTTTCCCATTGTTATAATTAAAAAAAAAAAATCCAAATATGAGGTAGCCCCATCTCTATGTGCATCCTACACAACCAATAAAACATGTGAGAATTCTTGAATTGACCTTTGCAAATATCTAACCAAATGATGTGTATCCATATCAATGTCACGATCCTGCAAGATATCAAAATAATTCTTGAAAAAATGTTGTGCAAACTCATGAGAGTGAGATCTATCATCACTAATGTAAAAATGGTACTCTCTAATATTCCACACTATTAGAGGTATGTCTATATGTTATGTGGACAAAAATAGCAATATGAATGGAGTTGTAATACTGAGACTGTGTCTTATTCTAGGGTTGCAATGTGTAGTTCTCTATAAAGTCAAAAACTCATATAATAGTGCCAATGGGAAAAGTCCCCTTGCACATTTTAAATTTTTGATCCAACCACTTAGAAGTATGACTATGCCTTGCATACTTGTAGGAAAAAAATGTCTTGAAATTTGAAATAAAACTCGCCACACTAATTTATTTTGCAACCAATTCACATCTAGAGCCCTGAAATCCACTCTTCAACATGTATTTCACCATTTTATATACCTTTTTAAAACTATTGTCCTCCCAAGATCTTGTTTGCACCCATCATGGAAACTTGTGTCAAACTTGGATAGGCCACCACATTCTAAACACTTCTCATTTAAGAAAACATTTCTATAAAAGAAGAAACCATCAACTCTAGGACATTAAAATTGATCTAGCAAGTTATTTGATGATTTTGGAAGCCCACTAGCACCACAATTCTTTTGCATTTCATTGCTATGCAAAGTAGAATAGATGGAGCTTAATAGTCAGCAGTGTATAGAAAACTCCACATGATATTTGCAACATGTGTTTTGAATCTTAAGTGACAAAATAAAATGGCTTCAAGAATTCAAAAGCCCTTTGTGATACATGCAATATTAGATGACTCTCTCTAAATAGTTTGGCTTACCTCCAAATAATGTTTAGGATGTGGCATGTGGTCTCTAATACCAATTCTCAACTTCAGTGTGTCTTTAGCATTTGGTGAAACTCTTAAGCTAGAGTGCCAAAATTGTGTAATTTCTTGCTTCACATCATCGGCTAGCTTCTTATCAAAACATGGAAGTCTCCCACCAAAAGCCCATTTATCATTTTGAAGAGGATCGACAATTCTCTCTTGTCTTGTAAGTGCTCTTCTTAAAGTAGTATGATTTAGTTTCAAGTCAATGCAAGTTTGTCTCATATATCTACCCTTTCTAAAATGATGACTAACCAAAGATGTTATAATAACCCTTCAAACATCTCTATTATCCATCTCCCTTTTATTTTTTGGAATGTTATTGAGTGTACTAAAAATATTCTTCACAAAATTGGTGTTTCTTTCTGTATTGTTATTGACATGAATCTTCAATTGAGAAAGCATAGATCTCATCTTTTGCATCTTTAATAAGTTGACATTTCTCCACCACTATCTTGCTTCCAAAAAACATCATATATAGTCTTGAAGCCCATAACCAAATGGTTCTTTGTGATTTTTTAATCCAAATTACTAATAATCATTTCATCAATTTCAATTAACCATTTTGGTGTTCCAGGACCTTCATTCTGGTTATAATTGAGAGATATATAATGTTCCTATGCATTTTCATTTTTGACATGGTCGATCATGGCATTCATATTATGAACTGGTAAATTTTCATTCTCCAAATTTTCAATCTCGACATTGTCATTATCAATTGGTACATTTTCATTCCCCAACTGAACATATTTATTTTCTAACTCTATATTTTCTAACTCTATAATGTCAACTTGATTGACATTTAACATACCTTGTCTCTTCCTTTAGTGATTTACCCTATCTCTTTCCCTATATGTTGCAATGTCTTCATTCGATACATTCCTTTTGCATTTATCCTTTTGATGACTACTACTGCCCATTTAGACAACAACACCTAACACCTTATCAAACTTTGTAGCCAACTTTTCAAACAATGGTCTCCAAACAAAGTTTTGTGTGTAAAAACACTGTTGAACCTTGTTACAAAGGAAAAATAAATGTGTTTGTTGAGTCTGCAGTGACAGAGAGTATTTTGGTAAAAGTTTTCCAGTAAACTAATTTAGGTACTCAATCCTATTTTGGGTATCTGATCCCAAATTGGATACCCAATATGATATCAGGTACCTAAAATCCATGTTAAAATTTTGGAGGGAAATCAAGTGGGGACAATTATATATGTATATAGAAAAGTTATTATGTACTATTATATTTGGGGGGAAATAAGGTGAGAACAATTATATAAATATATAGAATTTACTTATTGTATGTCATGTATATAATATATAATATAATAGTTATATCATATATATTAATATTTATTAAGTCATATATATAGATATGTATTTATGTATATATATACACATACATATATATACACATAGATATATACATATATATACATATATATTTATACATATATACATATATAGTTATACATATATACATATATAAATATATGTATAAATATATATATGTATAAATAAATAAATAAATTTATACACACACATATATATATTTATACATATTTATGTATATATACATATATATATATATTATAATTACATATAGTATCTATATAAGTATTAATCTTAATTACATAATTAATGACTATATGGGTCGAAGGGGAGTCATAGGCTAACTTACAACCCCCTTTGACCCATTTCATAATGACATGTGTCAATGGGGAACCTAGGACCCCTAATGATATATTGTAACTGATATTAGGGGTTGAACAAGGTCATAGGCTAATCTACGACCTCCTTTGACCTATTTCATCACGACATGTATCCCAACATATCATAATCGATCGTATGGGTTTAAGAGGTTTGTAGGCTAACCTACAACTCCCTTCAACCCATTTCATTACGACATGTATCCCTAGAGGCCCTAGGACCCCTAAGAACATATTGTAATTGATTGTATGGGTTGAATAGGGTCGTAGGCTAACCTACAAAACCCTTTCACCCATTTCATCACATGTGTCCCTAGAGGCCCTAGAACCCCTAGGCACACATGTTGTAATGAAATGGGTCGAAGGGGGTTGTAAGCTAACTTATGACCCCCTTCAACCCATTTCATCATAACACATTTCCCTTTGGCTCCTAAGACCACTAGGGACATATTGTAATCAATTGTATGGATTGAAAAGGGGGTTGAAGGCTAAAGTAAAACCTCCTTCAACCCATTTCATCAACACATGTGTCCTTGGGGGTCCTAGGACCCCTAAGAACATATCATAATTGATCATATGGGTCAAAGGGGGTTGTACGCTAGCCTACAACCCGCTATAGCCATTTCATCACGACATGTGTCCTTGGGGGTCCTAGGACCCCTAAGGACCTATTGTAATTGATCTTATAATTCAAAGGGTGTCGTAGGATAATCTACTATCCCCTTCGACCTATTTCATCATGATATTCATCCCTAGGGGTCCTACGACCCGTAGGGACATATTATAATTGATCATATAGGTCAAATGGGGTCATAGACTAACCTATGATCCCCTTTAACCCATTTCATCATGACATATGTCCCTAGGGGTCCTATGACCCCTAGGGACATATTGTAATTGATCATATGGGTCAAATGAGGTCATAGGCTAACTTACAACCCCCTTCGACCCATTTCATGATGACATATGTCTGTGGGATTCTTAGGACCCCTAGGGACATATTGTAATCAATCGTATGGATCCAATGGGGTTGTATGATAACCTACGACCCCCTTTAACACATTTAATCATGACATGTGCCCCTAGGTACATATTATAAATGATCATATTGGTCAAATGGGGTCGTAGGCTAACCTAATACCCCCTTCGACCCATTTCATTATGCCATATGTCCATGGGGGTCCTAGGACCCCTAGGAACATATCATAATCGATAATATGGGTTGAATGGTGTTCTAGGCTAACCTATGACCCCCTTCGATCCATTTCATCATGATATGTGTCCCTAGAGGTCCTAGGACCCCTAGGGACATATTGTGATTGATTATATGGGTCAAAATAGGTAGTAGGCTAACTTACGACCTCCTTCTACCTATTTCATCATGAACTGTGTCCATGGGGGTCCTAAGATCCCTAGGGAGATATCATAATCAATTGTCTAGGTTGATTGGGGTCATAGGATAATCTACAAACTCCTTTAATACATTTCATCAAGACATGTGTCCCTAGGGGTCCTAAGACCCCTAGGGGCCTATCATAATTGATCGTATGTGTTGAATGGTGTCGTAACCTAACCTACGACCACTTTCAACCTATTTAATCATGACATGTGTCCCTAGGGGTCCTAGGAGCTCGATCATATGTGTTGATTAGGGTCATAATCAAACATATAGGTCAAATAGTTTCGTAGGCTAATCTATGACCTCTTTCAACCCATTTCGCCACTGTATGTGTTTTTGTGGGTCATTGGACTGCTAGGGACATATTATAATCAATCTAATGGGTTGAATGGGGTTGTAGACTAACCTATGACCCCCTTTGACCCATTTCACCATGAAATGTATCCCTAGGGGTCCTAGGATCACTAGGGACTTATTATAATCGATCGTATGAGTCAAATGGGGTTGTAGGCTAACCTATGACCCCTTGTGACCCATTTGGTCATGACATGAGTCCCTGGTGGTCCTAGGGCCCCTAGGGACATATTATAATCAATCATATGGGTCCAATGGAGCTATAGGCAAACCTACAACCCCCTTTAACCCATTTCATCATGACATGTATCCATGAGGATCCTAGGACCCCTAGGGACATATCATAATTGATCTTATGTGTTGAAGGGGGTTGTAGGTTAACCTAGGACACCCTTTGACCTATTAAATCATGGCATGTGTCCCTAGTGGTCCTAGGGTACCTAGGGACATATGATAATAGATCATGTGGGTTGAAGGGTTCGTAGGCTAACCTATGACCCCCTTTGACCCATTTCATCATGACATGTGTCCCTAGTGGTCCTAGTAACCCTAGGGACATATCGTAATTGACTAGATGGGTCGATGGTTGTCATAGGCTAAGCTATGAATCCCTTCAATCCATTTCATCTTGATATGTGTCCCTAGGGGTCCTTGGACCCATAGGGACATATCATAATTGATGGTATGGGTCAAAGGGCATCGTATGATGACCTACAATACTCTTCAAGCTATTTCACCATGACATGTGTTTGTGAGTTTCTTATGACCCCTAAGGACATATCATAATCGATTGTATGGGTCAAAAGGTATCATAGGATAAGCTATAATCCCCTTTGACCTATTTCATGATGACATGTGTCCCTAGGGACATATCATAATAAATCATGTGATTCAAGTGGGTTTTAGACTAACCTATGACCCCTATTGACCCATTTCAACATGACATGTATCCGTAGGGCTCCTAGGAACCCTAGGGACATATTATAATCAATTATATGGGTGGAATGGGGTCATAAGCTAGTCTACAACCCCCCTTAACCCATTTCATCACACCACGTGTCCTTGGGAGTCCTATTACCCCTAAGGACATATTATAATCTATCGTATGGGTCTAATGGGGTTCTAAGAAAACCTATAACCCCCATCAATCTATTGTTGGAAATCTGATTGAAAAAGAATACTATCAAAGAGGAAGATTGTTGCAAAGAAGGAAGTTGGTTGATGAAGAATGTTTTCAATTATTATTTTTTCATTGATGTCAAACCTACTATTTGCTAGAATGAAAATTGCTTATAAGATCCAAGTAATATCACTTAGTTGATTGATGAAGAGGATTTAATCAACAAGATGTAACAAGAGCACCTAAGGGAAATGTTGAGTTATGGTTTTGAAATGAAGTGCAAGGATCAGTTAAGACAGTGGTAAAATGTTGTATTGATAACATACTTGAAGATATAGAGGTTGGCCACACTTAGAAACATTGGAGATATAGATTGCAATAAGGTTAACTGCAAAGCTTAACTAAATTCATTAGTGAGTACCAAGCAAGCTAGTTCAAGCCCAGAAAATTTTTAGTTAGTGCCAAGCATATGAGAAATCTAGTGTGTGCTAAGTAATATAGAAGGAGCTAAGCATGTTTAGGTGCCAAGCAAAGTAACAAGTGCTAAGCATCAAAAACACTTAGTGGATGTTGAGTGAATCCAGAGTAGGTGTTGAGCATCAGTGAAATGTAGTTGATGCCGAGTAACACAATATGAGTCAAGCACTAGAACTTCAATAGTGTTGAGCTGTTGCATTATTTGAAAAGTCAAATATTTTCCAAATCCGAGCTGACAAAGTTGTTACCTTGAATTTTGTAAACCAGTTAAAGGATAAGGATGATGAGCTAGTGGCACAAAATTCTAAATAAACCATTTTTGAGTGAAAATTTAAGAGAATTCTTCATGATGTTTCTAAAAGAAACAAAATGTGGGTTAGATTCAATGAATCCTACCTAATCCATTTGAATTGGAATTAAAGAAGGGAAGAATCAAGTGGGAAAAGCAATTCCAGACTTCTATTTAAGGAGTCATAGGCCAAGAATCAAGAGTTACTAGGATGCCAAAATTTTTTAAGTGGTTGAAGGGTGTCAAGGGGAAGACATTAAGGAGAAGGAAGAATAGAGCATAGAGACTCTACTTTGATTAGTGGTCAGAAGAAAGAGTGCATTGGTACATTGAGCATGAAGACTCAAGGACTCAAGGAGACAAAGCTTGAAAGGAGAGCAAGCTATCAGAGTTGTAGAGATTGAAAGCCAGGTAATTTTTGATCTAAAATCTACAAGATAAGTTGTGAATTATAATTAGGTCAAAACCCCTTATTGTTACTCTCTAAAAATTGTATCAGTTAGGGTAAAATCCTATGGACTTAGGTTGGTTTAATAGCCATTTGTAAATTCTTTAATAGGGTGACATTCCAAGTGAATGTTTTGAAGTCCTCTAACTAGGTCCACTTCTAACAAGGTGGTTAAATTCTTTAACCAGGTCACATTTAACAGTGTGTTGTAACCTTTAACAGGGCAGACCTTTCACAAGGCATCACTTCAAAAGAGTGAGAATTGAGTAGCATGTTACTGGTGGTTTTTCCCAAATTGTGTTTCCACATAAATCAGTATGTCATGTGTTAATTCTTCATGTGTTATGCTTGCATGTTGATTTACAGTAACTTGCTAAGTAGGAAAGTTTAAAGCTTGGATGAATGAATTGATTGATGGGCTCACTTTACATGATGAAAAAGTTTGAATTGGACATTTGGATCATGAATAACTAATTCACCCCCCTTCTCAGTTATTCTAAATCATTTCTAACAATTGGTATCAGAGCCATCTGCTAATTTAATTTAAAGGTACTAGAAGCAGGAAGATCAAGATGTCCAAGAGAGAAGTTCCCAAGCTCAACAAAGATAGCTTCGCTGCATGGTAGAGTCTGATGAAATTGCACCTTGGATCAATAGGTGACAATGCATAAACCTCAATTGGAGTGGAACATATAGATCTAGCTGGACCCCTCTCTATAGATGATTTGAACAAAAGGAAGGAGCACAATCAGGAAATATTGGAGATTGCCTCTACACTTAGCTATGTTGAATTTGATGACATCAAAAGTTGTGATACTACATTCAAGATGTAGAAAGCCCTATCAAATATCTATGGAGGAGATTAGAATGTTCAAAGAGAAAAAAGAGAAAACCTTAGAGGAAAGTTTGATGACATGAAAATGGAAGAACGTGAGAATGCTGCTCAATATGGCTCCAGAATGAAAGAAGTGGTAAGTGCAATAAGAAGTCTAGGTGGTCATTTGGAAGAAGACACTGTCAACATCAAATACTTAAGAACCTTTCTTCCCATCTATGTTAATACGGTTTTGGCCATCCAAGAACTAAGGTGTGTACTAGGAAACACACTAACCTTTGAAGGTATAGTGGGAAGACTCACTACATTTGAATTGTCCAACTTTGATAACTATAGACCTAAGAACCTTAAACCAGCTTTTAAGGCCAAACTGACATTGAAAGATACTAAGGAGGTGAAACCAAAGAAGATGAGTAGAAGAGGAAAACATGTATCCAATGAAAGAAACACATATGAGGAAGATGTGGAACAATTGGAAGCACTACTAGCTAGAAGATTCCATAGAGAAAAAGGTAAATTCAAAGGTAAGCTCCCTATCATTTGTTTCAATTGCAATGAAGTAGGACATATTATTGCAAGGTGTACACAAAAGAAGAACTACAAAGAAGGAAACAAGTACACAAACAAAAGAGAAGATGATAGTGGAGACTACAAGGACAAAGGCAAAAGATGCTACATTTTTGAAGAAGATTTTGATGAGAATGATGATAAAGTTATCTATGTAGCCATGAAGGATGGATCGGATGAAGATGAGGCAACAATACTAGTAACCTATGTGAACAACAACGACAAGTGGATCATAGATAGTGGATGCTCACATCACATGACAAGAGACAAAAGTAAGTTTATTACCTTTACTCAATATGATGGAAATAGTGTTAGATTGGGAACTGATGCTCCATGTCAAATCAAAGAAAAAGGTTCTATTAAACTTACAGAGAAAATCTAATGTGATAATGCATACTATGTTGAAGGATTGAACTAAAATTTGTTGAGTGTATCACAGTTAGGAAATATAGGTTGCAAAGTAGAATTTGTAAACAAATGTACCAAAATCTATGACATTGATGGAAATTTGGCATGAAAAGGTGAACAAACTAGGAGTAATCTATTTTACCTAGATATGGAAGATGCATCCTGTCTTATTGTTAGACTTGATGATGTTTGGTTATGGCATAAAAGGTTATGTCATGTTAATTTTCACAACCTGATTAGCATCAGAAAAAAGAAGAAAGTCAGAGATTTTCATAAGCTAAAGAAACCTAAAAACACAATGTGTAAACAATGTCAACTAGGAAAGACAACTAAGTCTAGTTTCAAAAGAAAAACATACACTTCCAAACAAGTATTAAAACTAGTCCATACAGATTTATGTGGTCCAATAGAAGTGAAAAGCTACCAAGGAGATAGATACATAATGCTATTTGTGGATGATTACTCCAAGATGATGACTGCCATGTTCTTGAAGCAAGAATCCGATGCATTTCAAATGTTTAAGTGGTATTTGGCTAGAGTTGAGAAGGAAATAGGAAAGAGTTTGAAGTGCCTGAGATCAGATAGAGGAGGAGAGTTTACATCAAAAGAACTTGAGATATTTTGCAATGAAAAAGGAATTAAAAGGAAAACATAAACACCAAGAACTCCCCCACAGAATGGCATTGCATAAAGAAGAAATAGATTTGTAATAAATTGTGCTAGAACATTGATGATGGACAAAAATGTTGCTCTAAAGTATTGGAGAGAAGTTGTAAGTACTATTTTTTACACCCTGAGCCAAGTACAAGTCAAGAAAGGTACAAATGCAACACCTTTTGAATTATGCTATGGTCACTCACCTAATGTAAAATATTTCAAAGTATTTGGTTGTAAAAGTTATATTCTCAAAGATAATAGAAATGGTAAGTTAGATGCAAAGAGTGATGAAGGCATATTCCTTGGATACTCCACTAGAAGCAAGGCATATAAGTGTTTGAATACTAACATTAACAAGATTGTGGAGAGTGCAAATGTAAATTTTGATGAGCATGCAGAAGTCCAAGTTGATGATTCCAAAAAATTAGAAGATTATAGATCTTTTGTATACTTTTATGAAGGAATGTCTATTGAAGATAATGCTGCCAATCAAGTTGGGAATCAACAAAAAATTTCAGTATCAGTCGAGTCACAACCAGTGAATGTCGAGCCACATTTAGAAGCTAAGTTGCAAAATGAAGAAAATGCATGTTCTGATTCTAAAAATAGCATACATGAAAGGGATAATGAAATACCAAAAAGAGAAGTGCATAGTGACTCTAAAGTTGAAGGACCAAACATGGAATGAAGGACAGAACCAAGACTAGCCAAGTACGTGAGAAGACATCACCCTGCAGAACAAATCATTAGTGACAAGGATTTTAGACCAATGAAAAGGAATAGACTAAGGAATGAATCATGTCTACTGAGCAAGATTAAGCCCAAAATTGTAAAAGAAGCACTACAAGATGATGATTGGTATAAAGCTATGGAAGAGGAGATAGATCAGATTGAGAAGAACAAAACTTGGACCCTAGTTCCCAGACTAGCTAACAAGAATGTAATTGGTACCAAATGGGTTTTTAGAAGAAAGTTTGATGAGAATGGAAAGATCACAAGAAACAAGGCTAGACTATTTTACAAAGGCTATGAACAAGAAGAAGGACTAGATTATGGGGAAACATTTGCTCCTATTGCAAGAATGGAAGGAGTAAGGACACTAATTGCATATGCTACTTACAAGGGTTTCAAGGTCTATCAGATGGATGTCAAGTCTACTTTTCTTAATGGTATACTGGAAGAGGAAGTCTACAAAGAACAACCAGAGGGATTTGTTGAAGACAACAACAAGGATATTGTTTTGAAATCGCATAAAGCACTCTATGGTTTGAAGCAAGCACCTAGAGCATGGTATGAGAGACTAAAAAAATATCTTGTGAAGATAGGATTTGAAAAACCAGATGACAACAACAACCTATACATTAAAGAAGATAAAGGTAAAGATATTTTGATATTTGAAATCTTTGTTGATGATATAATATTTGGAGGAAAAGATACCTTATGCAAAGATTTTGCTGATCAAATGAAACATGAATTTGAGATGTCAATGTTTGGAGAAATCAAATTCTTTGTTGGATTGCAAGTACATCAATTGAAGCATGGCATATTTGTGACCCAATCAAAATACATCAAGGAGATACTCAAGAAATTTGGATTAGAAGACTCAAAACTAGTCAGCAAACCAATAGTAATAGGACATAAGCTATCAAAGAATGATGAATCAACTAAAGTAAATTAGACATTGTATAGATTAATGATTGAAAAGTTGTAGTATGTTGTGCATAGTAGACCAGACATTGCATTAGCTGTTGGAATAGTGGCAAGATTTTATGCTAATCCAAGAGAAAATCATCTAATGATAGTAAAAGGAATACTAAGGTATCTAAAAGGAATTGAAGACTTCAGCTTATAGTACAAGAGGAGTGAAAAGTTTGGGTTGAGAGCCTACACTGATATAGACTGGGGAGGAAATATTGATGATAGAAGAATCACCATTAGAAGAGCCCTTTTCTTAGGAAAAATATTGGTTACTTGGACCAACAAAAAGTAAAGTTGTATCTCACAGTCCACAACGGAAGCTGAATATGTTGCAGCTAATATAAATTGCACTAATATTATATGGATCAAACATCTATTGCAAGGCATGAAAGAAGTAATTGAACTTGTGATACTCTATTGTGATAATACAAGTGCCATCAACATATCAAAGAATCTTGTGATGCATGCCAAAACAAAGCATATTGCAATTAAGTATCAGTATGTAAGAGAATTGGTGGAAGACAAGCAAGGATGGAATGTGTCAGCTCAAAGGAATAGATTGCTGACATCTTCACAAAAGCACTACCTAAAGATGCTTTTGAGTATCTTAGAGGTAAGTTAGGGGTGATACCCCTAGCCAAGGTTACTTAAGATAAAGCAAGACTTCCCTGCATCAAATAAGTTGATTGCTGAAATATTACACATTGATGTAGAGGATACTTACTTTAGGATTTTTGCTTGAAGTAATCAAAGTGTTGAAGTTCCAAATTAGTCACAAGCAAGGTGACAAAGGGATAAATTGGAGTACTTAGAAATTCTACACTTACATGTTAAGATGCTGAAACAATATGTCTTTGGAATTGTTGTCAAAGAGGGAGAAAATGAAAAGAAACTAATCAACAGTTGAGAGAGTGATCAGTTGAGGGAGAAGAATGAAGAAGATGATCAACACATACAGAGGGAGAAAGAATGTATGTAAGAGGGGGTTAGTAAAGAAAAAGAAGAGTCAATAAAGAAAAAGAAAATGTCTAGATATGCAAAAGGAAAATCATAGCTCAAAGGAAGAAATCAGTATAGACAAGAATCAATCAAAGGAAGATAGTTTATCAACAAAGAACTTAGAGGGAGTTATAAGAGAGTTTATGTTGGTGATAGAAAAAATAGTTTTGAATAAAATTTTCTTTTTTCTATTTGATTTATTGTTTTAACCTAGTTAGCATTTTGTTAACTTGGTTGATTAGTTTGGTTTTCCTTCAATGCCAAAGAGGGAGATTGTTGGAAATCTGATTGAAAAAGAATACTATAAAAGAGGCAGATTGTTGCAAAGAAGGAAGTTGGTTGATAAAGAATTTTTTCAATCATTGTTTTTTCATTAATGTCAAACCTGCTATTTGCTAGAATAACAATTGCTTATAAGATCCAAATACTATCACTTAGCTGATTGATGAAGAGGATTTAATCAACAAGATGTAACAAGAGCACCTAAGGGAAAGGTTGAGTTATGGTTTTGTAATGAAGTGCAAGGATCATTTAAGACAATGGTAAAATGTTGTATTGATAACATACTTGAAGATATAGAGGTTGACCACACTTAGAAACATTGGAGATATAAGTTGCAATAAGGTTAACTACAAAGCTTAACTAAGTTCATTAGTGAGTGCCGAGCAAGCTAGTTCAAGCTGAGAAAAATTTTAGTTAGTGTTGAGAAAATACAAAATCTAGTGTGTGTCGAGTAATACAAAAGGAGCCAAGCGTGTTCAGGTGCCAAGAAAAGTAATAGGTGTCGAGCATCAGAAACACTTAGTGGATGTCGAGTGAATCCACAATAGGTGTTGAGCATCAGTGAAACATAGTTGATGCTGAGTAACATAGTATGTGTTGAGCACTAGAAGTTCAATAGTGCTAAGTTGCTGCATTATTTGAAAAGTCAAAGATTCACCAAATTTGAGCTGATAGAGTTGTTACCTTGAATTTTGTGAACTAGTTGGAGGATAAGGATGATGAGCTGGTGGCACATAATTCTATGTAAACTATTTTTGAGAAATTTCAAGAGGATTCTTCATGATATTTCTAGAAGAAACAAAATGTGGGTTAGATTCAATGAATCCTACCTAATCCATTCAAACTAGAATTAAAGAAGGGAAGAATCAAGCGGGAAAAAAAATTCTAGACTTCTATTTAAGGAGTTAGAGGCCAAGAAGCAAGAGTTGCTAGGATGCCAAAAATTATGAAGTGGTTGAAAGGTGTCAAGGAGAAGATATCAAGAAGGAAGAATAGAGCACAAAGACTACTTCGATTAGTGGTCAAAAGAAAGATTGCATTGGTACGTCGAGCATGAGGACTCAAGGATTCAAGGAGACAAAGCTTGAAAGGTGGGCAAGTTGTTAGAGCTGCAGAGACTGAAAACCAAACAATGTTGTGATTTGAACAAGTGATGTAAAATCTGCAAGATAAGTTGTGAGCTATAATCAGGTCACAACTCCTTATTGTTACTCTTTAACAATTGTATCGATTAGGGTAAAATCCTATGGACTTAGGTTGGTTTAACAACCATTTGCAAATCCTGTAATAGGGTGACATTCCAAGTGAATGTTCTAAAGTCCTCTAACTAGGCCCACTTCTAATAGGGTGGTTAAATCCTTCAACTAGGTCACATTTAACAGTGTGTTGTAGCCTTTAACAAGGTAGGCTGTTCACACAACATCACTTCAAAAGAGTGAGAATTGAGTAGCATGTTACTGGTGGTTTTCCCAAATTGGATTTCCACATAAATCACTATGTCATGTGTTGATTCTTCATGTGTTATGCTTGCATGTTGATTTACAGTAACTTGCTAAGTAGGAAAATTTAAAGCTTGGATGAATGAATTGATTGATGGGCTCACTTTACTTGATGAAAAAGTTTGAATTGGACATTTGGACCATGAATAACTGATTCAACCCCCCTCTCAGTTATTCTAAAGCATTCCTAATATCTATTTCATAACAAAATGTGTCCCTAGGGGTTTTAAGGCCCTTAGGGATATATGGTAATCGATCATATGGTTCTAAGGGGTCATAGGCTAAGTGTCCCTAGTGTTCCTTGGGCCCCTAGGGACATATCATTATTGATTGTATGGGTCAAAGGGGGTTGTAGGGTAACCTACAATCCCATTTGACCCATTTTATCATGACATTTTTCGCTAGGGGTCTTAGAAATCCTATGAACATATCGTAATCAATTGTATGGGTTTAAGGGGGTCAAAGGTTATCCTATGACCCCCTTCGATACATTTTATCACAACTTTTGCCCCTAGGGGTCATAGGATTCCTATGGATCCCTAAGGACTTATTATAACTGATCATATGGGTCAAAGGGGGTCGTAAGATAGCCTACAACCCCTTTCAACCCATTTCATCATGACATGAGTTCATAGGGGTCCTAGGTATCATAGGGAGATATCATAATCAATCGTATGGTTCAGAGGGGGTTGTAATCTAATCTTTGACCCCTTTCAAGCTATTTCATCACAACATGAGACCATAGGGTTCCTAGGACCCCTAGGGACATACCCTAATCGATTATATGAGTCTAAGGGGGTTGTAGGATAACCTATGACCCCCTTTGACCCATTTCATCATGACTTGTAACCATGGGTGTCCTAAGACCCCTACAGATAAATTATAATTGGGTTGAATGTGGTCATAGGCTAACCTAGGACCCCCTTCAATCCATTTCATCATGACATGTACCCTTGGGGTCCTAAGACCCCTAAGGACATATCATAATTGATCGTAGATAATGGGGTCATAGGCTAACCTACAACCCCCTTCGACCCATTTCATCATGACATGTGTTCCTAGGGGACCTAGGATCCCTAGGGACATATCATAATTAGTTGTATGGGTCAAAGATGGTTGTACGCTAACCTACGACTACCTTCAACCAATTTCATCATGAGATGTGTCCCTAGGGGTCCTAGGACCCCTAGGGACATTTAGTAATTGATCGTATGTATCAAAGGGGATCATGTCAATGGGGGTCATAGGCTAACCTATGTCTCAATTTGACCCATTTCATCAGGATATGAGTCCCTAGGGGTCCTAAGACCCTTAGGGACATTGCGTAATCAATCATATTGGTTGAAGGGGTTCGTAGGCTAACCTACAAACCCCTTTAAATCATTTCATCATGACATGTATCCCTAGGTTCCTAGGACCTCTAGGGACATATCATTATTGATTTTATGAGTTGAAGGGGCTTGTATGATAACCTACAACTCCCTTAGACCAATTTTTACACTACATTTGTCTGTAGGGGTCCTAGGACCCCTAAGGACATATTATAATTTATCATATGGGTCGAATGGGGTCATAAGCTAACCTATGATGCCCTTCGACCCATTTCATCATGATATGTGTCCCTAGGGATCCTAAGACCCCTAGGGACATTTTTTAATCAATTGGATGGGTTGAAGGGGTCTTAGGCTCCTATCATCACAACATAAGTCCCTAGGGTTCCTAGGATACCTTGGGACATATTGTAATTTAATAAACTATATAATACTATGTAATAATTTGTACTAATATGTTAAAATATATATCATAGTAGTATATTTAATAATATATTTTAAATATTATATATATTATAATAATTATATATAGATAATATTTATAATACTTTAGATAATATAGAATACTATATAATAATATATAGTACTATGATCCTAATATACTATCTAATCATATTTCATACAATATATAACTTTATAATGATAAAATTTATCATATAATATATAATAATAAAATAAAAAATAATAATATTCAAATTATATCATTAGATCTTAAATGTAAAACATCTTTAAGTTTGTTTGTAAGACTTTTGGTTTAAAATGTACAATTGGTCCGTAGTATCTCAAATTTGAAATTTTGTATTTTGTCGCTAAATTTTAGGTACCCAATTTTAGATTGGGTACCTAATTTTGTACTCGGTACCTTATTAGGCTCGATATTTACCAAACTTGTTTGGTCAACTCTACAAATGTGTTTGAGCCATGTTTTCCAAACATTCAGACTATGACTAGCAATCTGACAATTTTTTTTAATCCAAATTCTATTAAATGAAAAGGACTTTTTGAGAACACTCTCAAGATTCCACCAATATAATTGTTGTCAAATTATGAGTTTGATAGGTATTTATTAGTTAATTTCTAATGAAGATGTCTGTAAAGCGTTGATTGACATAGTGATTGAAAAATAGCTATAACTTTCAAATGTTATAACATTTTTGAAATCTAAAAGTTGTGTCACATTCTATGCTTCACCTAGTATAAGAAAAAAAACTAAAAAATAATTTTGTAAAGTTTTCAATTAGTGAAGGTGGTCAAATATGAGATTTTTTTAATTCTGAAAAAATTATAGTAGAAAATTCATATTTAATTATTTATTTGGAATAAAAATACCCAAAAAGATGCGTCACATCTGGGCATAAGTCTACTTTTTAAAACTATAATTATATTAAAAGTTATTATCATTTCATTTTGGTTAAGATGGTTAGACATACACACCACACCACTTTTATTTTCACCCTAAAATCTTTGTTGTACTACATTAAAATATAAAATTTTGACAATCAAATATTTTTTTCTCTAGATAAGGCATAGTAGTTTAGAAATTAAATTCAATTTCCTATAGATTCTTTTGTTATAAAATTTTGATATATAGTCCATAACTACCTTAAAATTATGTGTCAAGTTGACATAACCTTGATTTGCTAGTTTTTGACTATCACTTAAGGTCATAGCTTTGTTGACCATGATCCTTTACATACCCTCTTCCCAAAACTCACTCTCTTTTGTTTTCCATACACACAACTTTAACAAAGATTCATAGTGACACATTTCAGACCTCTTAAAATTTTCTTTGAATGAAGTAATTTCATTCATTTTTCACTCATGTGCCCAAGTCTATTGTGCCATAATGATGTTTCAAAATCTCCACCATTTATATTAAGTTCTTTATGATCAACTGCAACAATTATCCCTAAACATTCATTTTTCTCTGAAATAATTAAAGTAGAAGGAAAAATATGACCTGTACAAAGATATAAAATACCTACTCTCACCTTTTTCTACTACAAAGGAACTTTTTGAAAGATTCCAATTTTTATCATTAAAAGCAACTATTCAACCATCATCACCTAGTTGTTATGCTGAAATTAAATTCCTACTCAGCCTTGAAACATGCTTTACCTCTTGTAGTAGCCAATCATTCTCAATCTACACCTTGATCTTCATTTTCCCCTTTCCAGTGATCTGATAGGGTTCATTAGTTCCTAGATAAACTAGCCCAAGATACCCTTGGACATAATCAAGAAAATAACCTCTATGGGAAGTAGCATGAAATGAAGCTCTTGATTCTAAAGCCCATCAATCGTTAACATTTTCTAAATAAAGAAGCAAATCATCCTCTTTGGATTTATTTTGTATAATATTTTCATGCTTGTTTCCTTCTTGTTTGTCTCCTTCATTGTTCTTTTCAGTCCAAAACTCTTTCTTCTTATGCATTACTTTCCCATAGTATAAGAAATCTATTGGTCCTCTGGATTGAGACTTCTTTCCCTTTGATTTTCCTCTTGATTTCCCATAATTTCTAGTATTATTTCCACTCTCATTAATTTTGCCTCTGCTTTGTTCATTCAAAACACTTCCTGATTTAGATCCACCTAAGATTTTTCTATGAACTAGCCAAAAGGGGTTATAGGGATCCTTATAACCCCTTTTGACCCATTGAATGATATGATGTATTCCTAAAGGTCCTAGGGCACCTCACGGTATACATAGTATGTTTAAATGGGACAAAAGACATCATAGGGTACCCTATTTGACCTCTTTCTACCCATTTGATCACATGAAGTGCTCTTAGGGGTCCTAAGAACCTTGAGAAGATATATCATGTCATCAAATGGGTCAAAAGGGGTCATAGGGTATCCTATGATCCCTTTTCACCCATTTAATGACATGATGGTAACCTAGGAGTCCTAAGACCCCTTAGGACATAGATCATCTCATTGAATTGACCAAAAGGGGTTATAGGGAACCTTATGACCCTTTTTGAGTCATTCAATAACATGATGTATTCCTAAAGGTCTTAGGGCCCTTAAGGGCATACATGGTATGCATAAATGGATAAAAAGGCATCATAGGGTACCCTATGATCCCTTTCTAAATTTTTGTTGACATGAAGTGTGTTTAGAGGTCCTAAGACCCTCGAGGACATATATCATGTCATCAAATGGATCAAAAGGGGTCGTAGAGTATCCTATGACCCCCTTTGACCCATTTGATGACATGATGTGTTCCAAGAGGTCATAGGACCACTAAGAACACATCATTTTTAATTATTAGTATTGAATATTGCTATATAATATTTATATATAATATAAAAGAATAATAATTAGTATTAGTATTAAATAGCTATACTATTATAACTATTAATATTAGCACGATAGCCAACATTAGGGTTTCAAATAATATTGCAAGATTTGATGGAAAAGATGGTGCTAATGGTGGTGATGGGAAAGATGATGCCAACAACAATGATGGTGATGATGTTAAGACAAGTAGAGGGTTCCTTCTTCCTATATGTTCTATGTCAGGTTAGAGCTCACTGCTCCCTCTTTCAACAACCATCAGGTGTTCCTACATGGGAGCAAAGGGGATTTGAGATCTTTTTTTTTCATCTCAATCCCTATCATTTGGTGTTGCTTGTAGTGGGGTTTTTGGTTCCTCTATTTTGTTTGGTTAGAAAATACCTAGCATTGATTTCTCCTCTTGATGAGGTTTTTTTTTTTTTTTTTTTTTTTTCCCTTTTAAGGCTTTAGTACTGGTTCTTTTGGATTAGGCAATTCTTGTTATCACCTTGATCTTCTCAACATCCTTTCTTAGGAATTATCTTTTTCCTAGATGGATTATTTTGGGAGACATCCCACTTGTGATAGTGATGAGCCCTATTAAGATGGGTTCTCGCTATTTAGTCAAATGGCTTTCTTTGACTATGTTATTCCCTATTCCTTTGTGGCTTCATTTTATTTAGGTTGATATTCCTTTATTGGTGGAGTTACAACCAATATTGGTGGCTTGGTGGTGGCATATAGAGGTTTTGGAACGGGATCTATTGGCTTTTTTTTATCTAGGATTTTTGGTGACTAGTTAGATCCTTTTGGGAATAGATTTGTCTTTAGAATCCCTTTCCACTATTCCAATTGATGTGGTTATCTCTTGTTTGGTGGAGGGGAGGATATCATCCATTTTTTTTGGTTTAAGCCCATGATTTTTGGTGGATCTTCTCTTGACCTATAACTATAATCCTTATGTGTTATATGAGGGTAGAAAGTCAATTATCAACTTTATCTCCATTGGTCTTTTGGTTATACTCATTTCTATGGAGTGGTTGGGTTGGATACCTAGTTCCCCCAATGTCAAGGTTAAAGATGGGATTGGTGCTACTAACCTAGTTTTTGAAGTCCCATGTTAGATAGCTTTGTTTTCCCCTTCTTGATTTCTGATCACAAGGATGCTAATAATTTTCAAGGGTCCTTCCTAGTGGTTGGGTGTTTTCGATTATGGGAGGTTATAGTTTTTCAGTCTTCCAAACTCTTTGGGGGAGTCCATATCTTTTCCTAACAAATATCTTGAGGGAATTGATTGTGTTAGTTTGATGACTCAAGAAACCATGTTTTCTTAGTTGGTTTGGGGGATCACAAAAGCCCATTGATCTATACTTAATAGAGTGTCTGTATGTGACCATTAATATTTGTTAGTTTCCCTTGGGTAAAGTGGTCTTCCTTTGTCAATATTTTCTTTGATGTAGATTGTTGGTTTCTAATAAGTAGCTAGACTTTTCATTGTCATATTTGTGGAAGAGTTTTATGTTTGATGGGATTCTATGTCCCTGATAAAATCTATTTGTAAGAGGTTTTGGGTCCCTTGAAAAACTTATTTAACCTTAATAAAATGTGATTAAATATTAATATATAATATGACTAAATAATAATTACTATACAATTAATATATTAAATATTTACTATATAATAAATCTATATAGTATATTAAATACATACTATATTTTATACTGTATGCTATAGTTCTACAAGTATAATAGATATACCTAAGTTAATTTATGGGTACTTTTGATATATATCTAGTACCCTATATCCTATGATATAGCTTATAAAAATTCATTTGGTTACCAAAATTATAGGTACCTAATATGGCTTGAAACTTTTATTATGATTTGGTATTAGGTTTGGTGGGTAAAAGTCAACACAAATTTTATAGCCCTTTTGAAAATTTAAAAAAATAGTTTCATTTTCATGGATCACCACTCTTTGGCCCCTTATGGTTTCATAATTAAAAAAGTCTTATGAATCTTTGAGTACTATAATTGAGAAAATAGTAGAGTGCAAGAAGAAGATCCCCTAACAAGAAACCACAAAGAATTGATTAAAGCATAACTAGTTGAAAGAAAGAATCCACTAGCTAAAGAGGTTAACAAAGTGATGCTGATTGACTAAAGAAATATATATCATCTAGAGTATGAGGGATATTGTTTAAAGGAGAATATATAAAACAAGAAGGATAATTTTCTGCTCTACCTATTGATATTATACATACAGAAGATGTGAGTGCATATTTGGATGTTGAGATATAAGAACTGGACAATAAGACAATTCATGAATTATTTGAAACAATATTCTTGAAATGATCTTTAAAGGATGAACATATAAAATTAGAGAAGTCTATCCTAAGCCAAGGGATAGATATACTAAATTTCTTTTATGAAGAATAGATGAGATTTTTTTGTGTGGGGTTCATGATCAATATATGTGGCTAGATAAGACATATAAAATTACAAAGTCAGTAATACAAAAAGTGACTAGATACAATGCTTATGGGAGTGAGATATGAGATTCATGGTGATGGTAATAGATTACATGATGTAAAACACAAGCAAAGATAACCACATCCCTAAAAGAGTGACACAGAGCTCAAAAGATCATACAAAAAAAGGCTACACTTGACCTAAGAGAATGGTTCCATGGAAAAATCATGGATAGTTTAGGTATGGTCAAGAAAAATCCTAGAAACCAAATATTTAAGTTTATTTCAATATTAGTATGTACATTACTCCATTTCAGAGGAGAATCCTCAGGGTTCCAACCCTTGAAATAGTAAAAAGTCCAACCAATTACAAGGCAATGTATAAGAAACTTGAAGGAAAGGGTAACACCATTATGTGGGAGTATTTCAAGACCTTTTAGAAAGAAATGAAACAATAGGAAAATATTGTGGCTAGTCTAGTGGAGAAGTACAAGAATGATATATGTTTCATTATAAATATAGACAAATGTAACATACAAGTTATGCAACCAAGAACTCACTAATTAACACAAGTGTTTTTTATATGGTAAGTGAAGAAGAAAAATAAGAAGGTAGAGGAGAGTATGCAAAAGAGGGAACATCATAGTCAAGAAAAAAATTCATCAAAAGGTACACAAATCAAAGAAATGGGTGATGAAGAGATGGGGGAAACACTTGGTAGAGAATCCCCAACCTAGTGTCAAGCATAGATGGAGGAAAAATAATCATCACTAGAACTATGAGAAAGGTTGATTGAAAATTGAGATTGACATTAAGGTAGAAAAGATACCAAAGGAACTTGGTGTGAGGAAATCAACCCCACTGTCAATCGATGATATTATATATGTAATAATGAAGAAAATTGATTATTCTAAATTGATAAATAGATTATCTAATTTAACCAAAGAGAATAAAAATAAATTCATAAAGGAAGTTCTAACAAGCACAAAAACAATCGATAAGAAACCATCGGGCATAAAAACCTTAGTACATAAGGGAATACAAAAAGTATAATATGGTAAAGGGAGAACATGTGTACATAGATTTGGAAAGATTCTATATGGTACTCCATTAGAAATGAGATATAAGTTGGATGAAATGAATAAAAGAACATCGATTGATGTATACATCTAAACGAGTTCACTATGCATGAGCATATGATCAATAAACTAACTGGTTACATAAAATAAGCTCAAGAAAGTATAGTTAAGCACTAGCAAGAGGGAGGTTAGGAGATGGACAAGTACATTTTGAAGAATCAACAAGGGAGCATCAAGGAATAATTAGGATCAAAAGAAATTGATACAAATACACACATTGAGGAAAAAGAAAGTAAGAAGGATGAACAACTAGTGAGAGAAGGCATAGGTGATGTAGACCATGTTGAAGTACAATCTAGTCTTGGGAGAGAAAATGAACCACACAAGGTGAAAAACATCTTAAAACAAGAAGAAACATATAAGGAGAAGTCCCATGAACTAGAAAGGCAACAAAGTATGCCAAAAGTTCAGACAGTGGATTTTGAATAAGAAACCAATGCTTCATTGGTTGCATAAGATAGTTCACTAGAAATGGACTCCCTGAGGAGAAAAGAAGGTAAAGAAAAAGTTGATTCATTGGTCACTATGGCTCAACATGAGATTGAAGAAACCATTAGAGTAGCTACATAAGTAGATAAATCATATCCCAAAAGAGTTAAGGAAAGGAAAAGGAGATTACACCCAAAATGACTCAGGCATAGAAATAGGAAAATGTAACCTCAAAGGATAGAATGTTAGTTTATGATGACTGATCAAGAAAATATTGTACATATTGTAATCAGGCTTTAATCACTAGATAATAATAATATTGGACTCTCTTTTTGGTGGACATAGCCCAGGGAATGGGTGAACTATATTAACTCTTGGTGTCTTGTATTCACTTCTCTGTGATTTTTTTAAAATATATTGGTTATATTTGAATGTAACTGACATTTATGTTCATGGTTAATCCTAACAAAAAACTCCCAAGAAGGAAAACGTGCAACAAGAGTCACTTACAAAAGAAAAGTTTGATTCTATAGTAGATGAAGTAGAACATGAAGAGATCACTACACTGATGAGAGAAGTAATACCTTCAAGATCTAAGATTTTAGAGAGAAAAATTCTTGAACATAAAAGGATGAGAGCACAAGAAGTATGATGAGGACTAAACGAGGTGAGACTAGTAGGAAGAGAAGATGAAAAGGTCAAAAATCATCATCATCATCATCATTTAGTTCTAGAGAGGAAGGAGAACTCTTTGAAGAGATGTAGAAATAGAAGAAGAGAAGACAAATCTTGACACAAACATGTTATAAGGGTAACCGAAAGCATGGGAAATGGATCTAGAAGAGCTTAAGGAATACTCAAAGACTTCAAAGAGGTGCAAAAAGCTTAACATAATCAGAGACCAAAAAGAGCTAGAGCATTTATTATAGTAAGAGACATAATTGCAAAACTAATATGCCACATATGATCCTAATGCAGATAAAATTAGTTAACTTACAGTCTTAGTTGATGACACAAAAGAAACTAGGAGATGTTGAGAAATTAGAAGAAAGGAAGGTAGAAAATAAGAGACTTGAGAAGCTCGTAAGTATAGTCGAGCTCAAAAAAGTAATACTACAAGAGGTAAAAGATGAAATGAGAGAGGAACTTAAGGCCATAACACTAGTATTGCAAAAGATGTCTAATCCAAGTTCAACATGATCTTCAACTCATACAACCATCATTCAATGCAAAAACTAATTCAACAATGGATTTAATATCTAAGACTAGTGCTATCCTAAATTTAATTCATTTAGGGTCAAAGATGAAAAATAAAAAAAATTCTAAAAATTCTAGAATTGTAAAGCATACTATCACCCTAGATAGGTATCATCCAAGGACACATCAATGATATAGAAGTGGTCATTTCCAAAAAATCAAGTAGCACAATGAAATGAATTGAAGAACACTCGAGGTCAATATCAAAAGTGAGAACATTGATTCACTACTCTAAACACATCATGTCAAACTCATCTTTCTAATACATAGAGTCAATTAATGGATGTATTTGACAAACATTAACCCTTTTTCATTGATGATAAAAAGGGCTAGAAGATAGAAGATGATAACATGGAGAATATTAGAGATGAGAGAAGCTAAAAGATTAAGGAAAGGGGGAGAAGATTGAAGATTCTGAGAAGAATGGTATGACGACAAGAAGTAATAAGGTGAAGAGATGAGAATGGGGGAGAATGACCAAAGAGACATGCCCATAGGGGAAGATGAAGCAAAATAAAAATAGGAAGAGGATACCACATTAAAAGGGAGTAGAACTTTCTAATAGTATAGTTAGACAATTACAGACAAAGAGGCCATAAGCCAAAATTTAGTCAAGAAGGTCAAATGAAATTTATAGATTTTGCCATCAATTCCAAAGGGGAAGATTATTCAACTTACAAGTCTCACTGGCATGAATCTTGTAGAATGGTAATGCTAAAACATAGCACACCAATGCATTGCCATTGATTGCCAATAGTCAGTGTTACATGCAGATGGTGCAAGCTAGTGAAACCACTAATAGAGGAGTATATTGGTCAACATATGTATGGAGACAAAGTCAAATTCAAGATATACAATAGGTTAAGAATGTAGTGAATTAAGGATCAACATAAATCGTCACCAATGATGTGATAGGACATAAGGAAAATCAAAAGCGATGTAACATGCATATAGGTCAAAGTGGTATAAGGCCATAAGGCCATAGGATATATCTAGGTTCATAGAGGGACTGGTAGATCTACTAGTTTGGACCCCTCCTACTAGACATCATGAGTTTTTTGTGAATAGCTAAAATATGAGACTCAATTTTGAAATACATTGAATTAAGAGGGATTTTGTTTTAGGAAACAATATGTGCACATTATAGAGTATATAGGGATACTTGGAATTCATTTTGTGAAATTATAAAAATGGGATAAGGGGTGGGGGGTTTAAATTTATTGCTCATATTGAGTGTGCAACCTAGTGAATGAGATCACAATTGTAAAGAAGGGATGCAAACAATAGATAGGTTGATAAGTATGAGGTAATTTCCACAGCAAGTCAAATTGTGATATTGCTATTAGGATTTAACTGTGTGATTTTTGAGTCAAACTCATTGACCCTTGTTTCATGAGAAGTGATTCAACATTATTCCATCTCTCATGAGAATAAATGGAACACTTAGCACTCGTTGGATCTAGGTGATGCTCATAGGGGTGAAGCAACGAGACTTCCCGAGAGGTCACTCATCCTAGTACACTTGGTGTAGGTTTTGCAAATGGGGTTGCAAGGTTTGGGTTTAACCATGGAGGAAACTTTGTGGTTAAGCTCACTTAGGCTAGAGTAGTACAAGGATGGGTGACCTCCCTAGAAGTCTCGGTGCTTCACCCTTATGAACATCACCTAGATCTAATGTGTGCTAAGTGTTTCAATTATTCTCATGAGAGATGGATTCATGTTGAATCACTGCTCATGAAACATGGGTCAATGAGTTTGACTCAAAATCACACAGTTAAATCCTGATAGCAATATCACAATAGATAGGTTTTTAAGAACAACAAGCCATAAGTGAGCCAAAGAAGTTCACGAGACAAACAAGAGAAATGAAGAAGATTAGTGAATCATCAAGGAAACATAACATAGATCTAATTGGAAAGGAAATGCTATTCTTAGATCATTTAGTTAGATTTATTTCTTACCATTGCATCTATTTGAAAGCTCTTAGTAGGGAAAGCCAATAGCAAGCTTCTATAAATCTTCTTACAAGGTGTCTCTTAGAAAGAGATTTGTGAATCCTCTAACAAAGTAGCATTCAAAGGAATTTTTAAAAATCCTAATAGGAACTATGAACATTACTAAAAATTTATGTTCCTTGAAGGAACAGTTGTATCCTTTAACAAGGAAACCATGTACATGCATTATAAGGGCTAGTAGGTATAATGCTCCAACCATGGTTTTCATTATCTCATTAAGGGTTTCCATGTATAAAATCTCTTTGTCACTAATGTATGCTTTTGTGTGTAAGTTTCCATGCTTTAATAGTGTAGAATATATAACTTTATTATTGTTAAGAACGCTTTCTGCAAAAAATATTTAGCTAGGAGCATGAGTAGCCAATAAGAAAGCTCCTACTGATTCACCCACCCCGACCCTTGATTAGGACCAACAAGAGGGCTATGTGAAGACATGTTTGTGTAAATTTATATTGATGATAAATTGATTACATTTTATTTAACAATCTTCTATTGATTACAAATAGATTCTTTGTTTTAGTTTTTAATGTTTGAGTAATGACGTTGGAAGTTTGAATAGAGTTTTTCGTTCACCTCTACATCATTCTCTCATTTAAGATAGGGTTATGTTAGACCTAACACATCTATTATTTTATATTTAATATAAAGTATTATATTTGTTGTTGTTTGATATTCATTGATCAAGGTTTAGGGTTCAAAATTTGGGTCTATAATTTATAGTTCAAGGTTTATAAAGGTTTTCATAAAGGCTGAGATTACAATTTTAGGTGTTCAACATTTAGGGTTGAAATTTGGATTTTATGATATATTGTTCAAGGTTTATAAGGATTTTCATTTATGGCTAGGCTTGTAACTTTAAGTGTTCAACATATAGGATTTATGCCTTAGTGTTTATCTCATTCTTGAAACTAGATATATGAGTTAAATGGATGAATCGTATGCATTTCATATGATAACTTTCATCTTGCATTTATCATCTTGATTTGACACATTTGCTTGAACTTGAACTAATGTGATTAAAACTTGTATGTACATACATATTTAAGTAAATCCAATTAAATTCTTTTTATCATTAAAAATTATGAAATGACCATTCACATGTAATGAATATGAGCTATGAATACTCATATTCGATCTTTTAAAATAAACCTAGATCTAAACAATCATCTTAGAAGCATTTGCATCATTGAATATTGTTGTTGTTAACCATAGACATAAACATATATTCAAATAGTTTATACAAGTTTGCCTTAAAGATCTCATCTCATAGTGATCGAATGACCCTCTATAGATATTTCAAAATACCAAAAATCTTGGTAGCAAATAAAATATTAACAAAATTAATGAATTGCAAAGCATAAGAGTGTACGTAGTATGATTAGATCTACAATCTATAAGTTTTTGGGAAGGGCCCAAACCCTCTTGGAACTTAATCCACACAAATCCATTAACATAAAAATGAATCATAAGCAGAGAATTGATTGAAGATAGTTTACATACCTTATTTTAATTACAAGATAATATACACATAAAAATACTACTACTAATCATCAACAATTTTGATTTCAATATTTACAATAAATTGATGATGATCTTCATATCTTATATTAACTCTCCATAGCTTATAAGAATTTTCTTGATTTAAATTTAATAACAATTTTATTATCTAGAATAATAGATATATTAATTGCATTAATTAAACTAATTAATTATCACTTGTACTTTTTGAAAAATCTTCACAATATTGTTTATCAATTATCAAATATTCATAAGTTTATAGTTATAGATATGATATGTCATAATGGTATTTACAGTTAAAGAGTTCGAGAATAGTCCTTATATTGTAATCTTTAAGAAATGCAAGAAAAGGTGATATTGATATAATCAACTAGTCAATGGACCCTTGGTCTGCTCGTGAATTTGAATGGTTCCAAATGAACCTACCAAGAATCAAGTCTTGCTGAATACAAGACTTTGACATCACACAAGATGAGACCCAAATGAAATTCAGACTATAGTGTCCTTTCAGACAAACCTACTCATAAATTTGAGCTTCAGACATACATATAATCAACTAATTTTGTTTAGAAGACTACACCAAACCAATCATGACAAGCAATGAGCACGAGGTTGTTTCTATTCAAAGAACGCACGTGTGTAAATTGCATTTTTCGATGAATTCCTAAGAGAGGAGGAGATTCCCAACCTTAACGTAGCTTAAATTATTATTTTCCTTTTATTTAATCTTTTCAACCTTGTCTTTATCAGTGTAAATATATATTTATTTCGGAAGAGCCAACTTGATTGGCAAATAATAACTCGTTTCAATAAACTAAGTATAATTATTGTTGTTATTCAATGCCCGGAAACAAAGAACACATGGAAAAGCAACTCAAGGCCCTTCCCTATATATTGTCGAGACGAAGTGGCCCGTACATACAATTTAGTATTTCCTATTACAATGCCAGTATATGGCCCTACTCACTATGATGGTGATCAACTCGTAATAATTCATTAGATTAATATTTGTTGGTTCAAAATTATATTATTTAGAAAAATAGGTATTTTAAAATCATAACGATTTTTCCTGCATAGTATATATATATATATATATATATATATATAGATTGATTAATCATCATTGATAATTGATAATTGATAATTGATAATTTAAACATTTATGTAAGAAAACTTAAATATTTAACACGATATTATATAGTTATATGAAGATTCCATACACTTTCTTTAATAAGTTTGAATATACTTGGAAAATACAGTTTCTTTGATGAATGAATTTATTGATTTCTACCTTAAATTTATGTATTGTTTGAAGATAAATTTAAGGTGATGAGTTAGGCTTTTTTTGTTTAAATTTGTTATTGTAAACAATTATATTTTTCTACTCTATTTATTTATTAGATTTGTGTCTTGTTGAAGGACAGTCTTGTGAGCATGAGCTTGTCTTTGATTCTCAAATTCATCTAGGACTACACATACAATGATTTTTTTAATATTTTGATAAATATTGTTATGAAGATACAAATTCTTCTAGATCAACCTTTTAGAAACATGTATGTTTCAAATCTAGTGAACCCCTACTATAATAATATAAGTAGATTATTTACTTCATTGGAAGTTCATAATTTAAATGCACTATTAAATGATCATTCAATAGTATAAAAATGAGAGAACACTTGGTTAATCTATTGTTTATTTTAAGAAGGATAGAAAATGTCCAAAACTATATTAAATCTAAGTGACTGATTGTTTCAATTAAATCAATGAGGAGAGGTACAAACCCTTTAGATAATTATATCAAAATTGATAAATAGTTTAATATGATAAATAGATAGATAAGTTAAATTTATAATATATAATAATAAAATTAATACGGAACATGAAAAATATAAATATAAATATATATTCATATATATTATTTATCAATGACCAAATAGTATACTTCATTAATTGTTTGGTTGCCAGAAGATGAGGGCCAAAACCGGGTTATCAGGGTAAAGCCAGGTTTTGCAAAAAAACTTTGGTGTTTGGTTGGTTAAAATTATAACCTGGTTTTCAATTTCATCTTCCAATTTTGGTCAAAAATTGGAAGAAGTTTCTTCCAACAAAAAGGTGGAATTCGAAATTAAAACCAGGTTTTGAATTTTATGACAGTTTTTTTAATAATATTGTGGAGTCCACGGTATATTCATCTTCCGTGTCAACCAAACAGACCATTGGCTTTCCAAACCACAAAACCAGGTTTTCAAAAATCTGATTATAAGATACCCTGGTTATGACACAAATTTATCTTCCCCAACCAAACGGAGCCTAAAACAAATCCAAATATAACCATAAGAATTTCACCGTTATAAAATATGCAGTTTCATAGAAGTAGGAAAAATTGTATAAAAAAGACTGGAGTCAATGTAAATGTGCTATTTGGGCTGACCTAAAATCTTTACAGTGTGACATATGAAATTTCGTCCGCTATCATGGTGTGAACTGCGAAAAAGAATCGCTCGTCCAATTGACTTCAATTATTGAAGATCATCACACGTGTTTTAATTTTAATTTTATAGCCTTTCAGGATCTCCGACTCAACTATACAATCGTTATATTACCCCATAAAATGCTTCGGGCCGCTTCATCTCAATTTCATTGGATCCATCACACATAATCTGGCAAATTCAGTTATATATTTTGATTGAGTATTATTTGGAGTGCAATGGCAGCCATTGGATTTTCTGACGATTTCCTGTTACACGATGGAGAAATTTCTTCTGCAGAATTAAAACTCTTAGACAATTTAGATGGAGAAGCTTTCTGTTTCCCAGATAACAATGCGCAGTTTTCATTTTTAGATTTCACTCAGCCATTATTTTTATATCCTTGTCAAACATCCTATTCTTCGCAATCTCGTTCTTCTCTTGATAATATTGAGATCTCTTCGTTCCCCACGGAGAAATGTGTAGGAGATGAAGTAGTCTGTCAGAATTTTGAGCAGTGTGAGCCCAGAGAGTCGTCACATAGTTCTCTTGCTTTTAAGAGAATAAGAAGTGGTGATGAAGATGGGGTTTTGGAGTTCCAGAGAAAACGGTAAGAACTATATAAGGCCCCTTTAGGATTCATATTATTATAAATTGCTTTGTTGTATTTCTTAGAAATTTATTCTATTGTTGTTTGCAGCAAGAAGAATGTTAACGAGAAACCAAGCCAGGCACAGAAAATTATAATTGAAGTGGAAAGCGAAGAGGTTTTGGAGGACGGATATAAATGGCGAAAGTATGGAGAGAAATCGATGGAAAACTGCAGAATGCCCAGGTATGTCATTCTCTCATTGTATTTTAACGGTCAATAAATTAAGTTAAAACATTTTAGTTTGGCGTGGCTGATAGTTAAATAATACTAATGACTAGTAATATGGAATTTTCAGGTGTTATTACAAATGCTCAGACAAGAAGTGCAGTGTGAAGAAACGGGTGGAGCGGAAGGCTTTGGAGGATGAAATACTTGTTATAACTTACGAAGGGATTCACAACCATCAGTGCCCAAATCCTGTTTACTATGTTCACGTTGAGAAGAGAGTTTACATACCCGTGCCCGCGGATACAACAAATAATGACTGATTAACTCGTATATCTGGAGTAGATTAAGCAGTGGGTGAGTTGTATTTTTAAACGGCATCACGAAAGTGTAACTTTGTATACTGTGAAGCACAACCAAAGTCCACATTCGAATAATTTTATTGTTAATTTGGATCTGAAAGTAATGTATGCTGAAAAACTTATGTGAGACAATTTATTTTTACCTTAAATACATTTAAGAGGAACTTAGAAGAGCCTACATAGTTTGGAAAGTCTAATTTTATGCTGTGTTGCAAACAGAGGAAGATGGATTCGAATCAGCAGATTAATATATTGGTAGTCGGTGCTTTTTTTAATACAAAATCGGTAATCGAAAGAGGTATTTGATGTATAATCTATTCTGATAACTGACAATTTGATACCATCGCACCATTTAGATAGACACACGTCGGGAACATAACTTCTTCTTCACAGATGTAATTTAATAGTCAATGTTTATCTTATTTACTTGGAGGATAAACATTGACTCTTAAAAACTAAAACATTCTCAATGGTTTAGCCAAATGAAAATGAGAAGAATAATAATAGAGATAACCTTCAACTTTTTTGATTGACACGTTGAGCAATAATTAGCGAACACAAACAGATCCCAACCTCTTCACCTAAATCCTTATAAAATTAGAAGTCGGATGCTTCCTACTACGTTATGACTTGAAAGGAGAGTCAAATCCTAACGAGATTTGACGAGAGAGAGCTTTGGCAATGCTGTGATGAATGTCAAGTTTCCGAATTACATAGCTTAGTTCTGTAGAGTTTTCAATGAAGACATCTGGCTTTGCAGCTGAGGCCATTTGTGCAGCAGAACTAAGGAGCAGTTTAAAAAAGAATGCACGTGTAGAACATGTGATCCCAAGAAAACTGTTGAAACAGCCCTTTTATCCAATCTAAATTTAGGAAATGCAACATAAAATTACACTGTTGACTATATATGTATATATGAGTGTATATATGTAATTACACTGTTGACTAATCTATGTATATGTGTATATATATGTATATATGTGTGTGTGTATATATATAATTACACTGTTGACTAATCTATATAAAGTATTGAAATGTGTTGAAATGAGTTGGATTAGAAACTCTCATACTTATGTTTTCAAACATAGAAGCAAAATAAATTAAAAGATCAACTATAAATAAATGAATTTACTCCTATAGTGCCATCTATGCCAAGAAAAATTAGGATGAAGAGCACTTCTTACAATAAAAAGATATGGAGGTCGCAAAAAATAATAATGTACAACCCTTGAAGATCGTTATGGCCATCCTCATCTAACAACCCTATAAGCAAGAGCCCCTTTCCTCCCATATGTCTACAAAGCAAGAGAGAAGAGATCCAAAAAAAAGTGAAAGGAGGGGTAAGAGGAAAAGAATGACAAAGTCCATACTCTTAAAACACTCACTCCTAAATACTTCCAAAACCACCTTAGCCAAGACCTATTAGCCCAAGCCAAAGAGAACCAATGTGACCAATGAGCTACTAGATATTGGTACAAATGGCAGAAAAGGCATATGCATGGTAAAGCTTTCCCTTGTAAGGCACAAACACCTAGTTGCCCCTAGCCACATAGCATTCAAACCACTAACCACCTACTACCCCAAGCCAGAGAACCAATGCGACCAATGAGCTTCTAGACATTGGTAAAAATGGAAAAAAAGGCATATGCATAGTAAAGCTTTCCCTTGTAAGGCACAAACACCTAGCTACCCCTAGCCACATAGCATTCAAACCACTAACCACTTACCAACCCAAGCCAAATAGAACCAATTTAACCAATGAGCTACTAGACATTGGTAGAAATGGAAGAAAAGGCATATGCATGGTAAAGCTTTCTCATGTCAAGCCAAATAGAACCAATGCAACCAATGAGCTACTAGACATTGGTAGAAATGGCAGAAAAGGCTTATGCATAGTAAAGCTTTCCCTTGTAAGGCACAAACACCTAGCTACCCCTAGCCACATAGCATTCAAACCACTAACCACTTACCAACCCAAGCCAAATAGAACCAATTTAACCAATGAGCTACTAGACATTGGTAGAAATGGAAGAAAAGGCATATGCATGGTAAAGCTTTCTCATGTCAAGCCAAATAGAACCAATGCAACCAATGAGCTACTAGACATTGGTAGAAATGGCAGAAAAGGCTTATCCATAGTAAAGCTTTCCCTTGTAAGGCACAAACACCTAGCTACCTCTAGTCACATAGCATTCAAACCACTAACTACCTATGATGAGAGTTTTCAAATCAAGAGTGAAATGAGCCATGATCACTATGGGGGGAGTAGATGGGCCAAGATCATTAAAAAACCCTCAATTAATCAACTTAGCCACCAATATGCTCACCCACCAATTAATAGAAAAAATCTCGAATACCCTTGAGGAGAGACCTTCTAACACATGATTAGAAAAAATAAATTTGATACTATAACAATAGCTTTAAGGAAAAGATAAGATAAGAGGACAAGGGGGTTGAGATCATCAAATCTCTCCCTCAAATAAAAACCAACACCCACAAGCTCCACCAACTCCATGATTGAGAGTCTAGCAGCAAAAATACCCAACAACAATGCGATAAGATAGACATTTCTCCTTGCCAAAAATATCAGCCTCAAAAAGTGAGAGAAAACTCCTAAGCCATAATGTCTACAACTCTAAAGAACAAGATAGCCTCTAAACTCAAAAATTTAGCACTAAAGAGTAAAACCCAAGGTTGCTTCACCACACCCAAACGAAGGGCTCTCTTCTTAAACTAGTTAGTAGAGAAAAAAAAACACAAAACCAAATGCAACCAACATGGCTGAAACATCTCAAAAGATTCTCTCCCAACCAATTCCCTTGGGCACATGATCTCCTCTAGGGCTCCAAGATTTGGAGCAATGTGGTGAACACTTGAAAGACCCTGAAAAGGGGTGTCACTAGATTATGGGGAATGGTAATTCTATTGATTTCTGTGAAGATCAATGGATTCATGATAACCCCCTCATGCATACTAATTTTTTACCTCTATGCAAAAAGTGTACTAGATTGTATGACCCTCATATTCAAAACTTTATCACCCCTAATAGACAATGGATTACTTTCTAGAACCTTGAGCCAATGGAGGTGGGGCTTGCTCAAAAACTATAGGACCTTCTCCATACCTATAGGATCTCACTCACTTCGGTTGAGGACTCCTTAGTTTGGAAACTCATACCCTTAGGGGAGTTTACAGTTAAGTTTGTTTATCTCTATGGTATGGCAGGGAGGTGGCCCAGGCTAATTGGAGAAAATCCTAGCACCCTTGGATCCTACCAAAGATAAACTTCTTTTGGTGGACAACTTTGCATGGGTTGATCCTTACTATTGATAACCTCTAGTGTATAGGGTGTCAACTTGCTAACTGTTGCATTTTATGTCTCCAAGATGCAGAATCTATTCCACACCTACTTTTGTAGCCCCTTTTCCATGGATGTTTGGAGGGAAGTTCTTTCCCTATGGGAGGTCCAATGGTGAATGGAGAGTGAATTGAAGAAATTTATTCATTGGAACAATTTGGCTACTCACCCATACCTCAGAAACTTGTGGTTGATTATCCCTCCATATATTACTTGGCATATCTAGAAGGAAAGGAACAATAGGATTTTTAGGGAACAAGCCACTACCAGTTTGGAAGTGGCCCAATAGATTATTAGACTCCTAAAAGAATGCAATAGGATCTATGTTGGAAACCCCTATGAACCCTTGTTAATTTCATAACTTTGGTATATCATATTGGTCTAATTAAAAATTGATCCAGGTGGATCCAGAAAGGCTAAAAATTTTGTAGTCTCAAAATCTCTCAAAAATGACATCATTGTCAAGATCTTGGAAAATTAAACTTGGCGCAACTTGAATGGGTGAAAAAGAAGCCCGTTTGCTCAAGATATGCTTTGTCAAAGTTTGAGTCAAATTGGTGAACTAGGGGTGAAATTTGACTATCCTAAAAGTGTTCAACAATGGGTGTCAAATTAAAGAGCTCATCAAGAGCTTTCCAATGGCCTTTGTTTCGTCAAAATCAGAGTACGTAGGTGAAAGTTATCATCATTCAAAGTTCGAGAAAAAGAAGAAGTATTGATGATGTCATCATTATGTCATTAGGATTTTGGAGGAATTTTAAATTATATTGGGAAAACAATTCCAAATATAATTTAGAATTTGCACTTGAAGTTGTTTTATACAAACTCCCTCTTAAAATATTATGTCATTATGTTCCCTATAATTATGGTGGTGTTAGCTTTATTATCATTTTTTTTGTAAGGCTTATAATTATAAAAGCCAAAAATGAGATTACTTGTTATTTTAAAATGGGGATATGGTTGTAAATTTTGTTATTTGGTTTTATACAAAATAAGGGAAATTTTATGTATAAAAGGAGGGAAGTTTGGAAGAGATGGACAATTAGCTTGGAAGGAAATATTTGCTCCTGGGAGAATTTAGAGAAGTTTTGTAACTCTTGAGAGAGCTTGTAGGTGAGAGATTATTCTAAACATGAAGTTATTATCTTCAAGTGTGAAAGAGAGAGATTGTAAAAGCTGAAGCTTGGATGTTGTAGGAAGGTGTGTTTTGCTTGGTGACATTAATAAAGTGATCCCCGAATTGAGAAGAGGACCTAGAGACGTAGTCCTAACCAAATGAACTACATTATCAAATCATTTGCATCTCTTCTATCTCTTTCTTATTTCTCTCAATTTTTTTATAGTTATGTTCTTTATTTTATGTTATTAAACACATTGTTAATTTTAAGTGTTTAAAGCATAAATCTTCTTGTAATTTCAATGGTTTAAGATACATAACCATGAATTTTCTAGAAGGATCAAGAATTTATATTTGATTGTTAGGATTAAATCATAATCTTATAGATCCTAAATCAGATCAAGTTTGGTATTAGAGCCTGTTTTGCAGTGAAATTGCAAGTGGTGAATGTTAACCTGGTTGAAGTTGAAACAAGCAGAAGGTGAAGTTCAATCTAGAAATTGGCAAAAGAAGGACTTTTCCTCTATCAGAGGTGGTATCTAAATAGAATCTTCCCGAGTTTGATGTAGATGCCTTCCAAAGAGCTTTTGTGGAGTTGAAAGCTTTGGTGGATATTCTTCTTCAAGAGAGGCATGAACAACAATTGAGAAAGGCGAACAAGGCTAGGAAGAAGGAAGAAGCTTATTCTTCATCAAGAGATGACAAAGGCAAAGGAGTAGGAGGTGGTAGTGATCCTCTTGAACCTACATCCCCATCTTCTTCATCATCATCATCATCATCATCTTCTCTATCTACTTCTTCTAAAAAGAAACATTTTGTGAAGACACCCTTATTAAAGCTTGATGTGAAGTTTGATTTGCCTGTATATAGTGGTGAGTTAGATGCAAAAAGATTGGATAATTGGCTTAAGCAGATTGAAGTGTATTGCAGGGTTCAAAAATTTTTGGATAATTCTTCCAAAATCCAACTAGCTACTCTCAAGATGAGAGGTACTACATTAGTCTAGTGGGGGACAAAGATCTAGGATGATCTTGCTACACACGGTAAAATCATTTCATCTTGGTATGAATTTACTTATGCTTTGAAGAGACAATTCTATCCATTGGGTTATATGTAACAAGCCATTATGGATTGGAAAAATCTCAAATAAGGTAAAGGATAGTCTATACAAGAGTATACATAGGTGTTTAGGAAGAAGGCTTTAACTCTTGGAATTCCTCTTTACATTAAAGATACTTTATTAAAGTATATAGGAGGAATGCATTCATATTTGAAACATACAATATTGATGTTTAGTCCTTCTAACTTTGATGTAGTGTGTGTTCAAGCAACCCATATTGAAGCAGGTGGATAAAACACAAGTTTTAGTTCAAAGAAAGAATTTGTTCCTCCTGATAGCAATAAGAAGGGAAAGAAAGCAGCCACAGTGAAGAAAGAGGAAGGTGGCAACACTACTTTTTCACATTGTCAGAAGAAAGGGCATGCAAAAGAAAAGTGTTGGAAATTGCATCCAGAATTGAAACCAAAGTGGTTTAAGGATTGTAAGGGTAAGCAAAAGTCTAAAGCTATTGTTCAAGATCTTGGATCAGATTCTGGTGATGAAGCAACAATATCAGCTATGGGTTTGAAAGGTAAAGCTTATGTTGATTCTACCATTGATGTTTCATGTGCTTCTACTTCTAAAAGTCATGTTGTTCCTGAAGATAGTAAAAGGAGTGAACTTTTTCATATAAGGGTGATTTCAAAGAACACTAAAATCAACACATTGGTAGATAGTGGGTCCCAAGTTAATTTAATTTCAGAGGAAGTCATTAAACAATTGGGATTAGAAACTAAGCCACATAAGAGACCTTATCCATTAGGTTGGGTGTGTAATAATAATAGATTGTGAGTTACTAAGAAATGTAAGTTAAGGTTTGCAATAAAATCTACGTTCGTAGATGAGGTTGAGTTTGATGTGGTTCCTGATATCTATGAGATTGTTTTGGGTAGCCCATATTTATATGATAGGAAAGCTATCTTCTACAGTGAACATAACAGGTATCATTTGTTTAAAGATGGAATTGAATATATTATAAGAGCTCATTGCATGAAGAATGTAGGATCGATTGTAAACACAGGACATTTGAAAATTATTGTTAATGTAGGTAGTAAACTGACTCTCATGTCTACAACAACTAGTGAGGATCAGGTGCAAGCAGAATCAAGTCTTCAGCTAGTGATGGTATAATAGGATTTGATAGGTTCATTTTCTAATGATGTTTCTATACGAGAGGTCCGACATGTTGATACTTTTTTCATTTCATCAGTTATTTTAGTTTTGTTGCTTCTATTTCTACTAGTTGGTACTATGTGGGTGATGGATGTAACAATGAACTCTGGTGGATATATGGTTGATTGTATTAGCAGTGTTATGTCATTCTTCATAATGTGTTTGATGGGTTGGATATTCAAAATTCTGGCAAGCTATACAAGTGATACTGGACAAGTGAGTCGAACATGCTCTCACTTTCATTTTATGTAAAAATAAACTTTTGGAGGTCCAAGAGCTTCTCAGTAGCAAGGAATGATCCAGGTGGATCTAGAAAGGCTAACAAATTTTTAGTCTCAAAATCTCTCAAAAATGACATCATTGTGAAGATCTTGGAAAATTAAACTCGATGCAACTTGAATGGGTGAAAAAGAAGCCCGTTTGTTCAATATATGCTTTGTCAAAGTTTGAGTCAAATTGGTGAACTAGGGGTGAAATTTGACTATCTTGAAAGTGTTCAACAATGGGTGTTAAATTAAAGAGCTCATCAAGAGCTTTCCAATGGCCTTTGTTTCATCAAAATCAGAGTATGTAGGTGAAAGTTATCATTATTCAAAGTTCGAGAAAAAAAAGAAGTATTGATGATGTCATCATCATGTCATTAGGATTTTGGAGGAATTTTAAATTATATTGGGAAAACAATTCCAAATATAATTTAGAATTTGCAATTGAAGTTGTTTTATACAAACTCCCTCTTAAAATATTATGTCATTATGTTCCCTATAATTATGGTGGTGTTAGCTTTATTATCATTTTTTTTGTAAGGCTTATAATTATAAAAGCCAAAAATGAGATTACTTGTTATTTAAAATGGGGATATGGTTGTAAATTTTGTTATTTGGTTTTATACAAAATAAGGGAAATTTTATGTATAAAAGGAGGGGAATTTAGAAGAGATGGACAATTAGCTTGGAAGGAAATATTTGCTCCTGCGAGAATTTGGAGAAGTTTTGTAACTCTTGAGAGAGCTTGTAGGTGAGAGATTATTCTAAGCACAAAGCTATTATCTTCAAGTGTGAAAGAGAGAGATTGTAAAAGCTGAAGCTTGGATGTTGTAAGAAGGTGTGTTTTGCCTGGTGACATTAATAAAGTGATCCCCGAATTGAGAAGAAGACCTAGAGACGTAGTCCTAACTAGATGAACTACATTATCAAATCATTTGCATCTCTTCTATCTCTTTCTTATTTCTCTCATTTGTTTTTTAGTTATGTTCTTTATTTTATGTTATTAAACACATTGTTAATTTTAAGTGTTTAAAGCATAAATCTTCTTTTAATTTCAATGGTTTAAGATACATAACCATGCATTTACTACAAGGATCAAGAATTTATATTTGATTGTTAGGATTAAGTCATAATCTTATAGATCCTAAATCAGATCACAAATCGTATGGACTTGTTCTTGCATGAAATGGAGGCCTATATATAATTGTAATTATCCTATTGGTGATCAGCATCTCCTAGAAGCATTATTATTAAAGGTTGATCATTATCATTTTAGTTAGTTTGTTCACTAGCTAAATTCCTCTCCAATAGCTACCAATTTCAAGGAATCAATTAGAGGCCAACCTAGGGAGGGACATGTCCCTTCTAGGGACATGCCCCTTGGTTGCCATATTTATGTTGGTTATTATTGTGGATAAAGGACACACGTAATTCATATGGTTTTCTCGCTTAGCAATATTGCCCTACTTGAATTATCATAGAGATAAAACTTTTCTAGAATAGTATTCATAGTATTGTTAACACTTCATACAAGTCTGATACATAGAAGATCATCTTTAGAAAGTAGATGAAAGGCATTGAGAAGTTTTGATGTTTAGAATTTGTAAAAACTTTACATGGTATTAGAGCTTTGGTAGTTGAACCTAGGCTTTGCAAATTGACAATTAGATTTAAATATCTACAACATCCTTCTACATTCAATGGCTAGCACAATCAGACCCAAAGATAGGTTTGATGGAATGGAACACTTCATTGCTTGGAAGTTCAGAATTATGATGATCCTTGAAGACAATGATGTGAAACAATTTGTTGATAAAGAATCCAAGCAACCTAATGTTGATCCTTATAAAACTTTCTGGAGTAAAGGAAATAGGAAAGCCATGCAAATCATATTAAATAGAGTAAAAAATGATATTGTACCTATGCTCATGAAACATTATACAACATTTCATATGATGAATGCATTATTAAATGCATATAAGGTTAACAATGCGACTAGAACCCTTGCACTAAAAAGGCAACTAAATCATATACAGATAAAGAAGGGGAATCTATGAACTCATACTTTCTTAGGGTGGCTAGTCTAAGAGACAAACTTGCAAGTACAAGGACCATAATTGAAGATAACGAACTAACACTTATGGCTATAGATGTGCTACCAAACTCATGGGAAATATTCTCACAAGGAGTAAGTGTTAGATAATATTCTAGACTTTAATAGACCTAAAGGAGATTGCCTGCAAGAAGAATCTAGGAAACTTAAGAAAGGAGGAAAATTTAAAATTGAAGATGAAGAACTTCATGTTCTCAAAAAAAATTCTTATAAAGGAAAGATGAAGCACTTAAAGAAGAAGAGAAATCAAAGAAATGAAAAACTTAAGAAAAATTTATCCAAAATAAAATGCTTCAAATGTGAAAAATTTGAACACTATAGATCTAATTTCTGCGAGAATACAAAGCATCAAGTAAACTATACAAACATTACCAAGAAAGAAGAAAAATATGACCCTGAGAATCATGTATTGTATTCTACACTAATAAATGAAGTATCAAGCAAAGCATGGGTAATTGACAGTGGATCATCTCGAAACATTACATGATATAAAGAAGTACTAGATTCAATATTAGAATAAGTTGATGGAAAAGTTAACATTGGTGATAATTCCTTTCATCTAGTCAAAGGAATTGGGAATTGCACCTTGAAGCTGAAGTCAGGTATTTCTCTACATCTCAAAAGAGTACTCTATGTATTGGGAATAAAGAGAAATTTAATTACTCTTACAATGATTGAAGATGATGAACATAATGTTGTATTTATGGATGGTAAAGTAATGTCCTGGTCTAAGAACTCTTTGCTCAAGAAATCAAAGTTGATTGGTAGAAGAAAGTGATTATTGTATGAATTAAATACATAACCTAGTCAACCTATTCAAGCCTTGATTCATGAAGCTACTGATATAAATGAAATATAGTATAGAAGGTTAAGACATCTTAATTTCAAAACCCTATCAATTATGGAGAAGATGGTTACTGGTTTGCCTAAGTTGAATAAAGATCATTCAAGCATATGCAAAGGATGCGCTCTGGGTAAGAACACCAAAAGTCCATTTTATGATAGCTCTAGAAAAACTAAGAATGTTTTGGAATTAGTCCACTTTGATTTATGTGGACTTATGTCTGTTAGATTCCTTCTCTTGGAGGATTCTAGTAATATATACTATTTATAGATGACTTTTCTAGGAAAAATTGGATTTATTTCTTAAAATGTAAATAATCAAAAGAAATCCTTAAGAGATTTAAAGAATTCAAAACTTTAACTAAAAAATTATTAGGAAAAAAAATTAAAACTCTTAGGATTGATAATGGAAGGGAATATACTTTAGAGTTGTTTAACGATTTTTGTAAAGAAGAAAGAATTAAGAGGGAGTATATTATTCCTTATAACCCTCAACAAAATGGGGTAGCAGAAAGGAATAATAAAAAAATTATAGAAGCAACAAGAGCTATGATATTTGATCAAAATTTAGAATATTATCTTTGGTTAGAAGCCTGTTGTACTATAGTCTATATTCAAAATAAAAGTGCTCACTGTCAACTTAGAGATCAAACTCCTAAAGAAGTCTTTACTATAGTTAAACCTAATATAAGCCATCTTGGGATATTTGGGTGCTCAATATATATACATGTTCAGAAAGAAAAGAGAGCTAAATTAGAACCCTCTAGGAGGAAAGGCATTTTTGTTGGGTATAGTGAAACATCTAAAGCATATAGAATTTTCTTACCTATTCAAAAAAATATTGAACTTAGTAGGGATGTAATATTTGAAGAAGATTTAGCATTAAAAAGAGCCCTAAGTTCTCAAGATCCCACACATTTAGCTAGTTCTAAAGAAAATCACGAATCTAAGTTTCAAAGGGAGAACATTGAAGAAATTGAAGATGAAATTCAAAATCTTAATCTTGAGGAAACTCAAAATTCTAAGAAAAGACCACTTTGGGCCATTAAGACTATAGAGGAAGCATAAGACTTCGCTGCACCATCTGGAACCTTCAGAGAAATTAAAAAAAAAAAAAAAGTTATGTAGCAAACATGAGTGATTTATCTAAATCAGAACCTACCAATCTTTCAGATGTTATTAAAAATATAGCTTGGAAGGATGCTATGACGGAAGAATACCAATCTATTATCAAGAATGATGTTTGGAAAACTATTCCAAGGCCTAAAGGAAAATTAATTGTGTCTTCTAAGTGGATATTTAAAATTAAGCATGTTGTTGATGGTATCATTGAAAAATATAAAGCTAGATTCATGGTCAGAGGTTTCTTTCAGAAGGAGGGAATTGATCATGAAGAAGCCTTTGCTCTAGTTGCCAGATTCACCTCTATAAGAGTAGTCCTAGCTATTGGAACATCAAAGGGATGGAAAGTACAGTAGATGGATGTAAAAAAAATATTTCTAAATGAAAATATTATAGAAGAGGTATATTTGGAACAACCGAAAGGATTTAAAACTCATAACCCTAAAGTTTTTGTTTATAGGCTCAAGAAAATCTCTATGGGCTTAAACAGGCTCCAAGGGCCTGGTATGAAAGATTTAGGACTCCTTCATTACTTCCTAGGATTGGAAGTATGGTAGAATTTTGAAAATATCATACTTAATCATGGGAAGTATACATTAGACATCTTGAAGAGATTTGGAATGTGGAACTACGAACTATGTCTTCTCCAATGGAGACCAATCCACACAAACTTAAGGAAGCAGCTGCAAAATCACCCTCCATAGATTCTACTCTTTATAGATAGATGATTGTATCTCTTATGTACTTGGTAAATACAAGACTTGATATTTACTATGTTATTAATACCTTAAGTTAGTTTATGTGTGATCCAAATGAGATTCACCTAGTTGTAGTCAAATACATCATGAGATACTTACAAGGAACTCTTAATCTTAGGCTCAAGTATGATAAATTTACTTGGACCTACATGGGTATAGCTGTAGATTAGGCTGGAAGTGTTACTGATAGGAAAAACACTTTAGGATGTTGTTTTAGTTTAGGCTCAACAATGATATCTTGGATATGCAGGAAGCAGGCAATAGTAGCATAGAGTTCCATAGAAGTTGAATACATTGTCGCAACAATGGCCTCTTGGGAAGTAGTTTGGCTCAAAAAGTTACTTGTGGGATTATTTGGTCAACCCATGAATCCTACTATTATTCATTGTGATAATCAAAGTTCCATCAAGCTTTCTGTGAATCCATTTTTTTATGACATATCCAAACATATTGAAATTCCTTACCATTATGTAAGAAAAATGGTAGATATGAATATTGTAAAATTAGAATACATTTACATTGTAGATCAGGCAACATATATTCTTAGCAATCCTCTCTCTTGAATAAAGATAGATCACTTTAGGAAAAGACTTGGTATGATTGAATTGTAATACATTTGTATTCTTTAATTATTAATAATTTTGAATTAAAATTATTATTTTTAGGCTATTGACTATTATGGGATTCACCATTTGTATTCATTATCTAAGAGGTGACGATCTCTAAGATAATGAACACTTTTATAAAAGACATTATGAGATATGACAATCTCTTAGATAATGTGCTGAATAGTAGAGAACTATTATTAGATCTAGATGAGTTCAAGATCATATTGTGATGCAAACATTTCTTTGTCTATGAGTCACAACTTTGATAAATGAAGAATTTAATCATTCTCTGGATTTTATCTTGTATATTGCATTTAATGATGCAATACAAATCTCACTAGTATAAGTGATAAGTCATATCATAGGTATAGTAATATGACATAGTATCATGTGTTCAATGATACCACATGCTTAGAAGATTCAGATAGATATAGAGTATCAATCTATGCTTATTCATCTTAATTGATGTTGCTAGATACATTATCTCTTAGTATGATTATCAAGTTAAGAGGGAGTGTTAATTCTGTAACTTTGATATATCATACTAGTCTGATTATAGTTCATATGGATTTTTTCTTGCATGAAATGGAGGCTTATATATAATTGTAGTTATTCTAGTGGTGATCGGCTTCTCCTAGAGGCATTATTGTTAAACGTTAATCTTTATCATTTTAGTTAGTTTGTTCACTAACTAAAGTCCTCTCCAATAGCTATTGATTTCAAGAAATCAATTACATGACAACTTAGGGAGGGACATGTCCCTTCTAGGGACATGACCCTTGGTTTCCATATTTATGTAGGTTATTATTGGGGATAAAGGACACACAAAATTCATATGGTTTTCTCCTTTAGCAATATTGCCCTACCCGAATTATTGATATTTTAAAACTTTTCCAAAATAGTATTTATACTATTGTTAACAATTCATACAAGTCTGATACATAGGATATCATCTTTAGTAAGTAGATAAAAGCCATTGAGAAGTTTGGTTGTCAGAATTTGCAAAAACTTTACATGCTCCTAGGTGGTCTAGCTATGAAATGGACTTTGGCCTGGAATGTTGATTCAATTGTGGCACAATTTAAAAATTCAAAATTTTTGGCTACAAAGAAGATGGTGTGGCACCCACCCCCTATGTCTTGGTTCAAACTAAATTTTGATGGGTTAGTTGTGATGGGCAGCACTGTAGCAGGAGATTTCCTTCGTTACAATACAAGAAATATGGTGATTCTCTATACTGGAAACTATGGAGGAGGCTCTAATAATAAAGCTAAAGTTTTGGTACTCCTATAGGGTTGAGAATTGTGAGATCTTGGGGAATCAATAACTTGGCCATTGAGGGGGACTTTATGCTTATCATTAAGGCTTCTAAGGGTAAGGGCTGGTGCAATTGGTTGATTAAAGTCATAATAGATGATATCTGAACATAGATGGAAGAGCATCATGAGTTCTAGGTGGCTCCCATATATTGGAAAGAGAATGGCATGGTAGATGAGCTAGCCAAATGTAGCTATGGTCTCATGAGATTAGTTAAATGGGTAGATGTCAGATTATTGCCATCATAAACACAAGTTGTGATGGAAAGGGAACACACTTTCAATAATGCCACATGAATAATCAAAAAAGGTGACAAGCCTTCATTTTTTTGCATGGGCATAAGGACAATTCACTCCATAAATGGTTTTTTTGGGAAGATTGCATGATGATATACATTAACGTTTTGACTGCCATGAGTATTGATTATTGTGGAAAAAGGCTATAGAGGGTAGATTTCGCAAGATTTAGAGAACAATCTAATGATCAAAATGAAAAGCTATTGAATTCTCGTACAAACTATAGCTGGCATTAGTCATTTATGGATGGAAAGAAATCTCTCTCACACATGCCACAGAGGGTGGATTTTTGTTTTTTAGGAAACCTTGAGAAGTTATGACGATTATGCACTGCTTTTTCATTTTAATTGTTGAGGCTTTTCATTTTATATTTGGTAATTACCAAACCTTCAACAAGGCTACGTTGTCCAAAGAATTGGTGGTTGAACTAGGAGAAGGCATGGGAACTAATGATCTCATTATACTAGTGGGTGTGGAGGAATGTATCTATAGTAGTGAGGTGGTGATGGTTTACTTGCAGGAGGGCGGCGTCTTACCATATATGGAGGGTATGGTGAAGCATGATGAGATTGTCTTGATGCAGTTCTTCCAGACTTGGAAGCATAGAAAGCTAATTATCAATAGTATGGGATTTGAAATATCCGAGGAAACCATTGCAAGGGTTGATGAATTTACTATGGAAGGAAAGAACGGGTGGAGGCAGGCTAAGGTTAATGAGGAAACTAGTTTGCAGAATTTTTTCAAACTCAAGGAGGAACTGACGCGTAAGCACAGAGGGTTTTCATGAGAAGCCCTTTCTAATCCTTGGGATGTCATCAGCTATGAAACTATGTGGTATATCACCTTGGAGTATAGATTTCAAGTAATCTATTATAACCACTTCCCTATTTTGAATCACTTTAGGAATCTAGACCACATTTCCTTCCTATTTTTGTTATTGCATTCACTTGAAAACTATATTTATAAGGTAAGGAGGAAACATGAGGAGGATAAAATTTTCTACCTCATCCATCAAGGGCTTATCAACAAACTGTGTATCCAACATCTAGCCCAAAACCTACTTCTCTTGGTTAACCCTCTACCCTCTAGCATCCTCCAAGTCTCCTTGGACCCCCACTCAGGCCCTAGCCACAAGAAATTCAAGAAATCCCCTAGCCCTTAAGAAAAAATTGACCCTGAGGTTAAAATCAGCCTCATAGAGTCAAATATAGATACTAGGAAGGGTACATACAGTACTAGGAGAACTAGTAAATGTCTCCAAATGGAAAAATTTAAGTCCCCTTTGAAGCATGATTCCACCTCTGATTCTTTCGAAAGTGATGTCAAACCTGCAAGAATGAAGAGACTACCTTAGGACACCAAGCCTGGCCCTAGTTGTCTTAGCCCTTCCCATATCTTTGACACTCTAGAGGCTACCTCGACTAGAAGAAGGCAGGGGGGATATGTAACGCCCTGCTCAGGAACCCAAGAGAAATAAACCTAACATGTTACAATGTTTACTGAACTATTATTATTATTTTTTAAAGGTTTAAACAACATCAAGATAACATTAATGTGGAAGCAATATGAACATACACATCAAATGCACATAATCAATTACAAATTTAGTTTCAATTCCTCAAGGGTTCATTTACGTTGAGTCACATTTAATAATTTAAAATTAATTAGTTTAAGTTCCAAGTACAATGTCTCAAGATCATAAAGAAATAACAGATACATAATCGCATAAGCAAAGCATAAAAATAACTAATACAATGAAAGTACATCCAATTAATAACATCCACTGCACATGTTGCAGGGTATGTGAGAATAGATACAATACATCATAATACATGATAACATATATACATCATCTAAAAACAAGTCTTTGAGATAAGAAATAAGAATGATAAAGGTACATCTTCTACAATGAACATCCAACAGCTATCAATGTGAGGGGGACCCAAATGGTAAGAAGACACTACCTCCCGACCGCGTGGTTACCTAGTTAGGCTTCCACTCCCACCATGCAGGGAAGATAATGAACGATCCACATACGACTAATCAAACATAAAACATTCCTAGGCAAGGTACCCCTAATAGCCAAAACTACCTCAAAGGTAACACATGCTACTCAAGAAGATAAAATAATCCAAAAGTAAGAACACTCAATCCAATACCAACTCCACATAACCAAACATCATACACGAACCAAGTATAAACCAAATACTAAGATCATAAGATAAAGTCAATGAAAGATAATCACCTCAAGTCAAAAGCCACATGTCAAAAGTACAACATCCATGAATCACCAATCATTATCAATGAAAGTAAATAACCATAATAAACACATCCAATAATAAGTACACCACTAGAGGTACACAAAATCTATAGAGAAGACTAAGGCTACATACTAGGGAGTGTCATCACATGGTTGCTTGAGTTACCCTGGACTGATCTCTTAATAGACCCCAGATCCTCAAGCGTTGAGTTACCTTGGACTGGTTACTCTGAACCCCAAACCGTCAACATGACACATGTGGAAATCAGAAAGCCCTCTCAAGAAGATGAGTCACTCATCCCATTCCCATCCTTAGTCTATACAAGCACTCAAGGCATGGGTGGATCAAATATCTCTAACTTATCTTTTTAGTGTGTTTCCCCCCAAATAATTTTTAATTACTAGATTATAATTTATTACATAACTTGTATTAGGTTACCCTGGCACTGACCACTTTGGGTCCCGGACCCCTATTGCAAGCCACTCCCAAGTCATGTACCTAGAAAATCTCTCCTAAGAACATAAAAACATAGTTGTGTCCCATACCACAACACCCATAGAGATCAAACTCAGTACCTTAACAGGAAACCTGATAATAAGATGGTTCTCCCATCCAAGAACACATAAATGCCCCACAAAGTAAATCTCATAAAAATAATTTCAATTTAAATCACAAGATATATCATGACATCCAGTCACATAGAATAGTATCAAAGAAATCTCACAACCTCTTGTGTGCATCCTAGACTGGTCAACATCTAATTGACTCGATAATCCTAAAGCATAGAACATACAAGCAAAACAACACAGTTTCATAGTCTGGGTTTGATATGAGAATACACAATAGACTCAAAGGTAAAGTTTCAGTTTACGATTCAATGTACATTTCAAGTTATAAGATTCTCAATTTATTCTACAAGTCATCCCATTTTTATTTTAAACAATAGGTGCAATTACTCGTAATTGATTTGAGTAGTAAACAAAGGTAATTGTTTATTCAAATTATTAGAATAATACTTATCAATTTCACAATAAATAATTTACAATTTATTAAGATTAATATTATTGATAATTCAAATAAATTAAAATTTCATTGAATAACATCAATTATCAATTAACTTGATTTAAATTACAATTAATTATTACATAAATATCTATGTTAATTTCTTAATAATTACCAGTCATTAATAAAATAATTTCATTAATTAATAACTATATTATAAAAGCATTCTTACTTAAATTAATAATTATTATTAAAATTCATTACTAAATATAATTAAATAATATTGAAATTTTATAAATAAATATTATTAATAACAATAATATTAATTTTTTTTAAAATATAAATATTAATTAAAAATGAATATTATAAAAACCTTAACAAATATAATAATTTAAAACTTTTACAAAACTTTAATAACATTCACAAAAATGCTATTGATATGCATGTAGCGTACTTATCGCAGGTACTCTACGATCACACAGGTACCCTGCAATCACGTAGGCCCAAATTACGTATGCCGCTAGGAAAGGTCAGTGGGGGTACGGGTATGTCCCTCCCTAAAACATTTAATTATATATATATATATATATATATATATATATATATATATATATATATATAATATTTTTTTTAATATAATCCGCTCCCCATTTAAACAATTAAACTCAGACTCCCATCTCCAATAAATTCTTTAAAAAAATATTTATATTTAATTTTTATAAAAGAAATCATTTTTTTTTAGAGAATTCCTCTTCTATGATCTCATATATATATATATATATTTTAAATGATTGAAATTTTAGTCTAATAGGAAAAATAAGTTGAACCCATTGAATTTTCAATCTAGGAGTTTCATTTCCAAAATTAAATCCTTTCCAAATTTAAATTCCTCAATCTCATTTTAATTCAAAACCCAGGTCCCGATTTAATACTAATTTCTTTCAAATCGTAGAATGAGGTTATCTAAATAGTTTTTCAATCCGAATTCATAGATGAAATCAAATAGCAAAGATGTAGAATGAAGGGTGGCAAGATTCATACAACGAGATTTGAGAAATCAATTTTCAACAAGTACGAAGAAGGCAGAGATCCAATAGTGTCTCTACAATGGTTCACAAACCCTACCTTGATCTGATACTAACAATATGGTGAAACCCTTGCTAATCCAAACCCTTCCAAGCTTCCAAAGATTTCTTTGTTCCCCTTTCCAAAAGTGTGTTCCCTGAAACCTGTGTGTGCAATAATGACCCCAAAACCCTCTAATATAAAATCTAATTACCTTTTTAGGATTTCTGTCACCACCACTCTAAAATTATAATTATTTAATTTAATTAATTCTTTCATGCACAATTAATTTTCTTTTTAATTAAAATATTATTTTGTTATTCCTTCCATGCACGTTAAGTGAATTATTAAATTACTTTATTTAATTTTCCACTTGACTTCGCTTTAAATTAATTTATTAACTTTTTAAATCTCATGCACACTTTAAAATATCTCTATAAGTTCACATATTTTATCTTTTTAATTAATTTTCTATATTTTAATCTCATACACGCATCATGCAAACTTAAAAAATTTTCATAATTTAATTTCTTTTCACTTCTTAATTTATTTTTGAACATTTAATTTGATAAATATTTATTAATTTAAATAACAATAATATTTTAGCACTTATTTAAAAATGAACTCTAAATATATTATTATTAAATTAAATAAATATTATCACGTTCTAAATTTATTCTTAAAACTTTTATCTTCAAATTCAATTCTTTTTATTTAATTAATTTCTCAATTAATTAAATATAATTAAATATTAAAATGTCATAATAATTTTCCATTAAGTCATTAATTTAATCTTTTAATTAGACTTAATTAACAAAAAATTCACCAAAGACTCACAAAACAACATACGCACAAAATACTCGCGAGTTTAAAAAAAAAAGGTAGACAGTCTGTTATGAGTCCTCCTTGCAGGACAAGTATTATAGGCTATGACTAGGATTGGACTTGATCATTATCTTCCCATTCTTACCATTTGAGTATTTGTAATAGGGCACGCTCATCCTGACAATTCAGGGAAGTCAATGCCCGGTACTTGCATCTTGCACAAAAGACAAGCATATACATGTATATAATTATATCTAAACTAAATAAGCAATGGTAGGGAGTGGTTCATTGTGTAGATCCCGACTAGCAGGTGACTACGACTCCCTCCCTTAACCACATCAAACATGTTAGACAGAAAGATAAAATAAAAACGTGCACCATACACATGCAAGTATGGGGTAAGTATCATAAAAATCACAAGTCTAATATCAAATGCGTACGTATAATAATGCATCTCTATCAATACAACATAATCATCCTTAAAGACATCATGTTAACATTGTTATGAAAGAAAATACATTTACTAATTAGGAATCATCAAGACATCATTAACAACACATGAAATGAAATCAACTAAGTAATCATCACTGATATATCACTAATCCAAGTCATGAAATAATATCATAATATTGTAAATCTAGTATCTCTAAAACTAATCAATGCACAAAATCAGCCTAAAAGAATTTGACAATGATAACAAAAATGCGAACTAGGGGCAGGCACTACAGGATATCACTTCCCTAAGGAAAGAAACCACTAAAGATGATGGGAATAAAATAAAGCATATCCATAGTAAGGTGAGACTAGAAAGGCTAGAACAATCTATGAAGGACCTGGCTGACAACAAAATTGGTATTTGCTAGAGATTCAAAACTTTGATTGAGTTTTCCACCAAGGTTGTGCACTCTATGGCCACAAACCTATATTTCTTGCAAGTCAATAAGAAGGAGAAGGACATAGGAAAAGCTACCAAGACAAACTGATCCATCTATGGGTTTCTAGTGGAGGACTAGCTAAAGACCATCCTAGACAAAATGGTTAAGGTGGAGGTGGAAGATGTAGACAAGGATGTTCTTGACGAAAAGAAGGAGGAAAAACATGGGCAGGAAGAGGGCAATTAGCCCTGGTTCTGGTAAATTTTTGTGTTTTTTCTATACTTATAACTATGAACTTGATACCCCACAGGGTTTTTGTTTTATTGCTTATGTTAATTGATAGCAGTGATTTGTTTAAGTGTTGTTGGTCTTTTTAATAGTCTTTTCTACATACTAGGTTAAGGATTGATAATACCATTAATTATGCTATGGATATATCTTGTTTGTAGAAGTTAAAAGTTGGCATACATTAAATGACTAGGAGGTAAACTCCAACTGATTCTTCAGCCTTTTTGTTCTTTGGGGTCAACCTCCCATCTTTTTTGGGTGCTATCTAATACTTCAAAAACATGGCTGAAAGAACCCCCAACATCAACCTCAAGCCACCGCAATCCCAAAGAAAATAATTGACAAAAATTTCTACACTCCCATTTTACTACAGCTAGAACCACACCCACATAAAAACATGCTATAGTAGGATAATAATTGGTTGAAAAGGTCAAATGGGACCAAAAAGAACCATAACTTAAGATAGTTTAAAAAATATGAGTAGAAACCAATGCAAAGCCAAAAGTAGCACACCCAATCGTATGCACATAAAATAAAAATTCTTCCATGGGGTATGAGAGACAAACAATCCATAACAAAAAAATAGGAAAGAGAACCCAAAATGAAATCCTTGTGCTGAAAGGGATCATACCACCAAAAACCAAATGTCACAAAATAATCCTCTACAACCATAAGAAGAATGAAATACTCCATATGTAATGTCGCTCTTACCCTAACATATAAATTGAGGTAGTATGATTTGTAATTTGACACTAAGATTAATCGAATGTATGTCTTCACTTTTTTTTTTTTTTGTAGTTGTTATTTTTGGTGAGAAAACTTGATGATGATATAAGCTTATAGGACTAAGTGGATTTGATACTATAATATTATGCTTGAAATTATGTCTTCTAATTAGGATTTTAAATATTAGAAATTTCCTATTATTAGTAATGATCCCCTCTCTACATGATAATCTTCTAAATCAAATGTAATGATAAATTTAAATTTATAAAGATACATATATTAATAATGATATTGATGATGATGATGATGATCTAAACAAAGGAAGGGTATGTATGAGAATTGGATTAGTTGTTATATTGTCATTTATGTCAAGCCTATTGACTTACTAGTTTATGTAAGTTATCATATCATTTGAATTATAAAGAAATGATTTAGTAAATATTTAAGGAAAAATAAAGAAGTGACATCAAATGTATGAGCTTAAATGGGCAATTGATAAATTAGTATTTGAAAAGGTAATATTGGTTTGATTGTTTTGCATGATTTGATGAACTATTTGAGTGATGTACAAGTAAGGCATATTGGTTGGTAATAAATGAATGAAGTTTTGAAGTGAAAAGATAAGGAATTTAAGTTTGTTCTATTTAGATATAAATGGTAATTGGTGAGAAAAGTAATTGTTCTCTAAAGTTTACCAAATAGGTGTTAGTAAAATAAGGATGTATTAGTTAACAAAGCACACAAATGCCAAGAAAATATCATGAACTGAGTGAAGAATGTTTACCAAGGAAATGAAGTTGTTTAGTGAAGCAAGAACATAGGTCAATAAAGATGAACACTTTTTAGTAAAATCAAGTGTGAGACAACATCTAAAAGTGAGAATAATGATCTAAGGGATTTCTCCCATTTATATGTGGTCACAACTATAATATGTAGGTCGATGAAGAAATATATGGATGTTGGTAATCACATTCTCCATAATTTTCTCTTCCATTAAACTCCATTTCTAAGTATAAGGTCATGGGATAAGGGCAACTGATTATTTTATGTCTAGTTATGGTTACGGGTAGAGGGGAGTGGAGGAAGAAGAGTAACATTGGTGTTGCTATTATTTTTACTTTGACTACTAAGGATGGATATGATGGTAGTGATGAGAGAAAATGTGAATTTTGGATTTGCAGTGATGGCATTTGTTGCCTCTACCATTGACTATGACTGTGAATGCCCTACTAGTGGGGAAAGTCTAGTATAGTACTAGTTGAAGGGCATCATGTGGAAAGGGCATTGACAGAGGGGGTTGTGAGGCTCATGCCAAGGTTGAGACTGAGGTTGTGTCAAGTCTTAGCCTTAGCCTAACAACCCCCTCTATTAATGTCCTTTCCACATGATGCTCTTCAATGGGCACTAGAACCAGTCTAAATTTGCCCCGTTGGCAGGGCAATCACAGTCACAGTCAATGACAAAGATAGTAAGAACAATCATTGCAAGTTCCAACTTCATAGTTTCCCTCGTTGCCCCCATCACATCTATCATTAGTGGTCAAAGAAACAACGACAACAATACCAATACTTCTCTTCTTCCTCCACTCCCCTATACCCATAATAATCAATTTCCCCTATCCCACAACCCTATACTAAAAAATGGGGTTTAATGGAAGAGAAAATTATAGAGAATATGATGGCCAACATCCATATATTTCTTTGTCATCCTACATAATGCGGTTGCAGTGACATATAAATCTTGAAGAAGAATTATGTTACCCTTGCTATTAGAAATGCAACACTTTAGAAGTTGCTACTTTTTAAGGAAATTGAGACCTCTAAAATTGCATGTTATGATATTCATGGCACTGAGGGAAGTATCTTCCCCTTCCCTACATGAATAATATCAGTGAGTTTGACCTAACCATTGACTCTGCTATCTTTAGATCATAATTCTTGAAAAAATTTATGACCTGACTTCCGAAAAAACATTTACACAATCCACAACTCATTTTCTTGGGAGGGAAGCCCATAAACCCACAGGGGGCTAGATTATCTTCAGTTATCTCCACTTTGTACTCAAAATATTGAGCCTCCTTATAAGTGGTAGGGATTATTTCCCCTTCTCCCTAGTCTACTTCTAGAATCTTAGAAATCAAAATAGATTTTTGTAACTTCAGTTCCTCCTTGTCAAAATTCTCATCCAAAAATAGATTCATTAGGTCATCCACTGCCATATTGATTAGTGCCTCTATTAACAAATTGACTTCAACTTCGTTGTATTTTGGGATCTCACATGGGGTTTCCTCTATATGGGTCAAGTTTCTGGACAAATCCTCAACATTCTCTGGATCTAAACCAATACTGTCTACTTTCTAAGAGGGAGCAACTTGTAAAATTTCCTATTGTGAAGGGAATAATACCTCATCATTTTCTTCTCAAATGATTACAAATTAAAGATGGGGGAGGGAATTCCCTAATCTCCCCTTCCTCTATATCATCCCCTAGTTGGACTGAGAAACCTCCATACTTTCCATTAATAGAGATTTGTATATTTGGGTTATCTCTTGGGTAAATATGATTGTAGACATCTTGAGGAAAAGAAACAACTTGATCATCTTCTACTCTAAAGATACCTTTAGTGAGTGTTGGCTTGACAGAGATAATTTTACCAATATTAATATCTAGGGTTTTGAAATGAATTGCATTTACATCTACTTTAATTATAATAGTTGGGCTAGAGTAAGGCACATCATATTCTACAATTCTTGCAAAGGACCATAATTTACAACCAATAATTCTAAGTGTGTCCTTAACTAGAGACTCTATCAGAAGATTAGGAAGTAGGATAACACTTTATACTTCAAATTTTGCTGAATTTTTTGGATCAAAGAAAGGGATCTATTCACAAAATTTTAAAGTGTAATTGTTTACAACTAGGGTTTCCCTATTCAAGATCTCATTTCTTATATCTAAGCTATCAGAAGCCAAATAAATGAATTCATCTTCAATAATTGTTAGATTAACATGATTACCTAGGAAATATTTAAGCCAATTAGCTATAGAACACACCTCCATTCCTAAGCCTATCCATCGGGAGAATAGTCCTAGATCTTCAGATCATGCTTAAATATATTTTACTACATGTTCAGATAGGAAAATCTTTTCTTGATCCTTTTTGTCTCCTTCATGGCTACTAAAGGTCCCTAAGTTGGGGAATCCTTTCTTTTGCCCATCTGGGAAGACATAATTGGATGAGAATTACTTTCTACCAAATCTACACTTTAGAGGGGGCTGAAAGAGTTACACCATTTCCCTAGTTGTCTTCTTCTATTATCCTCAGGATTCCTAGCTAGGTAATTAAACTTTTTCTCTTTGGAAAGATTTAATCTGCTCTTCTTGGATTGATGGGAGTGGACCTCAATCCACCTGACATCAAGCACCTTTCTTTCTAGATGCAAATGTAGAGTTTGGTAGAAGGGCAGGGTATACTTTTTTTTACATGAAGTGAACACATTGCATGTTTTACGTAGGTGGGTTTGAGAGATATCTATTAATTACTGAATTCACAAAGTCCGTAGGCCTAGAGACCATCCCAATATTATTTTTTCTACCCATATATTAATTTTCCAATTCACATTTTATATTATTTGCAAATAATAAATAAAATAATTTATTTTTTGATCAAAAATTATTTAAAATAATTAATAACTCTAGACCTAGGAACAAATAATTGATTTTATAAAAATAAAAAAGAGTTGAGTTTAATAACAGTTGATTTCTAAAGTTTGAGCATATGACAAAGCCCTCTTAGCAAATACCTGCTTCTCCTTTTTAACAATATTAATGTTTTAGTGTCTTTATAAGCATCTACAATTTGGTGTCCAAAAAAAATTGCCAAATTGGAATATTTTAATATTTTAATTATTTGTCTCATGTGACAAGATTCACTACCCAAATTTGAATATACTTGCTGATGTAGCAGTCTTCACTTTAGAATCCACAAAGGCTTGGTAGATTTGCGTTTGCATTTTGGAGTTCAAATTTTACTTGAATTTATTTTTCTTTGTTGGATATTGTATTGGAAAAATAGAACTAAAAATAAACATGGTGACCATATTGAAAATTAAAACTATGAAAAATGGTGACAGTAGATCACAAGAAAATATAACTTTCAATATTCATATTGATCTAGCTGCACACTAAAAACCAATTACATAACCTCTATAAATAGAGAACTTTCAGCTACAAAACCAATAGAGGAAGGTTCTATACTTTTCACAAGGGGATGGTTGCATGAGGCGTAAGAATTAGTCCATAGGGAGATGTGGATTTCTAATATTCAAATTTCTAGGAGTATACAACTGGTACTACAATTTGGTTTGCTAGAAAATAGGGAAGGTGAGTAGATCACTAAATAGAAGTGCAATTTGGTTACAACAAACAATTGACATGGTCAGAGGAGGATTATTAATATTCCAACACCCTCCCTTAATTTCTACCACTAAAGATGCTTTTGGTGGGAGAAATTACAATAAGAAATTTAGATAGGATAGGTCCCATCATTGAGCCTTGTTAGGTACCAATTTACAACATAAAAAAATTCAGCTCCCCTTTTCACTATCAATTTGTTCCCTGTGACATTATGATGTGGGTTTTTAACTAGTTGACCCATAACCATTAGGGTTTCACCCCAACTAATGAAATTGATTTTCCTTTTGGATTTCTCACCCAAACAAGTGGTTTTGGCTTACCACAAACCTTTCAAATTTTTTTAAAGGTTTTGCACCCAAACAAGTGGTTTTAGCTTACCACAAACTCTTTGAAAAATTCTTTAGGATCTTTCATCCAAACACATGGTTTTGGCTTACCACAAACCTTTCAACAAAATTTTAGGTTTTTTTTTGAACCTAAACAAGTGGTTTTGGTGTACCACAAACCCTTTAATAAACTTTTGGGTTTTTCATATAAAAAAATGGTTTTGGATTACAAACCCTTCAATAAAATTTTAGGTTTTTCACCTAAAGAAAAATGGTTTCAGATTACCACAAACCCTTCAAACTTCGCAAAATATTATTCCAATGATGGGAAAACCAACTTTATCTTTTCTTATGCATAATAATATTGAGTCCATATGAAAAATAATCCATCTACCATGTCACATGGGTACCCAACCACTGTGCTCACTAGTTCTCTAGGAATATTTTTTGGATACATGGTTCATCAATATAGTTTTCATGAATAAAAATATTATGCAAACCAACTTCTCTAGATAACACATCATTGACCCACTTATCTCATTGTAAAGTTGTTCAATACACTCATGCCAAACAATCAAACCAATTATAACACTTCGTGCTATTTGTTTGAATTTTGGAAACATACTCCTTTCTTCCTTGTGCTATTCTTTTTCCAGCCAAGTAGTTCAATCTTCACCACTTGGTTAGGGGATATTACAACACTAGTTTTTTATGACACCAGCTTTGCAATTAGATAGACTCATTCACGACCAAGCCAAACACTTCCAATCAAAATACACATCTTTTCCACAATGATTAAACAATGAATCATATCTCTCCAACAGCTTCAAGCTCAAATTTTAATCTCTTATTCACTTTACACTCTTTTTAGTCTTCTTTTCTCACAAGAATTGTATATGCACACTCATACACCCCTGCTTGCACAGAGATGCTCCACTAGAAATGAGATATAAAACTCAAATAGTCAACCTTTCTCTAAAATATCTCCACATAGATTTTGTCTTGGCCTCATATTTCTAGCATCTCGTAATAGATGTCTGGATTGCACATTATCCTGCAAAAATGAATAGATGTTTAATCTAATTCCTCTATGTATCATGCATGCCACTCTGAAAGAATGCCAATTTCAAAGCGTTGTTGATCCAAATGTGAAGGTAAATTCCACTATGCAAAGCCCAAAGGGTGAGAAAGTCAGATTGAGACTTCAAAGAGAGCCATCTTTGAAAAAGGGGGAAAACAAAAAAAAAGAGATCACAACAAAATATAACTTTCAATATTCATATTGATCTAGCTGCACACTAAAAGCCAATTACATAACCTTTATAAATAAAGGACTTCCAGCTACAAAACTAGTAGAGGAAGGTTCTAGACTTTTGACAAGTGTATGGTTGCATGACGCATAAGACTTAGTCCACAAGGAGATGTGGATTTCTAATATTCAAATTTCTAGGAGTATACAACTAGTACTGCAGTTTGGTTTGTTGGAAAATAGGGAAGTTGAGTAGATCACTAAATAGAAGTGCAGTTTGGTTACAACAAACAATTGACATGGTCAGAGGAGGATTATTAATATTTTAACATATTGTGTTGTGAAATCACTAAATATATGATGAAACTTTTCAATCTTCAAATCTCCTATAGATTGCCAATGTTTTTCCAACTTGATTTTATCTAAGATAAATCTTTTCCTCCTTTCTAGTTGTATGTGGTGGAAGAAGAGGGAAACTCATAATTTTCTATCTCTCCTTACCTCTGGATTGCCAATTTGGTCCAATTTGGTTATTGATCACTTGTGAATGTCTTCAACTTCTCATGAGTTTATTTCCTTAATCTCAATATCCACTTTTTCAGCTTCACTCTGTTCGCATTTGCAGTTACCACTATAGACGTTTTATTTTTTAAGTTGTGAATCTTCACAATATTAAATAAAAAACAAGTTATAATTATTTTTATTATCTATGTAATATTATTTAATAACTGATGTTAAATATTAAATTATAAATAACGAGAATGTATAATGAATATTGTTTAAAATTTTAAAGAAATAGTGAGCAATTCATATATCATAGAAACCCCTAAATGTTAAAGTGTAATGGAACATTTAATAATTTTTGTTAATCTATTATTAACATGAAATTGTCTTTTTTGAATTTAAGAATTGAAATATAAGAATGAAATATTTAATAATCTATCTTTATAGAATACAATCTATTAAGATCATAATCTTACTAATGGACCTTGTAAATGTGTCATAATGATTACATTTTCAATGAATTATGTAATGCCTATTGTTCATTTCTATTGAATGAATTGTTGAAGTCTTGTGTATTATTCAATGGATTAGTAAGTAGAATTGTTGGAACATTAGGTTTTTCTTGTTGGTATTGATCATAGTGTTTCTTATATATAGTGTCTTTTTATGACCTAGAACTTCCTATTGGTTGCTAGAGGCTCCTAGATTCAATGTATTAGTCATGAAGTGTTATAATATGTTTTCAAATGCACTGATGGTGGATGTAAAGGCTAAAAGTGTATATTTTTCTCTACTATTTTTACCATCTTGTGGTGTATAGAAAATTTTGAAATGCTTTAATCTAGTATTCTAGCTATCAAATTTGTCCTCTAGTTTTTTCTCTTGTACATCTTTTTCAGCTTCTTTCTTATGTCTTCTTTGGGTAGTTTTTTACCCAATGACCTTGTTTCTTAGAGACGAAACAAGAAAGGGAAGATCTTTAAATACAATTTCTTGTTCTCATTTTCTGAACTTGGATACTATAGTAATCTTCTTCAACAGATTTGAAAGCTGATGAACATTGACACAAATCCTAGCAAAGGATAGCTTAGGTTTGGAAGAAGTCATTGGGTCAATGGAAGATGCTCCTCAAAGGAGGAGGTCATCCCTTTAAAAACATCTTCACACCAATACTAAAGAGGAAGGCTAGGGAAGTGATCCCATATGGGATCCATATAAAAAAGGTGTCCTAAATGTCCATATTTGGTTCTCATTTTTAATGTGCTAGTGAGTTCCTTCCAAACATCCATAGACCACCACAAAGGACATACTCTAAATCTTCCTCATTGGTGAAGCTAAAGGAAAGTAAACCTCAAGGAAGTGCACCAATATTCAACTACCCTTTAATCCTCTATTTTGATTTAACCATGTTCCAAACCACATCAATCTTAGGTCTAAGCCCCAAGAACTTTTCCATAAGCATCAACTCTATTGAGGAAATTGAGTTCTTCACTAGATAGTTGGGGACATGGATTTCAAATTTTCCTTTCTGAAAATATACGTTGCATGTAAAGGGCAAGAAAGAGGACTTACTAGTAGGTTTGATCCCAAAAAGAAAACACCATTTCAAGGCCTCCCAAGGAGTTTTTTGTAAGATATTTTCCTCTTGATTAGCACTTGATACTCCATTCTAAGGATCTGAGGCAGAGTCACCCTAGGCTCCATTTGCTTCCACACCCTCACTTGCAACACCTCCTATATCTCCTACACCACAATAATCCTTGTTGCCAAGTGCCTTCACATCCGATCTACTCATGTACACATGCAAGGGCACTACTCAAGTGCCCTGACCTCCATTTCCCATGTTTTCACTCATTGCAGAATTCAAATTTAACATCCCTCCTTTTATGAGAATATACCTATTCTATTTTTTATGAGGAAAATAGTTTTGGAATGGTATCATAAAGGGATACCTAAGAAAAGTTGTAATATGTCAATAGATTATTGGCTTAAAATGTTTGGCCAAGCTATTATTCTTTGAATGAGTACTAGCTTTCAAATTTGTTAGTTGTTGACATTCCAAAAAAAATTCCTCTTGTTTTTTCTCTTGTACATCTTTTTTTGCCTCTTTCTTATGTTTTCTTTGGGTTGATTTTTTTTTCCCAACAACTCTATTTTTGATAGATGAAACAAGAAAAGGGAAGATATTCATATAAAACTTCTAGTTCCGCTTTTCCTAGCTTGGATACTATATTAATCTTCTTTGGCATATTTCAAATCTTATGAATATTCATACAAATCCTAGCAAAGGATAGCCTAGTTTTGGAAGTAGTCATTGGGTTTTTTGGAAGATGCTCCCCAAATGAGGAGGTCATCCCTCTAAAAATATCTTCATGCTAATACTAGAGAGGAAGGCAAGGGAAGTGATCCCATATGGGATTCATATAAAAAAAGGTGTCATAAATGTTTCTATTTGGTTCCCATTCTTAAAGTGCTAGCGAGCTCCAAATATCCACGAGCCATCACAAAGAGCTTACTCCAAATATTCCTTGTTGGTGAAGCTAAAGGGAAGTAAACCTCAAGGAAGTGCAACAGTATCCACTTTCCCCTTGATCCTCCATTTCCATTTAACCATGGTCCAAACCACTTCAATGTTAGGTCAAGACCCCAAGAATTTTCCCAAAAGCATTAGTTCTATCAAGAAATATTGAGCGCTCCACTAGAGAGTTGGGGAAATGGATTTCAAATTTGGCTTTCTGAAAATATGCTTTACATGTAGTAGGAAAGAAAGAGGACTTGCTTGTAGGTTTGACCCCAAAATAAAAATACCATTTCTGGGCTTCTTGAGGAGCATTCTATAAGATATTCACCTCTTGATTAGGACTTGATACTCCATTCTAAGGATCCCTAGGCACCACAAGATGAGGTAGAGTCATCCTAGGGCCCATTTGCTTCCTCACCCTCACTTGTGATACCTTATGTATCTCCTACACCACCATAATCCTTGTTGCAAAGTGCCTTTTCACTTGATCTACCTGTATTCACCTTGAAGGATACAACTCAAGGACCTTGACCTCCATTTCCCATCTTTTTGCTCATTGTAGAATTCAAATTCAATATCGCTCCTTTTTTGAGAATATGTTTATTTTGGTTTTTATGAGGAAAATAGTTTTGGAAGGGTATCATAGAAGGGTACCTAAGAAAATTTATAATTTGTCAAAAGATTATTGGCTTAAAATGTTTGGCCAAGCTATAATGTTGTATACACACTCTCTATGCACGGTTAATGTTTTCATCTCCATTCCACATCCATTTTTAGTTTTACATATATGCATATGTGCATATAGATAGATTATACAACTCGACTAGATCCATTTGATCCAATAGTCTCGAGGTGTTAGGTTTCACAGGCAGGGTCGAGGAGTTCTTCATGCACCAAAGGGGAGCTAACCACTCCATGGTTGGTGGAAAAAATGCCTAGGCCACACTCCCATCTTTTGATAGTAGAAGGATTCATATTCATATATGAGGGCTTAGCAAATAGGAGCTTGCAAATGGAGTATGGTCCAATGATATTGAATTCTATTTTGAAAGCAAAATCTATACTTGGTTTATGCAATGACAAGGATGTACGACATGTAGGTTGACATCACTATGTATGTAACCTTTATGTACATTCCTTATTAAATTTCAACGTGTGGGTCAAATTCGTCGTATGGATGATCACCTATTTTATAGTGATGTACAATATTATGCATGTATCGATAGTGGTTGATATTTGTAATTAAATCTTAATTATTTATCATTCGATAAGTGGTAGAATAATATATTTGATTTTCTTCAATTAAGTAATGAAAACTCAATTGATTTAATCGACTATAAGTAGAATTGACTTTGACTTTGTCAACAAGATTTCCAAAATTTCATTTTATGTTTGCGTGACATTTTAGAAAAGATATAATCTTTACATATATACTTGCATTTATGTACACACTTACTATTTCAAATTGTAAGTGTGTGCTTACTTTTAAAATGAGAAAATAAAAACATAAATGGTTTCTAAAATTGATCATAAAGAGGAGTTAGCATTTAATATCTTTTCTCTAGATGCCAAAATTGCATTGATGTTTTCTTTCTACGCCTAATATCATGGGTGAGCTTATGAAAAATAAAATATAATGACTATAGCAATTAGTGCAGAAATGAAGGCAAAAACTAGAGCTATTGGGCAATTGGCTCTTAATCTCCCTGCATTAATATTAGACTTTAGTTCTTGCAATTAGGCACCCAGGCAAGAGACCTCTTTTGAAACGAAGCAAACCATGTCGAGCAACGAGGACAAGCTTGCCTCTTTCCAAGAAAATGCACATGTGTAATTACATTTTCCCATGCCCGGAAATAAAAAAAAACATGGAAAAGCAACCCAAGGCCATTCCCATGTGTATTGACGAGGTGAAGTGGCCCGCACATAATGTTTAATATTTCCAATTAGAAAGTCAGTACATAGATCTACTCACTTCGTTGGTGATCAACTCGTAATAACGCATTATATTAATGTTTCTTTAGTTCACATTTATATTAAAACTCTGTATTTTAAAATTGTAATAATCGTCTCTATAGAGTGTCATATAATATATAGAATTGATTTAGATAAATTAGTAATAGTTGGTGATTGCTAATCTTATGATAGCATATGGTAATATGATTGACGATTTTGTGACAATTTTTTATTGAATTTGATTATCTCCGGAATATAATGTTTTTTCAATAGAGAAATATAATAAATTTAGTGTAAGATTTATGTATTGTTTAGGGATAAATTCAAGGTAATGAATTATTTTTTTCAATCAAAATTCGATCTTGTAAAAATTAATATTTTTCTTATCTATTAGCTTGTGTTTGATTAACAATAACTTTGTGATCATGAGCTAGTCTTTAGTGTTCAAATCCATCTAAAGAATATGTTGATAATAATAGAGAGCAAATTTTCACAATTTATATATTCATTCTTAGAATGTTTCTAGATTCAATTCTGTCAAAGTTTTTGCATCAATGTTTTGGATCACACTTTGTGATCCCTCATCAGGATGAGAGATGGAGACCATGATTGATGAAATATACTTTTATCAATCATGTTCTCTATCTCTCATCCTGATGATAGATCATAGAGTGCGATCCTAAATGCTAATGTCAAAACTTTGACACAATTGAATCCAGAAACATTCTAAGAATACTTTGATAAGTTTATTTTGTTCAAGGATACAAATTCTTTTAGATCTATATTTACAAGCAATGTATAGCTCAAACATAGTGTAACATCACTATAATAATATATGTGGACTCTTTGCTTCTTATAAAGTCTAAAATTAAACTGTACTATTAAATGGTTTTTGGATAGTATAAAAACGAGAGAGAACATAGGTAATGAGTGTTTTAGAATGAAGTCATGTCCCCCCTCTTGTTAGTAACATAAATCATTAAATTACATCAATCATGTGTTTCCTTAATTTAAGGTGGAAAGATTAAATAGTGAGTTTCTAATAGCAAGAGACTATTCTCATAATTATGTTGATACTATCACAAATGAAAAATATTGCTGAACAAAATTAGATTTAAGTAACTAATTGTTTAATTAAGTCAATCAAAAAATAACCGAACCCTTTTACATAATTATATGAAGATCCATAAATAATTTAGTATGCTAAATAGATAGATAAATTAAATTTTAGAAATATATAAGAAAAAATAAATATTAACTATATAAAAACTTATATATATAAAATAATAAATAAATTTAAAATAATTATACAACATTTAATCCAAATAAACTATGTATCGACATACTTCATTACAATAAATATAACTATAAACATAAGAATTTCACTTTAGGCAGCTTCAATGAAGTGGGAAATAAGTATATTTTAAAACTAAAGTCAATGTAAATGTGCTATTTGGACTGACCTAACTACTTAAACTGAACTGCCGAAGTGAATCACCCGTCTGATTGACTTCAATTATTGAAAATCGTCACGCGTGATTATTATTATTATTATTTTATAGCCTTACAAAGTACACTAGACAACCATACAATCATTATATTCCCCAGTAAAATGCCTCGGGCCATTTTATAGTTTCATCTCAATTTCATTGGAAGGTATTATATCCGTATTATTTCGTTGAGTATTATTTGGAGTGCCATGGCAGCCATTGGATTTTCCGACGATTTCATGTTACACAATGGAGAAATTTCTTCTGTGGAATTAAAAGTCTCCTTGTCAAACATCATCACATTCCTCGCAATCTCGCTCTTCGCCTGATAATATCAGATACAATATTTAATTATTGATTAACTCGTATTCTGTGGAGTAGATCAAGCAGGGTGAGTTGTATTTTTTAACGATATTACGAAAGTGAAAAGTGTACCTTTGTATACTGTGAAGCGATATTTCGTATATTTGATATTAGACTTTCTTCCAACAAACACAAGCCAAAGGCCAGATTCGAATAATTTTATGGTTAATCTGTATCTGAAAATTACGTATGGTGAAAAACTTAATTGAGATTTTTTAATTTTTTAATTCAAATTATATTTAAGAGGAAGTAAGAATAGACTACAGAGTTTTGGAGGTTTTATTGCATGCTTCAATTAACTTATGAGCGACAAAAAATTAAATGTGTCTGAAAGACCATAGGTTGTGCTCCAAACAGAGGAAGATGGATTCGAATCAGCAGATTAATATATTGGTACTCGATGTTTTTTTTAATACGAAATCGGTGATCGAAAGAGGTTTCGAGGTAGTTGATGTATAATCTATTCTCATAACTGACAATTTGATACTATCACACCATTAAGATAGGCACTGGCTAAATAGCCAGGAAAATGTTGGAATATTAATTGTAGATGGTCGTTTCTTCTTAGAGTCAAACGCCCACCTACCATTCCTGGTGACCTGCGAATAGTCATAAACATTTATTTTGGTAGGTGAGATTTTGAAATCGAAAATGAAGGGGAAAATATTTTGCCAAAGACAAAAAGGAATGTTTTGTCATTCATTCACAGATTTAGAGATCAAGAGAGATAGAGAGAGTTCAGCAGAGCAGAACAAAGTGGAAAGGAAGTGATTAGCAGATCTGGTTGTTGCAGAGATAGAGGAAGCTTATTCCGTGATTGCAGTTGCACATGCTTTCTGTGTCATTCTGTAAGTTCATATTTCATTTATTGACTTGACCTGTTGAAGCAGTGATTGCTCCATGCATTGTAGTATGCAGCCATTAGAGCTGTAAGTTTGAAGTTTTCCAGTTTAGAGTTTAGGGTTTTTTGGTTGAAACCGAATGCTCCCAAATTTTGTGATGATTTAATCTAAGTTGAATAGTAAGCAAGCAAGCATACTTGAATCCATTTGTCTCCTTCTATTCATTGGATTTGAAAAGTTTTATTTGGAAGTTTCAAGCTTTGGGTCTCTAGTTTTAATGGTGAAAATATTCACGTCATAAGTTTGCACTTGGTATTGTCTTTGGTAGAAGTCATTCTCTACAGTGGCTACCGAGTTCACTCGGTGCCTTTTTCTAACGAGTTCCACTCTCCTATGGCTACCGAGTTGCTCTTCTACCAAGCTCACTTGGTATCCTGTGGCTACCGAGTTTCTCCTTTATCGAGCTCACTCGGTATCCTGTGGCTACCGAGTTTCTCCTTTACCGAGCTCACTCGGCATCCTTTGGCTACCGAGTTGTTTTTCCTTTCATTTACTAAGATCACTCGGTAAACTCTCCTGCCACTTGATTTCTTTGGCTACTGAGCAAATACTGTCACTCGATAATAGTTGTTGCCGAGAAATTTTTTAGGTTTAGGGTTGTGAATGATTTTGTTTTAATATTTCTCACATGGTATTAGAGCTTTGAGGCCCCACATCCACAGTGAGTTAGAGCATTTTTTTCTGGGATATTTATCATGGCAGAAGATATAGGAAAGATATGGCAGCAGCCACCATCATTCAATGGACAAAATTATGATACATGGGCAAAGAAAATGAAAATCATTATGGTTGCAAATAATTTGTGAGAGTTTGTAGTTAATGGGTTCAATGATGCGACAGACCCAACTTAGTATGCTACTCTCACAAATGCATAGAAGACTCATTTGAAAGAGTCAAGGAGGAAGGATGCTAAGGCATTAAGTTTGATTGAAGCAGCAATGACAGAGACAATATTCCTAAAGATTGCAGTAGCAAATTATGCAAAGGAAGCATGGGATATCCTTGAGACAAACTTCAAGGGGATTGATAAAGTCGGTATTGTAAAGCTATAGAATATAAGGAGAGAGTTTGAGAACCTTCAGATGAAGGAGAATGAATCAGTTGCAGACTTTAGTTCAAGGACCTCCAATGTGATTAACCAACTAAAGTCAAATGGAGAAGACTATCAAGAGTAGAGGATAGTGGAAAAGATATTGAGGAGTTTGCCTCATAAATATGACAATTTGGTCATGACCATAGAAGAGGCAAAAGACCTCACTATTTTGACAATGGATGAGTTGATGGGTACTCTTCAAACCTATGAGCATAGGATCAATAGATTTGCTTCTTCTTCTTCCCAAGAGAAAGCATTCAAAGCTCAGTCAAATCCAAGAGGAAGGGGGAGAGGAAGAAATGGCTCAGGCAGAAATGCCGAGGTAATGGAGGACAAAGAAATGCTGCAGTAGAAAGCTCAGGAAGAGCAGATGGAGCAAGTAGCTCACAAAATACCTCAAGAGGAAGTAAGAAAAACTACAACTCAAATAAGAGTAATTTAGAATGCCACTACTGTCATAAATATGGGCATTATGCAAGTGAATGTTAGAAGAAGCAAAATGATCAGTCAGGACAAGCAAATGTGGCTGCTGTTAACATAGAAAGTGGATAGAATGCCAGTACCTTCATCATGTGTAATGTTGGTGAAGAAGGAAGCCCTGAAGTTTGGTACCTCGACAGTGGATGTAGCAACCACATGAGTGGTAATGAAACTTTTTTTTCATTCATTGACAAGAGTTTCAAATCTGAGATTAAAATGGGTAACAATGGAACCCTACGAGTTGTGGGCAAAGGATCTATTATGGTCCGCACCAAGAAAGGTGAGAAGAAGGAAATATAAAATGTGTATTTCGCCCCTGGTATGAAGCACAATTTGATGAGCATTGGTCAACTCATTCAAAATGGATACAAAGTGCTGATGGAGAAAGACAATTGTATCATTCATGAAAAGGATGGGAGCAAGAACTTACTTGTAGTACCTCAAATGACAAAGAACATAATGTTTCCCTTGAGGATTGAGACATGTTTCTCATCTCAAGTTGGTGTTGCACCTCCCACACAATTAGCTCTAAGGAGTGTGATTGAAGACCCCTCATGGCTATGGCACCTCAGGTATGGTCATCTTGGCTATGCTGGTTTAAATTTTTTGTCAAATAAGAGAATGGTAGAAGGTTTTCCATGTATAGGAAATTCATGTGACAAGTATGAGGCTTCTCTTTTGGGTAAGCAACATAGGCTTCCCTTTAATTCTAGAAATTCTAGGAGGGCTAGATATCCATTAGAATTAGTGCATACTGACCTAGTTGGTCCTATGCAAGTTACTTCCATTGGGGGGAGTACTTATTTCATGACATTTATTGATGATTTCAGTCGTAGGACATGGGTGCATTTCTTAAAGAATAAATCTGAAGCATTTGAAAAATTTGTAGAATTTAAAGCCCAGGTTGAAAGAGAATGTGGACACTATATCAAGGTCCTAAGATCAGATAGAGGAGGGGAGTATACTTCCAATTCTTTTGTAAATTTTTGTAGGAAACATGACATAAAGGAATAGCTCACAACTAGCTATGTGTTAGTAGAATCCAACCATTGGGGTGTTTTTCTAGTTGGCTCCTTAGGGTTTTTGCCTAGTCGGCTAATAAGGAGGCTTTTTTTAAAAACAAAATTTGTATATAAATATGAGTTTCATTTTTTACAATTTGCATTTATGTGAAATCACGTTATTGGCTTTTGAATTGGGTAGAAAGAAATATTTGATAAACTTCAACCTATTTTTAAATTTTGGAGGAAGAATTTACGACATGGGCAATAAAGATAAAAGAGCAAGTAAATATGCACAAAGAAGAACTAAGGAACAAGAAGATGAAAATCGTCAAAAAATGCTAGCAAGATACTATCTTAGATCAGGGACACATGCACAATCTTTTTTCCAATGTATTTAATTAGTTTATTTAGTTAGGATTAGGGTTTAAATCCAATTAGGATTATCATATTTATCTTAAATTAGCATTACTAGATTAACTTAATATTAAGAGTTTATTTGAAATTATGTTCATATTTAGGGCATTAGGGTTTATTCAATTATGTCCATATTAGTCCTTAGGGTAAATATTACATTATGAATAAATTTGAATTATGAAATTATTTAGCATGGGAATTACCTTGTTTATTCAATTATGTTAATAATTTATATTCCATTAAGGTTTATTAGATTATGATTAAATTTAAATAAATGAATTTATTTAGGATGTAGTCAACCAGGACAACCTACCGACATTGGAGAAGGTTCATCCCAAGTTCAAACAGGTACATGTGCATCTCTTGCAAGTATATAATATAGATCTCTCTAGAATTCTAGGTCTCTATCAAACTTTATATCTTTAATTTTTAAATTTAGTGAGTGATATTTCCCCTTATAAACTTACTTCATTTTATTTGTTATATCGTGCACGTGCAATTCTAGTAGATGATGAAAATGTTGGACATGAGGAAATTGAAGATGAAGCAATGGATATTGAAGAAGGACCATCTGAAGGTTGGATAATTTAATCAAGTACATAATATTTCACTCAAGTTAAACATGTATATATGTATACATATATGTCCCCTAAAGAGATTGTATCTTAAGACTTTGTTTCATTTTTTCTTGTGCAGCCCGATATCAAACAACAAATGAGAATGTTAATTTAGCTCAAAGATTGAAGAGAAAAATTAATCATAGAAACATAGATCATTTAATTGAAATGGATGTGGAAACATTGAGAGAATATGCTAATCAACCTACACATACTATGAAGAGGAAATTGAATAAAAAGTCTAAAGACATAATTGCACAATTTGAGAATCTATCAACAGTGGAGAAAACTCAACTATTATCAATTTCACTTCTCAAAGATGAATTAAAAGAGCCATTGAGACTATTGGGTATAGATACAAGTATAAAAAAGATGAGGACTTCTAAACTAGAAAAAGATATTGTTGAAAGTGTTAAGGAAGGGTTACATTCCATTGGGAAAAAAACTAGATCTGTAGATAAATCCATTGCATGAAGAGTGATACTGACATCTATTTTAAATAAGAAAATATCCCAAAATAGACAGATCTCTTCATTATCATCTCATTTCGGGTATAGTCAGAAGACAATACTACATTATCTGAAAAGGAGAAACAATTTGAATGATAGTACATTAGAAGGCAATTGGGCACTAATGTGTAGAGCTCCTCGATCTGACATGATTGGGGAAATAGTTAAGAACTTAGTTATTCAATTTTGGATTGATAACCTTCACCAAATAGAATAGATATCATCAAGCAGAGGATTGGGCCTAAGGAATATATTCAACACGAAAAACATTGGTTGGATGTCACGCAACATGAATTGTATCTCTCATTTTGTAATTTAAATCCTAACATAAAGATTGGACAAACAATGTTTGAAAGATTGAAGCCCTATTTTGTGAAGATAAATGAATCTTTTGAAACATGTTGTTGTCGATATCATGTTGAATTTGGTCTTTACTATGAAGGGTTTCGAAAGATGATAGAAGAAAGTGGTGGAACTTCTCAAAATACTTTTCCTAAATGACCGAGTCAATTCATAACATCAATCTTATGTGACAAACCAAACGATTGTGTTCGTGAAATAGATTGCATAAGAGGAACTTGTGAAACATGTGGTAACTTGACTAAATTTTCTTTGAGAGAAGAAGATACTAATGCAAGAAGGATGGTAAAATGTAAGAGATATAAGTACATAAAGTAAAAAATAAAAGCTGGAAAAGAATCAACAAGGTTAGAATACGTAGAGGATGAGATATCGGCTGGAGAATTTATGTCAAATTTTTGTAAATTGATTCAACCATATACACACCATGCATTTTTTGCTAAGTGGCAAGCAGAACAATTTCAAACACTAAGAGAAACTTTCCCACTCGGAACAATTCTATCTGTTGTTGACTTTGCAGAGAATTACTCTTTCATATCTCAAAAACAACTTCAAGTAGAATACTACTATACAGAGCAGGTTACTATTATGGTTCAAGTGTCTTATTGACATGCACAAATTGATTTGGATGGTGTGGAAAGTACAAATCAAGCACGAGTCATTAAAAAAGAGTATCACTTTTATATTAGTGATGACAAAGAACATGATACACATTTTGTGGAACATTGTTTTAAGACATTTTTTTAATATTTGAAAAACAAAAACATTAAAATAGAAAAACATTTTGTATGGTCAGATGGATGTGCAGCACAATTTAAATCAGCTAGACCATTTTATGCATTATGTAGATATCATAGATACCTTAATATACCACACATTTGGAGTTTTTTTGAGAGTGGACATGGAAAGGGTGAGCATGATGGTGCAGGAGCTTGTATCAAACATGCTTTAAGAAAGTATCAAATGGACTATAAAGGATATCACATTAATAATGCTCATGATGCGGTTGAGTGGTGCAAAACACATTTTTCGGTGCCAACAAATATAGATAACACATCATCACAAGCGGATCAAGTCATACCATTTAGAGTGTTTTGGGAGGTACTAGGTATATATAAATTAATTTGTTCATATTTTTAAATCGAATCTTAAATTTATATTTAATATGTTACCTTAGATGATCTCTAACTAAATTATGGACCTTGTGTACACATTCAGGTGTTGATAGAAGATCAATGCATGTATGCAAGAGGGTAGAGAAGACACGATCTTTGCATTCAGTTATGAGTACAAATAGTAATGTGTGGTTATTGTATACAAGAGAATACTCATGTTTTTGTCCTAATTGTATTGATGAAGACTATGGTGGTTGCATTAATCAAGAATGTGGATATGTGGGTGAATGGACTTTGGTGCCACTAGATGTTATTAATACGAATGAGTTTGAGGATGAAAACTATGATGATAGTCCATTGATTTCTAGTGATTATAACCATATTTCAGGATTGATCAGAGTTGGTATGTATGAACTATATATATATACCTGGATCATGTACATGTATACATTTTTCATAATTTTGGTTAATTTTTATTATATATATATATGTACTTATGTAAATGACGTGTATCAAAAATTTTGACATATATAAGTTTGTGTAGGAAATGTTTTTGTAGTCATAGCAGAATCGAAAAATGTAGAAGGTGCTAGCTATTATTTATTACATTGCACCATGGAAAGAGAGAAGCTAAAAAAGATTGAAATAAGTGATGAAATTTTTTTTCCCACAGGTTAGTATATAGTTGAATTATGTATATATGTATGTTAAGTATCTATGTTTTTAATGAATTCAAATTCTTTGACTTAAATTCAAGGTTGATGTATTTTTTAAATGTGTACATGTGCAGGTTCTATTGTTGTACAAGGAACATATTTGAAGCAAATAAAAGTACTTAAAAATGGGATTCATTTCACCGATTATCAACCTAACAATAAGTTATATCAATATAGTAACCATGTTATTGCCACTGGTCTAACTCTTCATCTAGTCAAAGGACCTGGAATACGTAAGTGGAGGCTCCATATTGATGATCATGAGAAAATATTAAATGTTATCCAAGAACGAGCCGATCCACTTGATATGAGATAGAGACAACTCCTAATTTGAAATGTAACTCAAGAACAATTTGAAATTTGGTTCAAACTATTTGAAATTTGCTTGAACAATCATTTGATCAATTTGAAATTTGGTGGAATAACTAATTTTCTAAATTGAACTTTTACTCTTTCATTTTGAATTTTCTAAAATAACTAATTATAGAAATTGTGAACTTATATGTATGTGTGTACACTAATTACCTGACATGTGCACCTTGAGGGAAAGAAATTCGAACACCACTTGTCTTAAGGGGATGAAATTAGGAGTTTGTAAAATTAATTATATTGAACTTTCTATTTCACTTAACTTGTCAATTTTAGGACACATGTATGCTTTCAATTTAACTAATTAGGACATGTGCTTTCAATTTCAAGACATGTGAGCTTTCAATTTAACTAATTACTTGACATGCAAGCTTTCAATTTTAGGACATGTGAGCTTTCAAGTTCAAATTGTGATTTGTTTAACTAAATTTTGAACATGTACATGTTTTAAGTTGGACTTGAATTAGAACATTGAGCTTAAGGGGATAAAATTCTAGGATACATGTGTGTACTTGGATTAAAATTTCACTATGATTAAAATTTGAAATGTAACTCAAGAACAATTTGAAATTTGGTTCAAACTATTTCAAATTTGGTTGAACAATTATTTGATCAATTTGAAATTTGGTGTCCAATAACTAATTTTCTAAATTGAACTTTTACTCTTTCATTTTTAACTCAATGTCTTGAATTCATTTAACTTTCTATTATATTGAACTTTCTATTTCATTTAACTTGTCAATTTTAGAACACATGTACACTTTCAATTTAACTAATTAGGACATGTGCTTTCAATTTTAGGACATGTGAGCTTTCAATTTAACTAATTACTTGACATGTGAGCTTTCAAGTTCAAATTGCAATTTGTTTAAACTAAATTTTGAACATGTACATGTTTTAAGTTGGACTTGAATTTTAGAACATTGGGCTTAAGGGGATAAAATTCTAGGATATGTGTACAAATAAAAGGGATGAGTTCTATAGATTTACTCCAATTAGGAATTATGTACAACTAATTACCTAATACTTTAGCATTTAATACATGTGATATATTACCAAACATTTAAATTACATGAACTATTTATATATATATCTAAATTTAATCAATATATTAAACACGCACGTACATATCTAAATAAATTACTTACATATCTTAGATAGAAACAATTTATAATATACTAGATCTAGATCTAGTATGTACATTAGATTCCACAACATAATGCAACATGTATCAATCATCTCGAGAACAAATAACAAAAACATGTATCTATCTAGAGATCTATCAGAAGATAATATCAAATATAAATAGTGTGCACACATGTAGACATGTAAATCCAGGTACATCTATATCAAATCAAATATAAATATAACATGCATCATGTGTGTATATAAAGTGTCTATCTAATATATATGAATGTCTCTCTGGATGAAAGTCTACAACAAATCATCTAGATAAAAAAACCTATAGATCATCAGGTGTAGGACTATCATCGCCATGCCTCCTCACAACGCACTCTGAAGACTGACTAGTATGAAGGTGCTCACTAGGATGTGCTGACCCCTATATATAAATTCAAGAGAAAGTGATATCAATACATACATACATTTAATCAAGAGAAAGTGATATTGAAATACATGTACGTGCATTTAATCAAAACATAAATAAACATTACCTGTCCACTACTGACATCATCCAATGAGTCTCGACGACGTACACGATTTGACATCAAAGCTGGAGTAAAAATAGGCATGTCCCCCTACATTGTACATGTGCACGTGCAACGCATCAAATTAAAATTTCTCTACATGATTACATTTGAATCTACATGCATGATATACATACATGTGCACACATGCACATGTCTAAATTAAATTAGTTTGAAATGACTGAAATTTTAACATGAACAAATTTTTTTTTACCTGTGTAGATGGTGGCATCTGATAATGCTCGGACTGCCTAGCATCGATCGTGTCTACTAATGCATCCAAATTTTGCTGCGTCGCATGAAGCTCAATCTCTGCATCTACGCGGGCCCCATGGCTGGTGACTGGCACATGTCCTAATAATGACGAGCCAAGTGGACTATGTACACGAGATGGCATAGAATTGGAATCATCACATGTCAACAAGTCCATCCATCCTGTGGTCGACAAGCTCAAATCAACATCATCAAGGCCCACATATGAACTCTGAACCTGTACTGTAACACTAGCTGAAGGGTCTATGGTATGTATATGTTTCTCTGGAGCAAAAGAGTGGTCAGTAGATGGATCATCATGTGCACTACCACAATGACCACTACCTGATAGATGAGAGGAATATGGCTGAGGATGTGTCCTAGTACTACCATGGACATGACCTCAAACATCTGATATGGGTATGCCAAGATGCTCTGATACAAATCTATATGTATCTAATAAATCCTCAGCCAGACCAATCATAGTATCTCATGCCAACACTCTAGTGAGACCCTCTAAGCTAGCCACTGAAGGGATGCCTACTGCACTGTACAAGTCTCCTGAAGATGAAGCATAGGATGATGATCTGGAACACCGATGAGACATCAAATACTGACCAACCTCATCACTTGAAATAGATTTGACAGCTGCTGCAATCTGTCCAACTCCCTGAAGGACCCCACGTAACTGAGTGCTACGCATGGCCTCATCAGCTGATGGACCTAACACAGGGGAAATAGTAGGTGCCCTCTCTCCGACAATCGATCTATGTGCCAGTGGGGACAACCTAGATACCTATTAGCCAATCTACCATGCCCCTATCCTAAATGTCCTGGTAAATTTGTGTAGTTCACCACCCTGTGTAAGTGAACCTCTCCATAAAGCTGTCAGGCAAAATAGAGTGGAATTTGGTTGTTATTTGGATAATGACCATGGGCAGCAAGGAAGCGTGGGTATATCAATGTAGCCATCTGTGGATCTATACACTTAAGGGGAGAATACCCCTTCACATACTTTTGTGAAAGATAATGAGGGAAACATCCCCTCTTCAGGACATCTTTGGGCACTAAGCCCTACACCTCCTGGAGTGAAAGACTAGAGGAGACCTCTCGTCTCTTACTATAAAGGACAACCTGTATAGTATGTGTAGAATATGGGGCAGCGTCATGAATCTCATCTCGAATAAATGTCAGGTTGCGTAAGATAGTCTGGCATGTACCACTATAAGCACTGGAGCATGTGCCACTAGTCAGGGATTCCTGAAGTCTATGAATCTCCTGGTTAGTGCAATCATAGAGCTCTTGAGGTGGTATAGGTAGCTAATCACGGGGGACATGATGTTGCTCAAGGGGATAGGCTACTACTTAGGGCCTGGGATACGTTGCTCAGGCCTGGGTATAGGCTGCTGCTTAGGGCCCGGGATAGGCTGCTCGGGCCCGGGTATAGGCTGCTTGAGGGGGATAGGCTGCTTGGGGGGGATAGAAGGCTGTTGATCAGCCATGTCAATGTATGTAGGTGCGTGTATAATGTGTAAACCTAAAAATTAAAATTAAAATGTATGACATTTAATAAACTTGAAATTTATATTAACTTATATGTATGTACAATTTGACAAAATTAAAAAACTTGTATCTAAATTGTTTTAATAAAATTAAACATGCACGTACATGTTTACATATATATAAAAGTCCTAAAACTTAAATGAACATATACCTTAAAAGAAAACTAAATTTTAAAACACACATCTTGTTATATATATAATGTTTGTAACTCAAGGACCTTTTAAGAACTACATGTGTGCAAGTTATATTTCTATCTAAGTTAGATTGAATGTTCAAAGGTTTTAGACATATGTGTGCACATAAACTTATCAGGTGTAATTTAGGTCCACGAAGTTTAAATAGGTGCATATATGTATATATAGATATATGTGTATATACATGTACATGATATGTATATTTGCACATATAGATCTATCATGCACATGTGTATATATACATGCATACGTGTGCATATATATACACGTGCACATGATATGTGCAAATATACATATCATGACACATATGCATATATAGATCTATTCGTGTACATATATATAATGTGATGTATCATTTTGAGACCTTGATATCAATGTTTAATTAGTTTTAGGATTAGGGTTCAATTTGGTTTGTACTGTTTGATTAGGTTTATATGCTTAGGTTTCAAATAGGACAAGAGTTAATAAATTGAATTAACGTTTCAATTCAATCTTAGGGTAACAGTTCAATTTTGTTAATGGTTGGGGAAAGGATTTAAGGTTAAATTCAAGGTTTCTACTATTAACTTGGGATATATAATTACCTGTTTATGATCATGGTTTAATTCAATTTGGTTTATAAGTATAATATTAATTAGTTAAGGGCCAGGGTTACCTTTCAATCTAGTTTGATATATTCAATTTGGTTTAGGGTTGACCCAGGGGTTAGTTTATTTTAGTGTTAAATATTAAGATATAATGCTTTGATATCACTCATTTTTTGATATTTTGATATGATGGACATGTCGTAAATGACATTTCTATATGATTCTTTTGATATTATATGCATGGATTATATATATATAATCTTATGATCTAGGGTAAATTATCATTTATAATATAAGGGTTTAGAAATTAAATTTTAAGATCTTGAGGTTAAGGTTAGGGTTTGGATAATTAAATTTTAGTTTTAGGTTTAGGGTTAGAGTTAGGATTATGGTTAGGGCTATGATTTAGGATTGAGACCACGATTAAAGAGTTAGGATCATGTAGTTGGAGACCAAGTACCTGAGTAGAAATTATAGTCTATCAATTAGGGTTAGTAAAGTAGGCTTTAACATTTAGGATTTAGGGTTATAGTTATGATTCTAGGGTTAGGGTACATTGGGTTTACATTTATATTAGTATTATTTATAGGGTTAGGATATGGGTTGACATTGGTATTAGTATTATTTTTAGGGTTATGGTTTGTACATCAGGGTTTAAATTAATGGATCTAGGATTATGATTAGGGCTTATAATTTAGGATAAGGGTTGGGGCTTATCATCTAGTATAAGGGAACTTACCATAATTTATGATTAGGTTTAGAATAATGGTTTAGTATTTAAAATTAGTTTATATCTAGCTAGCTTTTAGAATTAGAGTTAAGCATTTAAATTTAACAAATTTTAGGATCTTAGTGTACATACATCTTGATTCTAGGGTTTAGTATAATTTAGGGTCATGGTTTAACATTTATGATTATAGGTTATAGGTTTGTAAATGATAATTGCTAGAAGTATGGTTAGAGGGTTAGGATATGGGTTTACATCATGTTGAACTAGAAGTATGGTTCTGAGGGTTAGGATTTGTATTAGCAATAAAATTTTTTATTATGGTTTTAACACATAGTTTTAATAAATTTATATAATTAAAGTTAGGATCAAGTATTAATATGATTTACTATTTAATGTTGGGGTTTATCATTTAGACCTCTACGGTTCAAATTGAGATTTAGGAATGTTTTATGGTTTCAAGTGTGCATGTAAGATTAGGGGTTATAATTTATGATTAGGGTTTTACAGTTAGGATTATGACCACATTTAGTATAATTTAGGGCTACTGTTTAGCATTAAGGAACTTAAGAGTTAAAATTTAAGTTATATGTTCTTATGTATGTATATGTGTGTTATATTCTTACCTAGATGCAAATTAATCTAGACATTCTTATATATGTATTTAATTTAGGATTTGGACCCAAGTTAAGACATGTGATTGAATTATATAGTTAATTATATACTTAGATTATTTTTAAATTCAATTTACAAACTGACATTATAGTTAATTCTAAATGAGTCCTAGCCAAGGGATCCAAAGAACTAATCAAAAGTTTTACTAAGCAAACAATAACATACATACAATAATTTACAATTGTAAAAAAAATAAGAGATTGAAAATTCCTTAATGAGCACATTTACATTTCATTTTTAAATAATTATAAGTACTAAAAGTAAAATAAATAACACATCCACATGAAATAATATTAACTACTTCAGTTCAGTCCATTTAAATAATTTATATACATTTGTTTCGAATGCCACTTAGCAAATTAATTCGGAATGCACAATCATCCACTGTACATGTCACAGGGTATGAAAGGCTGAAAGAATATACATTTATAAAATAGTTTACATCATCCATTTTTGATCCATGAAACAAAGTACAATACAATTTAAGTAAAATAATTTTAAATAGTACTAGAAGTTTTTTGTTTGGATCCCTTGGCGAGTTGTTATGTGATTAAGTACTTAGTTATATATGTTTAGGGTTTTATTGTACATAACTATATGGTTAGGGCGAGATTATAGTTTAAATAATGAATTTAGGTCGAGGTTATATGATTCTAGGTCAAGGTTATATGGTTCTAAGTCAAAATTATATTTATTTGTAAAATTACATGTAACTTAAACAATGAATTTACATCTAATCTAATCATTCAACATTGTAATAAATACATAAATTAAATACATTTCAAAACATCTAAAATAATAAATTTTTAAATAAAATTTAAATTAAAAGATAATATTATATATTTAGATCTAATATAGATGAAAAATTATCTTTAAAAAAAATCTTATTTGTGCATTTAGAGATTCAAAATGACATTAGAGGCTTAAGCATGAACAGTAAAATAAAATATACAAAGAAACATATATAAAAAATAATAAAATATACAAAAAAAATATAAATTTTAACGAAAACAATAGAAAAAGGGAAAAAACAAATGTTTCATACCTTTTTCAGACGGTCGATAAGGCGGATGCCGGTCTCTCTCCAACTTTTGATCGAAATAATGAGGAAAGAATTTGGCCGCGCCCCTATTTATGCTAGCGGGTTTTAAAGTTTCGATCGAAACTTAAGTCAAGTTTTGATCGAAACTTTAAAACCACGGAGAAACTCGCGTTCCAAGTTTTGATCAAAACTTGGCTTAAGTTTCGATCGAAACTTTTTAGAGTAGTTAGTTTCGACCGATAGTTACTTTCTATCGAAAGTAATTATTTTTGATCGGAACTTTTAAAATAAGTTTCTATCGAAACTCTACAGTTAATTTTTTGGGTCCGTGCTTTTTTGGAAGAATTTCTTCCTCTGAAAAAGTGTAACCCATTATTGTGGGTTCACCCATATACCATAGCAGAATGGAGTAGCTAAAAGAAAGAATAGGACCATTGTTGAAATGGCAAGGACCATGATGAAAGAGAAAGGTCTCCCAACTGAATTTTGGGGAGAGATTGTGGCAACAACAGTTTACCTAATTAATAAGTATCCTACAAAGGCAGTTGTGACAGGATTCCAATGGAAGCATGGTCACGAGGAAGATGGACAATTGAACACCTAAGGGTGTTTAGATGTGTTACATATGCACATGTGCCTAAAGAGAAAAGGCAAAAATTGGATGATAAAGGTGTGAAGTGCATCTTCACAGGTTATAGCTCAGAATCAAAGGTATATAGATTGTATGACCCATTGAACAACAAGATGACTCTTTCAAGAGATGTGGAATTTCTTGAAAATCAGTCTTGGTATGGTTCAATTGATAAGTCACTGAGCACATCAAGTAAAGATCCAATTGTAAGTGAAGAGGATGCTAATGAATAGCAAGAAGAAGGAGCATATAGAAGAAAAGGCAAGCAACCTCAATCATTACTGAGCTCCTCTAGGCATGACCAAGTGTCAGTGCCAAGCAGCAACAACGAAGATTCTAATCCCACACTCTCCTACCTATTACCAAGAAAGACCAAGAGTCTTAGGGAGATATACCAAGATGAAAGGTATGAAGATTATGATGAGAGTGTTAATTTTGCATTATTTTCTCATAGTGATCCAATATATTTTGAAGAAGCTATTAAGGAGAAGAAACGGTGTAAGGCCATGGATGAGGAGATAGATGCTATAGAAAGAAATGAGACATGGAAGCTAACTAAATTGCCTCAAGAAGCAAGTGATTGGAGTGAAATGGGTCTATAAGAAAAAATGTAATGTTGAAGGCAAGATTGATAGGCATAAGGCAAGGCTAGTAGTCAAGGGCTACAAATAGTAGTATGGTAGAGATTATGATGTGGCCTATGCCTCGGTTGCAAGAATGGAAACCATGTGTGATGTCATAGCAATTAAAGCTCATCACATATGGAAGGTATATCAAATGGATGTGAAGTTCGCCTTCCTAAATGGTGTATTGAAAGAAGAAGTATATGTGGAGCAGCCACCTAGTTATCAAGTTGCTGGTAAAGAACACAAAGTATATAGATTGAAGAGAGCTCTTTATGGGCTCAAGAAAGCTCCAAGGGCATGGTACAACATGATTGACTCATATTTGATGAGCAATGGCTTTAGCAAAAGCAATGGTTAGCCTACTCTCTACATCAAAGAAACAAATGGAAATGTGTTGATTGTTTTCTTGTATGTAGATGATTTAATTTTTACTGGTAATGACAAGGCTATAATTGGTGAATTCAAAGAGGCCATGAAAAATGAGTTTGAAATGACAGACCTAAGTCTCTTGAAATAATTTCTAGGCATAGAAGTAAAACAAATGCATGATGGCATCTTCATCTCTCAAGAAAAATATGCAAGGCAGATCTTGGAGAGATTCAAAATGCAGAATAGTAAGTTAGCCCCCACACCAACAACAATAGGTCTGAAGTTGAGCAAGGAAGACTCTACCAAGAGAGTGGATCCAACACTATACAAGAGTATGGTTGGAAGTCTAATGTATTTGACTACAACTCGGCCGGACCTAATGCATGCAGTAAGTTTGATTTTTAGATTTATGAAAACACCAAAGTATTCCCATTGACAAGCGGGAAAGAGGATCCTAAGGTATGTGAAAGGTACCAAGGGATTTGGAATTTTGTATACTGCAAATGATGATTTCAAGTTGGTGGGATACAAGATAGTGATTGGGATGGAAGTTTAGATGATAGGAAGAGCACTTTCGGATACATGTTTTATATGGGATCGGGTGCAATTTCATGGGTATCCAAGAAGCAAGCTATTGTTGCTCAATCTATAGCAGAGGCTGAATACATAGCAGCAAATGTAGTAGCATGTCAAGCTATTTGGTTAAGGAGGATCTTAACAGATTTGAATGAAACGCAAGAGGATGAAACCATAATTTATTGTCACAACATCTCATCTATTGCATTGTCCAAGAATCCAGTCTTCCATGGGAGAAGTAAACATATTGAGATTAGATATCACTTCATCAGAGAGTTGGTGGAGAATGGGGGTATCAAGATGGAATTTTGTAAGTCTAAGAAGTAGCTAGTAGACATTTCTACCAAGCCATTAGGCATTGGACCTTTTGTACACCTAAGAGAGTGTCTTGGTGTAGTTGATGTGGATCAGCAGTGATCCTTATTTGCTTGGCTCAGGATAAAGGGGGAGTGTTGGAATATTAATTGCAGATGGTCATTTCTCCCTGGAGCCAAACACCCACCTACCATCCTTGGCGACCTACCAATAGTCATAAAAAATTATTTTGGTAGGTGAGATTTTGAAATAAAAAATGAGGGGGAAAATATTTTGCCAAAGACAAAAAGGAATGTTTTGTCATTCATTCGTAGATTCAGAGATCAAGAGAGACGAAGAGAGTTCAGTAGAGCAGAGAAGTTGTAGAGTAGAACAAATGGAAAGGAAGTGATCAGTAGATCTAGTTGTTGCAGAGACAGAGGAAGCTTATTCCATGACTGCAGTTGCATGTGCTTTCTGTGTCATTCTGTAAATTCATATTTCATTTTTTGACCCGACCTATTGAAGCAATGATTGATCCAGGCATTTTAGTATGCAACCATTAGAGCTATAAGTTTAAAGTTTAAAGTTTGAAGTTTTCTAGTTTAAAGTTTAGGGTTATTTTTAGGGTTTTCTAGTTGAAGCTGAATGCTCCCATATTTTGTAATGATTTAATCTAAGTTGAATAGTAAGCAAGCAATCATACTTGAATCCATTTGTCTCCTTCTATTCATTGGATTTGAAAAGTTTTATTTGGAAGTTTCAAGCTTTGGGTCTCTGGTTTTAATGGTGAAAATATTCACATCATAAGTTTGCACTTGCTATTGTCTTTGGTAGAAGTCATTCTCTACAGTGGCTACCAAGTTCACTCGATGCCTTCTTCTACCGAGTTCCACTCTCCTGTGGCTACCGAGTTGCTCTTCTACCGAGCTCACTCAGTATCCTATGGCTATCAAGTTTCTCCTTTACCGAGCTCACTCGGTATCCTGTGGCTACCGAGTTTCTCCTTTACCAAGTTCACTTGGCATCCTTTGGCTACTGAGTTGTTTTTCCTTTTATTTACTGAGATCACTCGATAAAATCTCCTGCCACTTAGTTTCTTTGGCTACCGAGAAAATATTGTCACTCGGTAATAGTTATTGCCGAGAATTTTTTTTGGTTTAGGGTTGTGAATGATTTTGTTTTAATATTTCTCACAGAAAATGCACCTAGCCATTTATTTTTGTCAGTCTATTTTTGTCACATCTCCAGTGGGGAGGACTGCTTTCATTTCCCACGCCAAATCTACCATCCACCTCGCTGCCTGTGCCATGGGGGACACTACACATCACATCTTATGAAACACGTGAGAGGAAGACAAGTGCGAAAATGGTAGCGCATATGCTAAAGCGGGGATTGCGTTTGGGATTAGCCCTTGAAATAGATGCCTAAAGAGAATGGATGGTTAGAGGCATATAAGCTTTATGTCATGAGGGAATTCACTTGGTAGTACGTCTTAGTTTGGGTATTAGAAATAAAGTTAGTAAGTAGGTTTGTTAAAGTATAGTTAGGAGGTTTGAATTGTAGGTATATATAAATATATATAATAATAATAATAAAGTGAGTAATATATATAACTTTAGAATTAATTTAATTGCAGTAAGTTTTATTAGTTCCCTATTTAATGAGATAATAATAATATTAATCAAGTTAGTTGAGGGGTGAAATATTATTGGGAAATTAATATATTTAAAGTATATAACAAATGCCATGTATTATAAGCATGTGATTGATACTTATATAATTAGATCATGTAATTGTAATCCCTCTAATTAGATCTAGGAAACCTTCAGTTAGCATGATATGTAGAAAGAAGTGGATCAAATCAAGTTTTATATGTTGAATAATATAAGAGAAGGATTTTATGTTAGAGATTTGTATAGGGTACATGTAGTGGATTAAAGACTCCTTGAAAGTGGGATAAGAATAATTGTTACCTAATACTTAGGTTGTGAAATATGAGATTAGCAGCAATTTAATAATTTGAGATAGGAATTAGCAAATAGGATTAGTTGTCAATATTTGATATTTGAGACCCATAAAAAACCCCAGTCATTACAAGCATTAAATGAAGGGTAGGATCCTAAAATGATTATTTGTTAGTCCATTTAGTTAAGGGTCATTGTTTTAAAAATTAGTTATTAAATTTAATATATGAAATATTAGCTTGTCAGTGAGTATGAGTATCATGTTAGTAGAAGTGGAGGATAAAGGTTATTAATAGGGATCCCTTGTTAGTAATGAGGTTTCATATTAATAAATACAAAAAAAATATTAAATTGTGGTTAGATTTGATAAATTAAAGTAAGTTGATTATAGGGAAGCATGTAGATAGGTGCATAGTAAAATTTTGCTAGTAGGTTATTAAAGCTATTGGAATATGATTTAATGTCAAGATGTAAGCATACATGTAACTTTCAATTAGCTAGTTTGAAAGTAAGAGTCGATAACCATGCTGGTGTAAACAGTTGTCTTTGTGTCTCCTATATTGAGTCATGGTGAAGTCATGTTCCAACCCTTACATCATTCATATGTCTCGTTAGGGCATAATGAATCTATAAGTATGGGTTGTTTAGTCCCTATGTTATGGTTTAAAGGGGGTATATAGTTAGAATAGTATAGATTTAAGTGCAAATAGGTTCTTTAGAGGACCAACCTAATATTTTTTAACAAGTAAACATACCAAATGGAACTCATGTTATAAATCAAATTAAATGTTACGATGCATGTCATCTAAAATTATAGGTTTGATAACTAGATGCAATGTTCTATATGATTCCATAGGTCTCATAAACATACTATATTTCACTTTTAAATAATGATATATGCAGGACATTATTTGAATACGAATACTACATATAAATGTAGAAGGATGCAACTACGCACTAATTATTCTCATGAGCAGCTTGTAGCTAGGGTAGCCTGAACCGTAACTCAAAATAAACTCTGAACATTTTGAGAAGAGTGTAGAGTATTATTCTTAGTCATTTTATATATATAAACAAAAAAAAAAAATTATTTTGTTTTAAATTTGGGCATGACAGTTGTAGTACCATTTCATTCGCCCAATTTTGAATGATGGATAGTTAAAGCTAGAGAAGATAGACACAAATGATAATCCAACAGATATGTTTACGAAGGTATTTACAAGGGAGAAACTAAATTCCTCTTTAGCTTTGGTCAGTCTTCTAGATTGAATAAACTAAAAGAACATTAGAGTCTAGGGTGGTTTAATATTCTAGTGGGAGCTACAAGTTTAGTAGTGCTATGATCAGTCTCCAAGTGGGAGGTTATTATTGTGGAGTCTGATTAGTCTCCAAGTGGGAGATTGTTGTGATGTGGAGCCTAATAAGACTCAGAGGTTTTTTTGGCATGGTTTCCCTCTAGATTATTTCTATGGGGGTTTGGGGATAGTTTCTCTAAGATGGGGTCAAGGGGTAGTGCCCCAGATGCGCCCCTTGTCATAGTATAGGGTGGGGTTAAGGGGCAACACCCCTATGCGGGTTTTTGAGGGGAAAACCCCCAAAGTCAAAAATGACCTTATATTGTAAAAGATGTCGGCTACTATTTTTCTATTATTCTAGCCCTAATCTTATAAGTGGAAAAAAGATTGTATAAAAAGGCTTAGGGTTAGGGATTTTCATAATGTGTGATGCAAAAATTGGTTCTTGCAGCAGTATTGAGCTATAAGGTATTATAGATTGTAATCATTGGATCATAATAATATTGGACTTGTTGTTGGTGGATGTTGCCCAGGGATTGGGTGAACCACGTTAAATCTTGATGTCTTGTGTTCTCTTATGTGCATTCTACTATTTTCTGATATTGGTTATATTTACATGTAACTATTATTTCTATTTGAGGTTAATCCTAAAAAAGATCACTTTGAGTCCTTCATAATGTTATAGGTAATTTTCAGTTCTAATACATTTTTTATGGCATTTTCTATTGTCAAAGTCAGGCATTCTATTTTGCACTTTAGGAGACATATCTTGAGCATGTCATCTTTGATTTGGGAATTCTTTATATCATTGGAGAGGTCTTTCAAAGCTCTTTCCAATGATGATGCTTGTGTTCCCTATTTATGCTTTAGGCACTTTTTATTAATTTTTTTGTAGTTTTGCATTCTTGTGGATACCTTGGTTGTTTTTAGGTTGAGGATCAATTTTCTTATTTCAGATGATTTATCATGGGTTGTACTATCTATTGTGTTATCCTTATGCATATTCTATCCTATTTAGACATCATTTGTATGCATTCTTGAAAATGCATTGAGATCAAGTGTTATATTCCATCTGTATTTTTATTTCACTTGTTTTTCCTTCTGATTCGAGAAATGCCATCTGAGGAAACTCATGCAGATTATTATATTCTTGGGATTCACCATATCTTTAGCCTTATTGTACATGCATTACTTTGATTAAATTTTCATGGGGGGTTGATTTTTTGTCTTTGTTTTCCATTTTTCTTTGTTGTATAAGTTTTCCTTCTATGGCATTAAACTCATGGAATATCTAAGATTAATCACCTCAGTATATACATATGTATTCTTTTTTGGATCTTGATCGTGGTTCCTTGGTATGCTATTCTTTAGTGCAATTTTCCAGTCGCCTATCACCCCACCCTTGTCTGCATTGGGGGACAGGGGGTTTCCCTGTTGTTTCCTAGGCTTCCTTAGTTTGATGTAATGAGCTATGCATTCAATATTTTTTCCTATGTACTAGGTAGATGTAGTGGCTAGGTACCTATGCATTTTGATGAGATGGATACTAGATGGATGCAGTGGCTAGGTACCTATGCATTTTATTGAGATGGATCATTTACCATAAAGACGCTCTTCTTTTCATTCCTACTTTGACTGTAGACTTCCATGTTCAATTGACCATCTCTTTAGGCATTGGTGTTTTATGCCATCTGTATCTTTGAGTTCAGTATTTTCCTTTGTATGCCTCTTGATTCAAGTAGCCTCTTCTTAGAGAACTCATGTAGATTATAGTCATCTCTACCTAGTTAGGTTCTATTTCAGTGGGGGTTCTTCATATCAATAGTTACTTTTGACAGCTATTTACAACTTCTACATGCTTCAATAGTGTTCTTCATGATCATCTTTTGTTCCTATCTTCTGGGACATTCCCTAGTTTGGAGGCTTCTTCAATATTTCACTAGTTCTTTTCAGCATTACTTCCATCTCTTTTTGGAGTAGAGTTTTTTCCATGTGCTTTTATCTATTTTTTCTCTTTTTAAAGATTTGGTTGTGCTTGGGTACCTCACGAGGCCTTTGTTGGTAGGATCCAAATTTAGTTTCAGTAGTAGTTTCTAGCTTTTTAGCTACTCACTAAGTTTATCTTAAGGGGGGTGTTAGAGTAATAAAGTATTTTCTTATTAATTAAATCATATTGATTTAATTATTAAGTTACTTATAATCTCTAGCTTACTTAAGATAAACTTTGCACATATAATAATTAGTTATTATCATGCAACCTAGGTTAGTTACATGTTGGAGTTTTGATCTCCTTTTATAAGAATTGAGCTCTTTGTAATTTATTAATTTCACCTTTTGTCTTTTTGCTCATCAATAATGTTTGATCTATGGATCTAGGAATTAAGAGGAAAAAAATAAAAGAAGGATCCCTTTAACAATGCACCAAAGGGTTGTTTCAACCTCTAAGAAAGAATTAAATTAAGGAGTTCAAGATCGCTTATCTTTCTACAATTCCATGTTAAATTTATTTTTATTTGACCTCCAAATTTTAGTATAACTCTAAAGTAATGACAATAATTACATAGAAAAGTATTCATTGATCTAATGTTTGGTATCCAACTTTAGGTGGAGCATAAATTGAAAAAATATATTATATAAGGTGTGCAACATTTTTTTCCTAGAATTGTTGTACATGTAATGTTTTGTAAGTGGTCAATCATAAAAAAATAGTCACTAAAATAAGACATCACAAAAGTAAGATTTGTATACCAATACAATGTTATCCTACTAACTTTTTCTTTGGAAGTGAATCTACAACATCCTCCAAAGATTTACCAAGCATCAATTATTACCATATACTCTTGCTGGTTACTAGTTTTATCCTCCTTCTAACTTGGCTTTATCTTGACTCTAGATGCCTAGAATATGAGGAAACAAAAGGATGTCACCAACAAATGGGTCAGTGTATGTGTTATATCACTATCCTCTGAATTATATGGTACTACTCTCTTATATGCAAGATATTCTTGGAATGATGTTTTTATGTGATCAAAAGGGTGACTATGGGTATGCTCTTAACCTGAGAGTGGAAGAGGCTAACCAAATTAATGATAGACATAAGAAACCTAGGTGAGGTTTTAGGTCTAATAATAACTCTACTCCTAAATGAATATAAAACTATAGGATGCAAGGAGATGTAATGGAAGAAGAACATCCATGGCCCTAAGTGGCTCTCTGACCAGTCAAGGTTACCTAGCGGAAAACTCCTAACACATTTCAACCCTAACTTCACATCACAGATATAGGATGTTATGTAGCTCTAGAAAAGAGTAGAAATACCTATGAAAGATAGCACTCTAACTGCCCATGCTACTAACACTTTACTAACACTCTGATTAGCCAAAACACTAATAGCTTCACAAGTACTTGTCTTATAGTTGCAAAAATACTAATCTATGTGCATGTTAGCTTAGCTAAAGGAGACAATGAAAGAAACCTAGTCATGCTAGCTCTAAGTGGAATTATAACATCACATTACCTAGTTACAAACATCAATCTAATCCTTCATTCCATACACCTCTCAATTCTCACTTAATAATCTCTACTACAAGAGGAGAAAATGTATGAAACTTGTTGATCCCTTCTAGGTGAATCCACAATAATGGGTACCACTTTTGTGGCATGAAGGAAATCATGAAATGATGCAGAATTCCCATATTCAATTTTACGTATGATCGTGTGAACCTATTAATGATATTCATGCGAACCTAAAAGAATTGTATGTTCATTGAACATATTAAGTTTAAGTAAGGGATGTTCGTGCAAACATCCCTTATTAATATGTTCGTGTGAATGCATTTTTATGATGATTTTGATGTGAAAACCCTAGAATATTTAGACTTGTATGTAACAATTATTTCACAACCTAAGTATTAGGTAACAATTATTCTTATCCCACTTTCGAGGACTCTTTAATCCACTACACGTACCCTATACAAATCTCTAACATAAAATCATTCTCTTATATTATTCAACATATAGAACTTGATTTGATCCACTTCTTTCTACATATCATGCTAACTGAAGGTTGCCTAGATCTAATTAGAGGGATTACAATTACATGATCTAATTATATAAGTATCAATCATACGATATAAAGTGTATATACATATTAACCTACATATATGCTCTTGTTATAACATTCATATAGAAAATCACATCTAAAATATGCTTATAATACATGGCATTTGTTATATACTTTAAATATATTAATTTCCCAATAATATTTCAGAATATTAAATTTAAAATGTGAGAATATAAATTTCATGTTGAAGTTTTTAAGTTAACATTTCAACTTTTCTACAAAATTCTATTTTCGTAGGATGTATAGAATGTACAGAAATGGACTTTCAATTAGCATCATCACTTAAATGTACAATTGGAGTAACTTACAAGATCAACTCAGAAGATGTGACCATTTGTCCAATACTCTCTCACATAATTTAGGGGAATTGAATATGTTTTGTTGTTCATATCAAATATAGATTTCTCATTGTACCCAAACCTGCACTTGTTGACATAAAGAGGAATTGAATCTAGGTTGTCTTTGATATCACGTATAGATTTCTTACTATACTAAAACCTTAGATATATCATATAGATTTGTGATTATACCAAAAGTATAATTAATAAACTTTTAGATCTATATCATCACTTAGACCCATAATGATGATTAGTCCATGCCATCAAGTTCCAAATAAGCAAGGGTTCATTCAATAGTCCATACCATGTTCCAAGGCTTCTATTTTGGTAGGGTCTAGGAGGAAAAAATGTGTTATGCCAGTTGCATTTTCTTGAAAGCTTCTAAAGAATTTTCAACAAACACAAAATCTTTATTGTCCATGTGAGTACATTTCTTTGAAAATTTTTGTCAAATAGTTCATATGTCTTACTCTTTGCTTTCACATTTAGGAGCACTCAAACATTTTGTGCCTATATTTATCTTTCTTATTCAATTTTTCATAGAGAAAGCATTAAATTTGTAGATGGGCATAAGCCTTATTAGAGGGAGAGGAGGTGAGGGGAGTGAGAAAAGAGTTCACAGATGGAAGAATAGGAAGACAAGTGTGAAGGGGAAGAAATGATTTTAAATAAAGGGTTGTGAGACAAGATTTAAAAAATGGAATAAATATCCTTCCAATAATTCACCTATATAATTTAGTGAATGAACAACTCTGTTGTGTAGTCTTCATCAAAAAAAAAATTTATTGTGTCAATGGGCCCTTGGTTTACAGGTGAAGTTGAAACGTTCTTAAAGAGCCCATCAACGATTTCATCTCGATGAGTGCGTGACTCCAACATTGAAAAGGGATGAGGTTGAGATCATGCCTTAGGTGAATTTGGTAGAATATATATCCCTTAGTCTTTGGCTCTTAACCTAAGACTCCTGCTCTTATATCAAATATCTATAGATATTTCATAAAGAACCTCCATCTTTATTGCCACAATTATTGTTGAAGTAGAGTAAGTGTCATGTGGTGAACAATTAATTGTAGGGTAAAGTCTTTGTCAAAATTAATTCACTAGTCCAGGTCTTGCTCAAGAAAATTGAAAGTCATGTGGTAGATCAAATAACCCAAGAAATAAATGATTGTCTCATGCGACCAATCTCTTTGGAAGAGCTGGTCTTCGGCATGCCTAAGGGAAAAGCTCCTAGTCCTAATGACTATCTAGTTGAGTTCTTTCAAGAATTATGATACATCATTAATCATGACTTATTGGAGGTGGTCAAGGAATCCTATTGTAGCAAGTAGATGCTTCAGGCATTAAATTCTACTTTCTTGACTCTTATTCCAAAAAGAGAGGGAGCTAATCAATTGGAGTTTTTTAGACCAATTGCCTTATGTGATGTGGTTTACAAAGTCATTACTAAGTTGATTTCTGAGAGAATTAAAAAGTGGCTCCCCATTATCATCTCAGAGGAATGAGGTGGTTTTGTTGTTGGAAGACAAATTTTGGATGGGGTGGTTATTGCTACTGAGGCTCTTCACTCTATGGCTAGTTCAAGGGAGCGAACAATGTTTATTAAATTGGATATGGCTAAGCCCTATGATAGAGTTAAATGGATTTTCCTGATGAATATTCTTCTTACCTTTGGCTTTAGCTCTAACTAAGTGACTTGGAATGTGAGTTGTGTTACTTCTGCCTCTTTTTCAGTTCTTCTTAATGGTCAACCTTCCTAGCTATTTGATGCCTCTAGAGGTCTCCACTAGGGTGATCCTTTCTCTCCCTATCTTTTCATCATCATGGTTGAGGGCTTGCATAGATTCATTAAGTATTAGGTGTCCTAGAATTCTATTCAGGGTTGGTGGTGGGGTAATGGTTTACCTACTCTTTCTCACCTTCAATTTGTTGATGATTCTGCTCTTGCAGGTCTTGCTAGGATCAAGGAAGCTGAAGCCTTTCGACATACTTTGGATATTTATTTGGTAGCTTCAAGCCAAAAAGTTAATGAACACAAATCTTCCATTTACTTTTTTAACATTCCTGATTCTATTAAGCAAAGGATTGTTGATATCCTACGATTTTAGATTGGGTTTCTTCCTTTGACTTATCTTGGCATCCCTATTGTTGTTTCTAATGGTTCTTCCTGGGGGAATCTAGACCCTTGGGAATCTTCCTATTATTGTTGTTTCTATGGGTTCTTCCCATTAACACGAATGGTTCTTCTCGGGGGAATCCAGGCCCTTCTAGTAATGGGGGAGTGGCTCGTTGCATTTTTGGTGAAGTTAAATTCTTTTTCTTAGTGCATAAGGGTGACTACACTAACAATCTCATGGAGGCTTAGGCCATTTTATATGCTATGGAAGAATGTTGTTTGCAGAGATGGCCCAAGATTATCTGTGAATCTGACTCCTAAGTGGTGGTGAACTTGCTTTCCTCGCGGGAGCTTAAGGATATTAGTTGGCAGCTGGCAACTATTGTTAATCTGACTCTTCTCTTTTGTACCTCTCTTAAGTTCATTAGGTTTACTTACATTCCTCGTAAATGGAACATAATATTGGTTCATTTGATTATCTCTGATTATCAATAGAACTTTTCCAAAGATAATTAAAAAGCTTTTTCTAGGTAGGAGCATCCAGATTAGCATACAAAGTATTATTAATATGACTGATAATCTCTTCACTGTGATTGATAACAGTGTAAATATTCTTAGTTTTGAGCTTGGAGAAAATAATTCCACCAGGCCATTTAATTTTTAGATAGCTATTAGAGTCAACATGACATAAAGTAGGGATATCCTTACTAGTGTTGGCTATCATATTATAAGTCTTCTTGTGAGAGTCAGAAAGACTATATTTATTCTTCAACTCATCTTGCTACCCATTTAAAAAAAAATTACATTTGAAATTAAAATTATAAATTACAATTACACTAAATCAAGGGCACTTGTTTATTATATACTAACAACAAAAAATGTAATATAATATTTTATAAAGTGTAATATTATAATTATAATTATATTTTAATTTTAATATTATAATAATAACATTATCATCTACAGAATTCCTCTCTCAATGCTACAAAAAGAAGATTACAAAAGAAGGTGACAACTTGGTTCATAACATAATTGTGTGGGAGTAGAAGTTGTATGCAAGGTTTGATTGTGTGTGAGAGTTATATATATAGAGAAAAATTATAGTGTTTATTACCTTTTAAAGGTGGAACTATGCTTTTGTAAACAAGTAAATGGAAGTATTTATTTAATGTTATTATTTTGTTTTGTTGATTAAGTAAAATTATTATTTTTGAAATAAAAATAAAAATGACTGATTTTAATATTTATTTATTCTATGTTGCCAATTATCTACACTCTTTATTTTTGAACTTATAATGTAATCTATTAAATTTATATAATGTGCTATATAATCCAAAATGATGTTTATCTTTGATTTATTAAAAATATAAAGGTAATTAAATTTGGAGTAGAGATGGAAAAATGAATTAAAACAATATAAAATCATTCTAAAATTAAAATGCCAAATTAACATAATCTTTTGATCTACATAAATCTATTTTGTACTTCCATTTAAATATATTTAATTAATATACATAAAAAAAGTAAACATTTATTTAATTTTATCAAATACCTTAAAATAAGAACTCTTTAAATACAACCTAGGCCAATACGTGATAATAACAACATTATTTGAAAAAGTTTGATCAATTTAAATGATTAAAATGGAACGTAATGTGGCCAAAGATTTATTGGTGCATAATCCAAATTTGGCAGCACTGGCAGATGATGCTCAATGTGTCTTCCAAGAAAGGACACTAACAATACGGGTCATCTGAAAATGTAGATAGGGAAGGAATCAACACATGCATGGGCACCATAATTTCAAACTTGTGAGACGGAGGCAGAGATAGTAACGGCACTGGCTGATTAGCCGGTGCAATTTCGTGGCTATTTAGCCAGTGCCATTAAGATAGACACATGTTGGGAACATAACTTTATCCATAATTTATTAGTCAATGTTTATTTTATTCACTTAAAGATAAATATTTACTGTTGAAAACTAAATTATTTTTAATGGTTTAATCAAAACAAAAATTAACATAATATTAATAATAACAAGCAATAATATTAAAATAATATTAATCATATCTCACTATTCTTACATTCTTTCAAAATAATAATAAGAAAGGAATAATATTAAAATAATATTAATCATATCTCACTATTCTTACATTCTTTCATTGTGATGATGGATCACAAAGAGTGATATGAAATATTGATGCTGAAAAATCATTAAAAAATTGAATCCAAAAACATAAATTTACTTTGCAAATAGATTCTAGATATCTCACAAGATTAAGGGATAACCTTGCCAAACTTTTTCAATTGGCTCTTTAGGTAATAATGAAAAAACACTAAGAGATCATAACCTCTCCACCTAAATCCTTATTAAACTAGAAATATGAAGCTTCCTAGTTCCTACACTATGGCTTGAAAGTAAAGTCAAACCCTGAAGACTGAAACCATTTTTCATTTCCCACTACTGAAAATCCAACTTTGACAATGGAAAGCTTTGACAATGATGTGATTTTGCCTAGGTCATAAAGAACTCAAAATTTCAAATTAAATAACTTTGCTTTGAAATGTTTTTTACTAAAAACATTTGATTTTGTAGCTAAGACCATTCGTGTAGTAGAGCTAAGAAGCAATTTGAAAAGGAATGCACATGTACAACATGGGATCCTAATAAAAAATGTCTAAGCAAGAAGCCTTTTAATCTAATCCAAATTTTGACACTTTAAAATCATTAGAATAGTTAAATTGGAAGCCTTAAGCTTATTGTAGGGAAATAAAGAACAACCAATGGATAAAGAATTAATTTTCTTATTACACTTAAAAGACTAATTTAATAGAGGCTGATATTGAGTAGTTTTCTTGAAGTGTTTTGAATGACTAAGATGGATTAGAAACTAAAATTCTTTTAATTAATAAATTGGGAAATTATTTATATTAAAAAATAAATAAATACATTTACCTCTCAGCACCATGTATCCTAAAATATATTATTTGGTAAGATAATGAATACCCCATGTAGTAAGAAGATAAACAATGTCAAGAACCCAATAATGTACAACCCCTAAAGATCATCACAATCATCCTCATCCAACAAACCCACACCCAAGAGCCCCTCCTTCCATTTGTACACAAAACATGAGACAAGGGATCAAAAAATGAGAAAGAAATGTAGAGGGGAGAAGCATAATAAAGTCCATCCTCTAAAAACACTTACACCCAAACTCTTCCAAAAATACCTTAGCAAGGATCCGACTTTCCCAAGTCAAAGAAAAACAATGAAAGCAATGAGCTACTAGACATAGGTAGAAGGTGTAGAAGTGCATAGGAATAAAAAACCTTTCCCTTGTAAGAAACAAACACCTAACTACCCCTTGCCACACAACTTTCAAGGACTACTAATCACCTACCTCAAGTTTTTTCAAACAAAGAGTAAATTGAGCCATGATCAAAATGAGGAAAGAAAATGGGATAAGACCATTCAAACAACCTTTCTTATTCATCTTAAACACCACTATCTTCACCAACCAAATTAAAATAATTCCCCAAACCCCCAAGGAGAAACATTACTAATTTTTGTGTTATTCTCTTGACCAGAGATGCTTTTTGTTTCTTGATGATAGATAATGGGTTTTAAGTTGCCCATTTTTTGGTGTGTGATAAGAATATTTCTTTATTGATTGCATATATGTTATCTGTATATACCGAATGCCATGGGTGAGCTCATGGAAAACATTGTATTATAAATATAGAAGCTAGACTTGAAATGGAGACTAAAACTATAGTATACATGAGCTCATTACTTCTTTTAAAGTCTAAAATTTAATTATACTATTAAATCATTTTTGTATAGTATAAAAATTAAAAAGAATAAAGGTGATCCAATAATTTAGAATGAAGATGTTTATCCCCACTCATTGTCAATACAAAGTATTAAATTGTATCAAACATGTGTTTAGTTAATTTAAGGTGGGAAGATAAAGTTCACATTAGACTATATTTGGATTGTAAATTTTGAAATGAAATGGAAATGTGTATAACTATGTAGACACCCAATTGAAAAATATCAATGACCAAATAATTAGATTTAAGTAGAAAATTATTTTGATTAAGAGGATAAAAAAGAAGTCCAAACTTTTTACATAGTTACATTCAGATTGATAAATATTTTAGTATACTTAACTAATTAATTATATATATAAAGAGAATACATGAAATAAAAAGTAACTTTAAATAGATATTGATATATACTGTTTAATAACATACTTCGTTATGCAGTTTCATAGAAGTAGGAAAAGGTATATTTTAAAGCTAAAATCAATGTAAATGTGTTATTTGGACTGACCTATAATATCTTCACATTGACATATGAACTTTCATCAGCTATCATGGTGTGAATTACCAATGCAAATTGCTCATCAAATGGACTTCAATTATTAAAAATCATCACGTGGGCTTTGTTATTATTTAATAGTCTTTCAATATCCACCACACAACCATAAAATCATCAATATTCTCTGGGTAAAAGCATAGATCTGTGTCACCATTTGTGATACAAAAACCTATTTTGGTCAAATCTAATTTCTCTATCAAAACTCAATTTTTTTCAAAAACTAAAAATACCCTTTTATAGATCTCAGATTCAATATCATCATTATATAAATTTTTGAGTGTTTTGATTAGTTATAATATGTTATAATCTCAAAATATTATAAGTCAATATTTCAACATTTCAGAAGATGCTCTCTCAAAAAATGAAAAAAAATAGTAAATCATATCAAACAAATAAAAAAATTACACTTATCAGTAGAGGAGAGAATCCTCTTTAGGAATATGTAATTTTTTTCAAGAAGGTATAGATTTGATAGGGAAGTTTTGACGGGAGGAAAAAACTATTGGATTCTGACAAGGTCGAAGTTGAGTACTTATAACAAAGAAAATATACGTCAAAAATAATTATTACTTTTTTTCTTCACTAGCTATACATGTCATCTATAAAATATTTTCAAATCAGAACAAAAAAAGATGATTTGCACATACTTGTTTGACGGGAACTACATCCTATATTTTTTATAGTTAAAAAAGGGACTTCAAAATAAAATAAAATGAATAAATTCTTAGTCAAAAAAATTATAAAAATTATAGGCATAAAATTCATACAATTCTACACATTTCATCAGTTTACATCATCTTCATATTTTAAACACAAATACCATTTTTTTTTTATTAATGTTGAACTATCACATTCTGATATCACGTTTCTTTATAAAAGGTGACACAGGTTTGTGATTTTACCCCTCCCATAAAATGACTTGGGCCACTTCATAGTTTCATCTCAATTTCATTAGAAGGTATTAAATCTATCATATATTGTTAGGCAAATTTAGGATGAATTCTTAGTCTGTGTCTTGTATCTAGTTTTCTTTTCTCCTCTGTTTGTTCTTTGGACCACTGTTTGGTGGTCTGCTGGTTCTTTTCTTCTTGTTATGTAAGGTTTTAGTTTCATAGACCCTTGTTGATCTCCCATTGAACATTAATAAATTATCTTATAGCTGAGCATTACTTAGAGTACCACAACAACCATTGGATTATCTGATGATTTTTGGTTACACGATGGAGAAAATTATTTTGCAGAGTTAAAAGTCTTCGACAATTTAGAAAGAAGAGTTTTCTATTTCCTAGACAACAGAACTTAGGTTTCATTTTTAGATTTCACTCAACCATCACCTTCTTATCCTTGTCAAACATCATTTTCTTCGCAATCTCATTCTTCTCCTGATAATATTGAGATCTCTACATTTCTCATCGAGAAATCTACCAGAGAAGAAGTTTATCAAAATTTTGAGTGATGTGAAGCAAGAGATTCAAATAGTACTACTACTTTTAAGAGACTAAGAACTGATGATAATGAAGATGGGATTTTGGAGTTCCAGAGGACACGGTAAGAACTATACAAGGCCCTTTAAAATTGAGATCTTTGGTAAATTGCTTTGTTGTATTTCTTAGATATTAATTCTATTGTGGGTATGTGGATCATGGTATGCCAAAAAGTGGTGAACTAAAAAATATGTAGTTCTAGAATCCCTCAAAGCATTTCAAAATCTATTCTAACTCTTTTCCCACCCATCCCGATGCCAAAAAAAAATATTAATACCTTTATAAGGCCTAGTATTTCTTTGGATACCAAACCTTCATGGTCAACTTAAAAAAAGTCCCAAAAACATATTTTTGGTCTATTCTCATTTGTTTTTGACTTCAAATATATGTCTGATAACTTTTCTTTCACCCAAATTTGCTGAGCTAAAAAGGGTTTCTAAAGAATATACTTATATTTCCATAAATCTAATATTAGTCAAATTACAAGTTTAGTAAGTAATTATTATTCATTTTCTAATGGAGTTATCCATAAAGTGATGATTAACAGACTGATTAAAAACCAAATAAAAATTTCAAATGGTATGACATTTTTGAAATCAAAAAGATGTGTCACATTATTGACTTCTTCTACTATAAGGAAAATAAATGAAAAATTAAATTTTATAAAGTTTTCAATTAGTTAAGGTGGTTAGACATGAGAGTATTTTTTTTTAATGAAAATACTATAGGAGAAAATTCATAATTAATTAATTATTTGGAACAAAAATACCCAATAATATGTGTCATATTTGAGGATGAGTCTACTTCTTATATGTAGAATCTTATTAAAAGATAGTATGATTTGATTTTGATTAAGGTGGTCAGACATACACCTACTTCTTATTTTTGTCCTGAAAATTTTGTGTAATTGCATTAAAATTAAAAATTTTAAATAATTTTTTTTTCCTTTCTTCAAATAAGGCCTAGTAGTTTAGAAACTAAATTCAATTTCCTACAGATTCTTTTGTAACAAAATTTTGATTTGAAGTCCACAACAAGTTTAAAATTGCATGTCAATTTGACATAACCCTGATTTGCTAATTTTTCATTGCCACTTAAGAACATAGTTTGGTTGACCATGATCTTGCACATACCGTTGTTCTTTATAAAAAGAATAATGTGAACAAGAAATCAAGCCAAGAACAAAAAATTATAATTGAAGTGGAAAGTGAAGAGGTTTTGGAGGATGGGTACAAATGGCGAAAGTATGGAGAGAAATCGATGGAAAATTGCAGAATGCCCAGGTACATGATTCTATCATTGTATTTTCAATGGTTAATAATGTAAAAAGTTTTTCTTTAGGATGAATGATGGTTATAAAATTCTAATGATGAGTAATATGGAATTTTCAAGTGTTATTACAAATGCTCATACAAGAAGTGCAGTGTGAAGAAACGGGTGGAGCAAAAGGCTTTGGAGGATGAAATACTTGTTATAACTTATGAAGGGATTCATAACCATCAGTGCCCAAATCCTATTTAATATGTTCATGTCAAGAAGCGAGTTTACATACCCATGCCATATTTGTCAATAAACTACTGGTTGACTTGTATTTAGAGGACTAGATTAAGTAGTAGGTGAGTTGAAGGTTTTAAAGGACATTATGAATTTGAGAAGTGTAAGAAACACAAGCTTAAAACATTGTTTCCAAGCCAGTTTCAAATAATTTTATGACCAATTGAAATCTCAAAAAATTATATAGTTGAAGCTTAATAATTGCACAATACGATGGCAAAATGAGGCATGGTTATCTTTGCAACATCCAAATTTTTTTTGGTTTGTTGTGTTCACTGAGTCTTTACTGAAATATCATATAAATGTATTAAGAATAAGAGATCTAATCTTTACTGAGATCTGATATATATTAGCAGCAAAATAAATACTTAGGCAATGAAAAAATAAAAAATAAACACTGAACAGAGAAACATATTTTATTCATTGAACTAATTGCCTACAAACATATGCAATGGCCTCTATATATAGAAAGCCTATGATATGAGGGCATTAATAGAAGATTTTTCTAGAGGAAGATGTGGATAATGTTGTATGACCTATTCTAGAGGAAGATGTTCCTATCTGTTAGAAAAGTTAAAGGAAATATGCAATACTCCTACAGTGTTGTTATAATAGAATAATGATGTAGATTTGACTAGAATGGTTTTTGACTACTTCTAACACCCTCCCTTAATTTCTACCACTAAAAATATTGTGTGGGAGTAATTATTACAAGAATAAAGTTAAACATCAACTTCTCTAAGACATAACAAGATTCAAAATTTGAGAAATTTGACTATAGACAATGATTTGGTAAAGATATCTGCAACTTGATCTTTAGTGCCTATGAACTATAGCTTGATGACTTCACTCTCCATGAGGTCTCGAAAAAAGTAATGGTGAACTTCAATATTTTTGGATCTTGCATGGTAGATAGGATTCTTTGCAAGCTTGATAGTGCTTTGGTTGTCACAAAAGATGATAGTTGGATGAGCTTGTTGATGACATGTCTCTTCAAGTAGTCTTTTGATCCATAGAGCTTCTTGAGATGCCTTTGATGCTGCAATATATTTGGCTTCTATTTATGATAGTGTCATTATTGATTTCTTTTTGGGTAAAAGCACAAACCTGTGTCACCTTTTATAAAGAAATGTGATATCAGAATGTGATAGTTCAACATTAATGACAAAAAAAATGGTATTTGTGTTTAAAATATGAAGATGATGTAAACTAATGAAATGTGTAGAATTGTATGAATTTTATGCCTATAATTTTTATAATTTTTTTGACTAAGAATTTATTCATTTTATTTTATTTTGAAGTCCCTTTTTTAACTGTAAAAAATATAGGATGTAGTTCCCATCAAACAAGTATGTGCAAATCACCTTTTTTTGTTCTAATTCGAAAATATTTTATAGATGACATGTATAGCTAGTGCACAAAAAAAGAAATAATTATTTTTGATGCATATTTTCTTTGTTATAAGTACTCAAGTTTGACCTTGTCAAAATCCAATAGTTTTTTCCTCCCATCAAAACTTCCCTATCAAATCTATACCTTCTTGAAAATAAATTACATATTCGTGAAGAGGATTCTCTCCTCTAGTGATAAATATATATTTTTTATTTTTTTGATAGGATTTACTATTTTTTATCATTTTTTGAGAGAGCATCGTCTGAAATGTTGAAATATCGACTTATAATATTTTGAGATTATAACATATTATAACTAATCAAAACACTCAAAAATTTATATAATGGTGATATTGAATTTGAAATCTATAAAAGGGTATTTTAAGTTTTTTTTTCAAAATTGAGTTTTGATAGAGAAATGAGATTTGACCAAAACATGTTTTTGTATCACAAATGGTGACATAGATCTATGCTTTTACCCTCTTGCTATTTCAAGAGATTGGTCCAGATCCAAGGTGGAAGATATATCCTGAAGTTGATTTCCTATCGTCAATATCACCTGCATACTCAGAATCTATATAGCCTACTAAAGTGGGTTCTCCTCCATGTTTCTACTCAATGCAAAGCTTGTAAGTGCCTTTGATGTACTTCAAGATTCTCTTAGCAGCCTTCCAATGTTCAAGATGTGGGTTTTCCATGTACTTGGATACAACACCAACTACATATGCAATGCCTGGTCTAGTTATGGTAAGATACAAAATACTACCAACAAGTTGTCTATATAGTTTTCCATCTAATTTATTTTGATTTGAATGAGCACTTAATTTTAAACCTGCTTCACATGATGTATTAGATGGCTTACAATCACTCATGTTAAACTTTTTCAATACATCAATAGCATATTTGGTTTGGGAAAGCAAGATCCTACTATCTTCTTGCCAAACTTGCATGCCCAAGAAATAGTGTATCAATCCAAGATCAGTTATCTCAAAATTTTTCTTTAGCTATGTCTTGATATCATCAATACATTGGCCAGAATCTCCTGTAATGATTAGATCATCCACACATAAAACAATGATAATAATTTCATCCTCAATATTCTTGACATATACATCTAGGTCAGCTTTGCTTTGTTTAAATCCATTTGTTACAAAGAATTCATTTATTTTGGAGTATCGTGCTCTTGGAGCCTGTTTAAGGCCATATAGAGATTTCCTCAATCTACATACTAGATGTTCTTCACCATCTTTAACAAATCCTAGTGGTTGTTGCACATAAATTTCTTCTTCTACGTCACCATACAAAAAAGCACTTTTTACATCCATTTGAAACATTTTCCATCCATGCTTTGTAGCTAAAGCTATAATAGTTCGAATGGTAGTCATTTTAGTAATAGGGGCAAATGTTTCAGTATAGTCAATACCTTCTTCTTATGAAAAAGCCATGGGCCACTAACATTGCCTTGTATCTTTTAATTTCTCCATCTAATGTAAACTTTGTTTTGTAGGTCCATTTGCAGCTGACTACATTCTTTCCTTCTGGAAGTGTTGCTAATTCCCAAGTTCTATTCTTCATTAAGGTGTTGTACTCCTCTTGCATAGCCTCCTCCCATTCATCTTTTCCTTTTTCTTCCTCAAATGTGCTTGGAGTTTCAACTTGCATCACCTTAGCCATAAGAGCATAGTTAGCAACAATCTTGGGGCCTTCTTGATAGACCTCTTGAATGCTTTGAGTTTTTCTTTTATTCCTTGTGTCTTCATCATCACTGTTGCTTGAATCTTCATCCTACACTTATTTTCCTTTTGTAGGAGATACCATATTTTTCTCTAAAAGATTAGTATCAATATGCTCATCTTTTTCAACCAAAAAAGGAACTTGAGAAAATGTAGAGGAATTAGTATTCTCAAAGTCTTCATCAAACCAAACATTTCTTTTGATTTGATTTTCCTTTGTATTAGGATTATATAGCATATATCCTTTTGATTCTTCACTATATACCACCATTATGTATTTCTTACTTTTCCTTTCTAATTTACTTCTCTTTTCATCAGGAATGTGAGCATAAGCAGTGCAACCAAAAATACAAAAAATGAGACATAGTAGGCTTTCTTCCACTCCAAGCTTCTTCAGGGTTTATTTTCATGACAAATTTTTTAGGAGTTCTATTTAAAATATAAAATATTGTATGAATTTCTTCAGCCAAAAGATGCACCTCTATATTTCTAGAATCAAGCATACACCTAGCCATTTCCATTATAGTCCTATTTTTCCTTTCTGCTACCCCATTTTTTTGTGGTGAGTAGGAAATAGTGGATTCTTTCTTCATACCATTTTGTTTACAAAATCCCAAAAATTCTTTATTCATGTATTTAGAACCTCTATCTATTCTAATAATTCTTAGAATTTTTCCACTTTTCTTTTCAGTTAGAACCTTAAACTCCTTAAATTTATGAAACACTTCCTCCTTCTTTTGTAGAAAGTATACCCAAATTCTTCTTGAATAGTCATCTATGAATGTGAGAACATACCTTGCACCTCCAAGTGAGGGTGTTTTGAAAGGACCCATCAAATCCCTGTGGACTAAGTGTAAAGGTGTTTTGGCTCTCCATGATTTTCCTTATGGGAAACTTTCTATGTGTTTCTTGTCCATTGCACATCCTTTACATACTACTTTTGTTGGAGAGATTCTTGGTAGATCATGCACCATCTTCAACTTCTCCATAAGTTTGAGACTTTGATAGTTTACATGTCCTATACGCTCATGCCACAACCTACTCACATCATCATACTTATCAATAGCACATATATCTTTATTTCCAATAAATTCTTGAAATTTATAAAGCCCATTTCCCACTCTACCAATTGCAGTCACTTCATAATTTTTATTCACATCCTTGACTAAGCATTTATTATTGTAAAACTCTACTTTGTATCCTTGATTTGAAATTTGAAAGATAGAGAGAAGATTTGTTGATAATTGAGGAACAAGCTTCACATTTTTAAACATTCCATTACTTACTTGAACATTTCTATTTCCTTGAACTTCTAGAGAGCTATTATCTCCTAGATATATATTTTCACCATTGCTTTTATTTAATAACTCAAACTGCTCCTTATTACGTGACATATGTTGTGCGTAACTAGAATCAATTATCCATTCATCCTTGAATGAACTATTTTCTTTAAGTGCTACACAAAAGGTATTCCTCTTAGAATCAAATGATTTTGAAGACTTATTCTTCTTTGAATCATTAATCCTTTTGTAACATTCATTAGATTTGTGTCCTTGCTTACCACAGTAATGACATTTCCACTTACTTCTATTTGGATTCCTATATGAATTATTATTATCTCCATACTTCCAATTCTTTCCATTAGATCTATTATCTTGTATCCTTTGATGATATTGTTTTCCTTTCATTACAAATGCTTGAGATTCAAAATCAACAATAAAGGATTCTCTTTCTTTTATTTGATATTTTTCTTCTTGAATTAACTTTGCACACAACTCATCAGATTTAATGTCTTTTAATTTAGTAGAAATGTCAAGTCCCCTTATAAAAGATTGATAAGAGCTTGGAAGATTTTGTAAAATTATTTGCACAAAATCCTTATCATCTATGCTCTTTCCACGAGAAGCCAATTCATTTTTCTTTTCCTTTAATTTACTTAAATGAGTCATTACTTCTTGTGAGCCTTTTAATTTTAGATTATATAGCTCTGTGGTGAGAGATATAATCCATACATCAGCTAAATTTTGATACAATCTTTTCAAGATCTTCTGTACTTGCACTCCACTTCTTTCATTTCAAACTTCTAGGAAAACTTCTTCTGAAAGTGTTAACTTTATCAAAGTTGCTGCCTTTTTGTCTCTCCTATCCCAATCATCATGTTCTTTTCTAGGATCTGCTGGTCTTTCCTCACTACCATTAGCAATATCATAACAGTTTTGTAGAGTTAGAGACATTTCAATTTGTGAAACCCAATCATAGTAATTCTTTAAATTCAATCTAAATTATGGTAGAGGAACACCAAGAGAGTCCATTAATCAACTTCTCTCCTTTTTGGATGAGAAAAAAAATTAGGACTTTCAGCACTTTAAAAAAAAATAATTAGTAAAAGAAATTCTCACCAAACTTGTGTAGCAATATCTTTACCCAAAAAAAAATGCTGCTCAATAAAATTTATCCCTGCTACAAATGATTGGAATTTCACACAAAGAGAAGATAACACTGCCCAAGAATCACAAGGGCTCTGATACCACATTAAGAATAAGATATCTAATCTTTACTAAGATCTGATATATATTAGTAGCAAAACAAATACTTAGGCAATAAAAAAATCAGAAATAAACATTGAACAAAGAAACATATTTTATTCACTGAATTGATTACTTACAAACATATGCAATGGCCTCTATATATAGAGAGCCTATGATATGAGGGCATTAATAGAAAATATTTCTAGAGGAAGAAATGCATAATGCTGTATGACCTATTATGGAGGAAGACATTCCTATCTGTTAGCAAAGTTAAAGGAAATATGCGATGCTCCTGCAGTGTGGTTATAACAGAATAGTGATGTGGATTTGACTAGCGTGGTTTTTGACTACTTCTAACAAAATGAAGAACATTTACACATAATATGAAACCTCACATTTATAAGTTGCTCTAATTCAAACCAGCGAGATTTCTTTTACATATTTTGGGAAAATACTAACTGTTAATTATTGTTAGTTGGACAACTATTATTTCTAACCCGAAAATAGTAGTAGTATTTATGGGTAGCTTGGACAACTGTTTGTCCTTATCTATGAATAACAGTTGTATTTATGGGTGTTTTGGACAACTATTTGTCCACTTGCCAAGAATTAGTAAATGGTTATTATTTACTAATTTTAGAGATTCCCTTTTGGACACCTTGCAACCAATTCTATTATTGGTTGTCGAGTTGTCTTAATCTTAGCTGTTGGTTTGATTTAATCTCGGTTGTTGGTTTACCAATAGGAGTAGTATAAAAAAGGGGTCATTGGGTCATTTGGACAAGAAGTTTTGGAGAAATGTTTGCAGTGTTAGCAAATAGTCTTGCAGTGTTAACAAGGGCGTAGTGTTAGCATGGAGATAGCAGTGGGGAATATCAGCGGGAGAAATTAGGAGGTTGTCAGAGTTCTACTAGTGAGAGGCAAGGAACTTTGTATCTCTTGATTTGCTGAAGTTTAATATAATTCCTCATCTTTAGAACTGGTTTTCCCTTAGGGGTTTTTCCAGGGACAATTTGTCCGAAAATATTGTGTTCATTTCTTTCCGTATTATAAGTGAAATTGTAGTTGTGTTATTTTTCAATATTAGCTAGGAATTTGTTTTCAATAGTTTAATAATTATTTATGATAGGAGATTAATAATCAGTGACTGCAATAGTTGATTTTTCACACTAATGTCCTTTTCAATCTTTGTCCATTCATGCTTGAGGGAATGCACCACTAAATGTGCAATCTTTTCTAACAAAAATTTGGTCATTCCATTGTTAAAATGGATGTAGTTGGATCATGCTGGATCTATAAGATAAAGCACGGTGCAGTTGGTAGCATCGAAAAATACAAGGCTAGGTTCGTGGCAAAGGGGTTCTCTCAGAAGGAGGGAATAGACTATGAGGAGACATTTGGTCCAGTTGCTAGGTATACTTCTATACAAGCTATAATCTCACTTGCAGCATAGATGGGATGGCAAATCCATCAAATGGATGTCAAGACATCATTCCTCAATGGTGAGTTGAAGGAGGAGGTATACATAGAACAACCAGAAGGCTTTGTAGCGCGCAACAAAGAGACCCACGTGTGTAGATTGAAGAAAGCATTATACGGACTCAAGTAGGCTCCTAGAGCGTGGTATGAGCGCATTGATACATACTTGCAGAAAATGGGCTTTGTGAAGAGTGAAGCAGATGCTAACCTCTACTACTTGATGGTTAGGGGTGAGATTCTCATTCTTGTTCTTTATGTGGACGATCTATTTCTTACAGGTTCACTAGGGCTCATAATGGATTGCAAGAGGAACCTTGCAGAAGAGTTCGAGATGAAGGATTTGGGACTTATGCACTACTTTCTAGGCATGGAAGTGTGGCAGACAGATGGGGAGATTTTCCTTGGTCAAGGGAAATATTACATTGAAATCTTGAAGAAATTTGGGATGGAGGATTGCAAAGCCATGTCTACACCCATGATCACGAATTGGAGGAAGGTAGATACATCTAAGGAGAAAGATGTAGATCCCACTTTATATAGACAGTTGATTAGTTCGCTTATGTATTTGGTCAACACTAGACCAGATATAGCATTTGCAGTTAACTCTCTTAGTTAGTTCATGGTTGAACCAAAGAGAATGCATTGGATAGCGGCTAAGCATGTGCTATGTTACTTGCGTGGTACATTCGAGTATGAGATCAGATATGTTCAAGGTGAAGGTATCAGGTTGATAGGCTATACTGATGCAGATTGGGCAAGAAGTAAAATAGACAAAAGGAGCACTTCAGGGTGTTGTTTCAGCTTGGGATCAAGAGTCGTATCTTGGCTCAACAGGAAGCAAAAGTCTGTGGCTCTAAGTTTAGCAGAAGTAGAATACATAGCAGCTAGCATGGCGACATGTGAAGCTATATGGCTTCGAAAGTTGTTAGTAGCCTTGTTTGGTTAGAAGGTTGAGACTACTGTGATACATTGTGACAATCAGAGTTGCATCAAGTTGTCTGAGAGTCTAGTGTTTCATGATAGGTCTAAACATATAGATATCAGATATCATTTCATCAGAGATTGTGCACAAAGGGGAGTTGTTCGATTACAATACATACCTACAGATGAGCAGGTAGCAGACATTCTGACGAAGGGTTTGGGAAAGGCCAAATTTATCTTCTTCAAAGATAAGATGGGTGTCATGCAGAACAACTTCCTCGCTAAGAGGGAGTGTTAATTATTGTTAGTTTATGGGTAGCTTGGACAGCTGTTTATCCTTATCTATGAATAGTAGTTGTATTTATGGGTGGTTTGGACAGCTATTTGTCCACTTGCCAAGAATTAGTAAATGGTTATTATTTACTAATTTTAGAGATTCCCTTTTGGACACCTTGCAACCAATTCTATTATTGGCTGTCGAGTTGTCTTAATCTTAGTTGTTGGTTTGATTTAATCTCGGTCATTGGTTTACCAACAGGGGTAGTATAAAAAGGGGTCATTGGGTCATTTGGACAAGAAGTTTTGGAGAAACGTTTGCAGTGTTAGCAAACAATCTTGCAGTGCTAGCAAGGGCGCAATGTTAGCATGGAGATAGCAGTGGGGAATATCTGCGGGAGAAATTAGGAGGTTGTCGGAGTTCTGCCAGTGAGAGGCAAGAAATTTTGTATCTCTTGATTTGCTGAAGTTTAATATAATTCCTCATCTGTAGAGCTGGTTTTCCCTTAGGGGTTTTTCCAGGGACAATTTGTCCAAAAATATTGTGTTCATTGTGTTGTTCATTTCTTTCCGTATGATAAGTGAAATTGCAGTTGTGTTATTTTTCAATATTAGCTGGGAATTTGTTTTCAACAGTTTAATAATCATTTATGATAGGAGATTAATAATCAGTGACTGCAATAGTTGATTTTTCACACTAATGTCCTTTTCGATCTTTGTCCATTCATGCTAGAGGGAATGCACCACTAAATGTGCAATCTTTTCTAACAAAACTTTGGTCATTCCATTGTTAAAATGGATGTACAATTTATTGTATCTATTTATTTATATTTCTTTCTTCATCTCAAACAACCATTGTAAAGAATTGAAAAAAAGTGATAGGAAATAATATTTATTATCTAATTCAAACTACAACTCTCACTGTTTGCTCCATCAACAATGATCAGAACGTCTGTTGCACCCATCAAGTTGAACTCGGAATAGTTTACAGATTGGTGAGTTGTTTATATCTTAAACTTCATTTAAAATTAAAAAAAATACAAAAAAAGCTAAAGAGCTGTGCAAACCCATCTGTTGTGTTCCAAACATAGGAAGTCTGAGTTCAAATCAGCAGATTAATATATTGTTAGTCGATGCTTTATTTTTATTATATGAAATCGATGATCGAATCTAATGTTGATGTACGTTGTACTTAGTGTAAGGAGAAATTATCTGGTCATGTATTATCTTTTCTAATAACTGACAATTTGATACCATTGCACCACTAAAATAGATATACGTTGTGAACATAACATTTTAACAGTTTCTTCTAAAATATAACAGAAAAATTGGAATACGATTCTTTTATTTTTTTAAATTTTTGTAGGGAATAGGAATACGTATTCCCATTTTGCTTCTAAAATGAGCTTATACCCATTCCAAAAAATAGTTGTTAATGGAATAGCCATTCCTATTCCCAATATTACATGCCTATTCTCCATTCCTATGCCTGCAGCCAAATTGGCCCTTAACAGTCACTGTTTAGTTTTACTCAGTACAAACATAAATAATGGAAATGAAAATTGTTTATAACTAGCTTATATACACCTATATATATATTATGACGAGAGTAATCATTCTCGAGGCACCTATTTTTATTTAATCCCAAGGTTATTTTAATCAAAATTGAGATTTATGAGAAAAATAGGCGTCTTGAGAATGATTTCTCTTGGCGTTATATATAAGCTAGTGGCAGTTGCAACGCAATAGAAAAAACATTTACTTTTTATTTTTATTATAAAATTGTTAATTAATTTTAATTAGAGTTTTATAAAGTCACTAAAAAAATTATGCTTCAATTTTTTTTAAAAAAAAATTTAATTTATGAAGTTTAATTTAGATTAAAAAAAAGGTAATTTTATTTTTGGCATATTCTAATGTAAAATGTTATAGTCAAACATAGATATATGGTTAGTGACAAAGTTATCATTATAATTAATGTCAACCTTAGGGATATAATAAGGGTTAGGGTTAGCATTAGGGTTAGGGCTAGAGTTAGGGTTAGGGTTAGAGTTATGGTTAAGGTTAGGGTTAGAGTTATGTTTATGGTTATTGTTAGAGTTATGGTTAAGGTTCCGATTTGAGTTATGTTTATAGTTAAGGTTAGGGTTAAAGTTAGGATTAGGCTAGGGTTAGGGTTTGAGTCAGGGTTAAGCTTAGAGTCAAGGTTAGGGTTTGAGTTAGGATTAAAGTTAGGGTTAGGGTTAGGGTTAGAGTCCAATTATGGTAGAGTAAGATTTAGGGTTAGAGTTATGCTCATGGTTAAGGTTAGGGTTAGAGTTATGGTTATGGCTATGGTTAGGTTTAGGGTTATTATAGAGCTCAAGTTAGGGTTATTGTAGGGATAGGGTTAGGTTTGAGTCAGGGTTAAGGTTAGATTTAGGATTAGAGTTAGGGTTTTAGTTAGGATTAAATTTAGGTTTAGGGTTAGGGTTAGAGTCTAATTATGGTAGAGTTAAATTTAGGGTGAGAGTTAGGGATAGAGTTATGTTTATGGTTAAGTTTAGGGTTAAAGTTTTGCTCACGGTTAAGGTTAGTGTTAGACTTATTATTATGGTTAGGGTTAGGGGTATAGTAGGGTTAGGGTTAGGGTTAGGGTTAGGGTTAGGGTTAGGTCTTGGGTAAGGGTTGAGTTTCTAGAGTTATAGTTAGGGTTAAGTTTTGAGCCAGGATTAAAGTTAGGGTTAGGGTTATGGTTAGAGTTCAATTATGGTAGAGTTAGATTTAGGGTTAGAGTTAGGGACAAATTAATGTTTATGGTTAAGGTTAGTGTTATGGTTAGGGTTAGGATTAGAGTTAGAGTTAAGGTTAAGGTTAAGGTTAGAATTAAGGTTAGGATTAGGGTTAGGGTTAGAGTTAGAGTTAGGGTTAGCATTAGGATGAAAATTAGGGTGAGGGATAGGGTTTGAATTAGGGTTAGGGTTCTTGTTAGGGTTAGGTTTACAATTAGAGGTAGAATTAGGGTCATGGTTAGAGTTACAGTTAGGGTTAGAGTTAGGGTTAGGGTTAGGTTTAAAATTAGAGTTAAAGTTGGGATTAGGGTTAGGGTTAGAATTAGGGTTACAAATATAGTTAGGATTAGAGTTAGAGTTAGGGTTAGGGTAAGGGTAAGAATTAGGGTGAGGGTTAGAATTAGGGTTACAAATACAGTTAGGGTTAGTGTTAGGGTTAGAATAAGAGTTAGGGTTAGGGGTAGAGATAGAGTTAGAATCAGAGTTAGAATAAGGGTTGGAGTTAGAGTTAGAGTTGGATTCAGGGTTATATTTAGGGTAAGAATTAAGGTTAGGTTTAGAATTACTGTTAGAGTTAGGGTTAGGGTTAGTGTTAGGGTTATGGTTAGGGTTAGCATTAGGGTTAGGGTTACAATTAGAGTTAGAGTTAAAATTAGAGGTAGTATTAGTGTTAGTGTTAGTATAAGAGTTAGAGTTAGAATTAGAGTTAGAATTAGGGTTAGAATTGGGGATAGAATTAGGGTCAGGGTTATCATTAGAATTAGAGTTAGAGTTAGGGTTAGCATTAGGGTTAGGGTTACAATTAGAGTTAGAATTAAAATTAGAGGTAGTGTTAGTGTTAGTATAAGAGTTAGAGTTAGAATTAGAGTTAGAGTTAGGGTTAGGGTAAGGGTGAGAATTAGGGTGAGGGTTAGAATTAGGGTTACAAATATAGTTAGGGTTAGGGCTAGAGATAGAGTTAGAATTATAGTTAGAATGAGGGTTGGAGTTAGAGTTAGAGTTAGAGTCAGGGTTATATTTAAGGTTAGAATTAAGGTTAGGATTAGATTTAGTGTAAGAGTTAGGGTTATGGTTAGTGTTAGGGTTATGGTTAGGGTTAGCATTAGGGTTAGGGTTACAATTAGAGTTAGAGTTAAAATTAGAGGTAGTATTAGTGTTAGTGTTAGTATAAGAGTTAGAGTTAGGGTTAGAATTGGGGATAGAATTAGGGTTAGGGTTAGGTTTAGGGTTATCATTAGAATTAGAGTTAGAGTTAGGGTTCAAGTTAGAGTTAGCCTGATCCTTCCCCCTTGATTGCCACTACTTTGGTAGCCCGAGGTTGCTATATATGTTTTTTTAAATGAATAGTTTCTTTTTTCGACTGATGCCATGTGTTAGTTTCAGCTTTGGACGCTTGAACTCTCTCGCGGGGTGATCTTGTATCTCTTGACCCTTTTTTTGTGAATTGTATTCTAAGTTTATTTTTTAATAGAACATGACTATTCATAAAAAAAAAAAGTTAGAGTTAGAGTTAAAGTTAGAGATAGAGTTGTGGGCAAGGTTAGATTAGGGTCAAGGTTAAAGTTGATTAGATTTAGAGTTAGGGGAAGAGTTAGGGTTGAGATTAGGATTAGAATTAGGGTTAGGGTTATATATATAGTGTTAGGGTTAGGATTAGGGATAGGTTTATAGTCAAATTAAAGGTTAGGGTTAATATTGGGGTTAGGATTACAAAAAGAGTTAGAGTTAAGAGTTACAGTTAGAATTAGGGGTAGGGTTAGAATTATAGATAAAGTAAGAGTTAGAGTTAGGGTTAGAGTTAGAGTTAGAGTTAGATTTAGGGTAAGAATCAGGGTTAGAATTAGGGTTAGGATTAGAAATAACATTAGAGATAGAATTAGGTTAGGGTTAGAGCTAGAATTGGGGTTAGGGTTAGAATTAGGGTTAGAGTTAGGGTTATATAGGTTAAGGTTAGGATTAGGGGTAGAATTAGAGTTACAATTAGAGTTAGAGTTAGAATTAAGGTTATGGTTAGAATTAGGGTTACAAATAAAATTAGGGTTATAGATTGAATTAGAGTTAGGGTTAGGGTTGTATATGAGAAATGTTAGTATGCTAATAAAAACCAAATTTAAATAAAGCTTCTACAAACTAAACAAAATTCATAAACTTCAAGATAGACTAAGATGAGCTCTCAATTGAGAATATGAGCCATTAATGGACTCTCTCAATAAGAAGCTCTCTTGTTGAGTAGCTTTATCTAAATGGATATGATGTATGCTCAATATGCTTCCAAAGGCTTCAATGGATGATTGTGGATTTTTGGTGTGGATAGATGGCTTTAGTATGGATTTGGCTCTCAAAATAGCATTATAACTTTACTTCATGGATTGTGTTATTTTGCAAAGGGGAAGGATCCAATTTATAGGCAAGAGGCTTGAGGGATCGAGGGATAAGATGCAAGGATGGGAAAAAGATCATGGAGGGCTTAGATTGCATGAGAGGAGAGCACATGGATTGTGATTCTTTACAACCAATCAAGGAGTGACACATGTCACATGGTGAGAGGATGGAGGAAAGGGGAAGGATGAGTCAACAAAGGAGGCTCAAGGGATAAAATCTTCATAAAGACCCTTCATAAGTGCTTTGTAAGAACATTTATGACTTTGTGGGCTTTATAAAGTTTTGTGGTTGAGATATTTTGAGGGAGATGAGAGCAATTTCGACTTGGACTTGATTAGGAAGGTTTTAAGCTTGCTTAGGCTTGTACAAATGATTAGAGGATGGATTAGGATGGTTTAGGATTAGCTTAGGGATAGGCAAGTGGATGGCATTTAATGAGGGTGGGTGAAGGAGGAGATATTTGTTAACTTTGGCTTGAGTTAGCAAGTCTTAACCCATGTTTAGGGAATGTGATAAGGTTAGGAGGGGATTAGGATTAGGGTTAAAGACATCTTCTAGAAGAGTCTAGGCTTTGGATGAGGATGAAGACTTTCTAGAAGAGTCTAGAACTTCCTAGGATAAGATTTTATGAAATAAATAAAGTTTTATTTATTTCAAGGGTTTGGGTTGAGGAGATATTTATTAAAACATTTTTAATAAACATGAGGATTAATATTTAATCTTGATTAAATATTTTGAGTTGGGATTAGGGGTAGGAAATGATGAGATTAGCCTTTAATCAAAATTAAAGAAGGATTAGAAGATTTTGGAAGAGGTTATTGGTCTTAAGGAAATTGGCCAACTTTTGGGAAAAAAATAAATAAATAATTTATTTTGGGATTTTTGGTCAATTTATTAATTAAATAATTAATAAATAAGGAAATAATGTTTAAATAAGATTTAAACATTTTTGGGAGGGATTCCTTAATTAAATATTTTTAATTAACATAAAGGGATTTAATGGCATAAAAATAAATAAATAAATAAATAAATTAATAAATGATGATGTCATCAGGAATTTTTTAGAAAATAAAAATACTTTATTTTCTAAAGGTTTTTAGTTGTCTACATTTTGCCCCTCTTTGATGTGATGCCGAAAGTGGCATGGAATCAAAGATAAGAAAATAAGATGCCCAAGGCTAGAGCAGAAGAGGAGAGAATGGACTGCAAGATGCCCCCTCAAGAAGGCGGTGGGGAGAGAAAGCGAGGCTCAATGACTTCTTGAAAAGTACAAGAATCTGAGATGAGCAAGAAGACTCAGATTTGCTTAAGAGAAGAGGTTTGGTTAGCTCAAACTCTCACTACGGGAGAATGATAAAGGGAGAATCAGAGGCATAAGAGGAAGCAAGCTTAAGATCTCAGGGATTGCAGAGGATGAAGGAGCGGAGCGCTATAAAAGGAAACCAGGATGGGGAGATGGATGAGGGAATTAAAAAAGTTGATGCAATAGGATTTCAAAGAGTCAGATTGGCGGAAGATGGGTTTCGGAGATCCCTAGAACTAGGATTGTGGATCTCGAAAGATGAGGCTTGGTGGATTGATTTGGATTGGTGGATCCCTAAGACTAGGATTGTGGATCCCTAAAGCTAAAGGTGAGGAGTGATTCAAAGAGATACTGATGCATAAGCTGGGGTTGGAGAGACAGATGCTAGATATGGATGGGGGATAATGGAGATGAAGGAAAACCATTGAAGCTTTTTGAGCGGGGGGGATACTTCAAAGAGAAGTACCACCATGTAGTTGAGCACTAGATTTGCTATAGGACTGTTGGTTAATTGCCAAGGTTACCAAGAACATCAAGGCCTTTTCACCAACCGTCCAGAGGACTGACAAATTGAATCAAAAAAAACACGCAAGGATTTCTCCAGCATCACACATGATTCCCAAAGGAAGCAGCGTGGAACTGACACTAGGTAACCCACAAGCAAAAAACAAAAACAAACAAAAGACATGATCAAGACCTTATGCTCTGATTGCCCCATTCGTAATATACCATGATATGGAAGATCGTGGCAACCTTGAGGAGGGAACAAGGAGATTTCTTGGAAAAGATATTTCAAGACCTAATAGGGAAGAGTCCAAATCAAAAGAAAGCAAAAATCCAAAAGAGAACCGTTTGCCGACGAGATGGGTAGGACGAGGTACTAACGGACCAAGATCAGACATGAGGAAAGCTATATCCTGCAAGGACCTATCGGAGAGCACCTAAGCTGGTGGATTTGGATGAGTGATGCATCTGGCAAGCTGAACTAAGAAAGATAACACTTTGGTGATAGGAAATCTAGCTAAAGGATGCATTGGAATAGCTAACCAAGATGTGCGATGGGTGCAAGATGCTGATCAAGGATGAACTGACACGAACGCTGGATAGATGCAATGGTACTAAGCTAAAGAGGATGTACAAGCTGACAAACGAAGATATTTACAAGCGAGCTAATCAAGATATGGTACAAGCTAATGGACCAATGATAGGGATGATACAGATGGATAAAAAGCTTAGGATGAGAGGATAGCGGGATGGCTCAATTTGGTGCAAGAGGCAGAAGCTAGGATGAGGTGATAACGAAAGATATGGATTTGACAAGATGCATCCAATGATGATGAGAGATTTTGTGACCAAGGATAGCTAGAGGAGCAGGATGAGATGGTTAGATAGGATGGTAGATAGCTAGGATTATGATGGATATAAGGAGATGACATTGGGTTTGCATGAGGATAGCCTAGAGCTAGATATCAATGACAAAGGAGGATGGAAAAGAAAAGATCTCCAAGGAATATAGTGCCCCCAATTAGAAGATAACATGCGGAAGGAGGTCTTATGATGGATGTGATAGGATTGAAGCTAGGATGGAAAAAGCTGAAGGGGCTAGGGAGATGGATGATAGCTGAGATGATTGGCTGAAGCTACATAAGATTAGTGGATGGTGTGAGATGGAAGTTGGAGGATGGAGGATAGGTGGATAGATTGGAAGATGGAGTTGGATGTCAAGAGATGACCAAAAGCATGAGGGTGATAGGCTAAGCTAGGGATGGCAGGATTACGCGTGATGCTTATTTGCCAAGTTTTCATCATGGTACTTGCCCAAGGTGCTTGAATTGCTAGGTTTTCACCAGTGGACACTTAATTTATCTTTTCTTTTTTTTGACTTTTTGACTTTGGACTTAGCTGGAATGATTTTGGCTTTCTTCAGCTATTTTGGCTTTTTTGGGATTTTTCACTGGCTGTTGGAATGTTCAATTTTTTTGCTAGCTATTGGTATACTGGATGTGTGATTTATGCAATAGGTCGGATTAGATGGGATTGATGGTAGGAGATGGAGGGATGAAAATGCTGGAAAGGAGCATGAGATGGGATGCTTGCAAGAGCAACATTGGCACATATTGGGATGAGTGTGAAAAGAGCATATGGGGGATAGATGGTAGATGCGGGCATGATGGAGGATTTGTGGAAGCGTGCTCGGGGATATAGGCACCCAAGATGGAGTTAGGAGATGGGGGACATGAGTCACTAGATGGTGGATTAGCAATGGTGGATGCCATTATGCATTGAATTTTAACTTTTTTCTTGGGGATCCACATGGTTTTGGATTTTCTTTTCATAGGCTTTTGCATTGTTTTGCATTCTTTGATTGGATTTTGCCTTTTTGGAGTATGTCTTTTAGAATAGACATATGATTGCCTAGGATGTGGATTTTTAGCTTTATGCATTTTGAAGTTGGCATTTACATTGTTGTGGTAAGCTTTGGGAAGATGGTTAGGAGAAACTTTGTGATATGGAGAGGATATGAAAGAGCATGTAGGGGGCTGATGATGGATGATGTGCCCTGATATGTGCCTTTGTTGATCTTGCATAGAAATGGATGGAATAGGATTTTTATGATGGCTGATAGGAGGATGGAGGATGGTAGATTTTGGGACATAGGGACCCAAAATGGATTTAGCGGATGAAGGGGGGATATGGTAGGTTATTTTGGGTTGCAAAGATGGTGGAGGGGGGATGACATAAGATTTCTTGAAGGAGTGATGGGAGGCTAGCATGGTGGGCTTGGAGATAGGCTTGGTTTGGGGATGTGGTGTATCAACACCTTTAGATGGTGAGCCTTTGGATACATATCCAAGACCATGAAATCCTAGATTTTTTTGTGCAATAATAGGCTCTTTGATTCCTTGCTCTTGTGGTCCTAAACCTTGACCTTGATAATGCCATCGATTGAGCATTTGAACAAGCTGAGGAAACTTTTTGCTTGCAGAAAATGGTAGAAGTGATTTATTAGGTGTATTGCAATGGGGAGATACTGTTCTTAATTCTTCTACTGAGAGAGGGCCACCGTGGATGAATGTAAGTGAACCAAGAGGGTAGATTATAGATGGTGTAATAGCTTGGATAGGTGGTAAGATGGAAGCATGGAGTGGGGGAGATGGAAGGATAGGATCTTGATGTAGCTGGTGGGATGACAAGATATCTTGTAGTGGAGGAGATATGGCTTGAGGTTTTGGAGATGGAGGAGATGGTGACTGCACTATGGATGGAAGACATGGTACGATGATATATTCATTTATGCTTTGTGGGATGTCAACATGCTTTTGGGCAGGATCTTGATAGGATTGGTTTGGAGTGGATGGTGCAATAGGAGGTGAAGGGATGGATTCTTCAAAGGTAGTGGATGGATAGATGGAAGATTTAGTAGTGGAGATGGGTGAGTAGAAGATGGATGCATAAGGGTCATTGCGAGAGATTTGGGAAATGCTTGGAGGCGATGTGGATAGGATTTGGAGGGATTTGATAGGTGGTGGGATTTTGATGCTTGCGAGAAGTGGAAGGATTTTAAGCAATTTGATGGATGGTATGGGGATGATAGCTATGGGAGATGGAGGTGATATTATAGATGGGGAAGCTTCATCACTGACTACTTCACATGGTTGGATTAGATGACATGGCTTATCGACTGTTGGAGGCAACTTTTCTTGTATTTCCTCTAGGAGATTCCTTGGAGACTCGTGTGTCGAAGGTGGAGGTGGATTGACAGGAATAGCTAGTGTGATGGGGGTGGAAGATTGGAAGCTTGGTTGATGGGGTGATGGAGGGGAAGCTGGAATATCAGATGGCATGACTAGATAGTTTGGAATAACTCTTCGATTTTGGGGGATGCTTGGGGGAATGTTTCTAAGGCTTTCAATATACCTGTCATAGTCAACAAGATTTTCATCATCATTGGAATAGGAGGTGGCGGGAGAAAGGACAATGCGACCAAACACATCATGATAGGATTGGTACTTCATGCTTTGATGATGAGTTTGATGGGGATGGGGTCTTGCATATGGATGAACACGGAAGCTCATGGTTGGATTTGGATTAAGAAAAGATTTTGGATTGGCTGACGAAAGATTTCCTAGGGAGAGTCAAATCTGTATGATAGACCTAAGGAGGATTGGCTAGAGATTTTTGGCTTTCCTGTGGATGGGAGACTTCAAGGGCATGCTGTCAAAAAGTGAGAGTTTTGCTTTCCTATGTGCTGGATTGGTGGAGATTGTGTCAACTTAAGGATAGACTAATGATCCGATGGGCATGACACAAGATTGACCACATGTGGATCCCAACCTTTAGCTCAAGGTGATGAGGGATAACAAGTGACAAAGCTAGATTACCCTAGACAAAGCTCTGTCAAAGGGATAACCTTGGTGAGGTTGGTGGATTGGTCAGGTTGATTGGATAGAAAATTCTAGCAGAATGAAAACAACTCTCTAAAGGCTTGGGTGTGATTTTGGATTGGGTTGCTAGCTGGCTGGGGGGGGATGATTTGGAGAGACTTTGGATTTGGGATTGTTCTAAAGCAAGGAACTAGATTGATTTGGTTGCAACAGGGGAGCTTGGATGATTTTCTGATGAGGCAGTGACTACGCTAAGTATGCCTTGAGCTGGGAGATTTTTTCTTTTTTGGGATTTTGACCAAAGTTTGCAAACATTCATTCAAAAGCTATGAACAAATAAGCAGACAAAAGTTTTGAGCAAGCACGTCAAACACAGCAACATCCTAGGAACCTTTCTACAAGGATGAAATTTGTTATAGCTAGGGAGTCCTCAATATACACAAGGTACGTGAGGCCCAAATCCATAGATGAAACCAAAAAAATGTCACACAGCCGAGAGGAGCGGTAACCCACTTCTCCTCTTTCACTTCTCAAGGGTATAAAGTTCCTTGAGGCTTAGCCCGAGTGACAAAATTTTGATCCCAAGAGAGGTGTCTTTGGATTCACCTCCTGATTTTTATACTCTGCTGGAACGCTGGAGTTGAGGTCGTCCCAAGGGGTGATGAAATCCCCAAGCACGCCTCCTAAAAAGTGTAAAACAAGATCACATACATGATCTTGGGCTTTAAAAGACACGCGTTCATTCCAATTGATGATTTAAATTTTGTAAGATATGATTGAAGACACTTGTGATTATGGCATACAATGTTCATTCCAATTTGACAGCGTCATTAGCATAATGAAAGTCGAGAGATCGTCAACATAAGAAATGCGAGCGCCATTGAAAATGCATCAAAACCATGCGATGTTCATTGATTTTTAGGCATTCAAGATTGAGTGTGAGTTTATTTTAAGCCCAAAACAAAAGTGTGTGAGATTCGATTTCAAGCGCGCACCCGGAGGCTCTCCACGTCAGTTGTTGTTCAATTTTAGTGCCCAAACTTGAAGTGTGATCGATTTAATCTAGAGTTTTGATCATTTAAGAATTTTGATAAAGTTAAAGAAAACATTAAAAGACCAAGTGAGTGAGTTAGATTGTGGAACATTTAACACCTTTTTCAAGTAGACCCATCCCCATAAATGACGCTGAAATTGCAACCAATGGTTAATATTTGATGGGTGATTAGAAAAGAGGTGAGTCCAAGGAACTACTCAAATTGTTTTTTGCAAATTTTTATTTTAACTTAACAAAGTTTCTTAAATGTCCAAAAATCAAACTTTACCTAGATTGCATGTGGAAAAGAATTTGTTTTGTTCAATTTTTAGAAGCTCCAAATGAAGTGTTTGATATTGCAATGGTTAATTGATCCTTGGCATTCAAGATTGGATTTGTTGTTTTAATCATGCATTCAAGGAAAATTTAATTTTAATCCATGGCATTCAAGAGTGTGTTTAGCAACATGCATTCAAAGACAAGTGATTAAACATTCAAGTTTTTTCCTTTGAGCATTCAAGATTGAGATTTTGTGTGTTGTTTTAAGAACTTTGAAGTGCTTTGTTTTAACCTTAGATCATTCAAGATTGTTTTGGACTCAAAAGTGAAAATGACCCTTTGGACTTTGGTTTTCATTCAAGATTTTGTGTTCTAGTTTGCATATTTTAAGCCCAAAAATGATATTCCTAGATTGTTTTGATGCATGAAAAACCTAAGAAACATTCAAGATTTTGCAACAAGACATTTGTTCGGAACAAATAACAAAGCTTTTAGGAAAATTTTTGGCAACCATTTAGGACTCTTAGTTTTCATGAGATTTTTAAAAGAACTTTAAAATATTTGCAAATGAGGTTCATTTTATCCTTGATTGATGCTTTGAGTTTGATTTAGATTTTAGTGTGCACTTAGTGTTGATTTTGAACCTTTTGAAATGGAAACTTGAAGTTCTTTTTAAATTCTCAAAAATGAAGTGTTCCTAACTTTGCATGAATGCATCTAAAACCTTGATGTTGCAAGGATGCAAATGATTAGATTGGTTTAGTTTCACTTGTTAAAAGATTTTTTCTTTTTTGCAAATTTTTAATTTTTCAATGGATTTAAGTATGATTTGGGGGTTCATTTTAAGCACTAAAAAGAAGTGTGTATGATTTTGCTTCCTTAAAAAAAATGGCCAAGATCTCCCACAAGAAGAAGAAGAAGAAGTAGATGGAATAAGAAGAATATAGACAAGAAGAGGAAGAAGAATTTCAAGTTCTTTGTCCACCTATAAGCTTGAAAAATCTGCAAACACTATGAGATAGATTATGAGTTCCTTTGTCTTCTTCATGCTCACGTGGACCTACAAAACCAATTTATACAATCCTACCAATCACAAAAAAAAGTAAAATTAGCCAAAATCAGCAAATGACATACAAAACTTGACTAAAAAAGCTAATGAAGATGACCCATGCGGGGTCCCACCGGGTGTGCCAAAATGTATATGAGCCATGTTAGTATGCTAATAGAAACCAAATTTAAATAAAGCTTCTACAAACTAAAAAAAATTCATAAACTTCAAGATAGACTAAGATGAGCTCTCAATTGAGAATATGAGCCATTAATGGACTCTCTCAATAACAAGCTCTCTTGTTGAGTAGCTTTATCTAAATGGATAGGATGTATGCTCAATATGCTTCCAAAGGCTTCAATGGATGATTGTGGATTTTTGGTGTGGATAGATGGCTTTAGTATGGATTTGGCTCTCAAAATTGCATTATAACTTTACTTCATGGATTGTGTTATTTTGCAAAGGGGAAGGATCCAATTTATAGGCAAGAGGCTTGAGGGATTGAGGGCTAAGATGCAAGGATGGGAAAAAGCTCATGGAGGGCTTAGATTGCATGAGAGGAGAGCACATGGATTGTGCTTCCTTACAACCAATAAAGGAGTGACACATGTCACATGGTGAGAGGATGGAGGAAAGGGGAAGGATGAGTCATTAAAGGAGGCTCAAGGGATAAAATCTTCATAAAGACCCTTCATAAGTGCTTTGTAAGAACATTTATGACTTTGTGGGCTTTATAAAGTTTTGTGGTTGAGATATTTTGAGGGAGATGAGAGCAATTTCAACCTGGACTTGATTAGGAAGGTTTTAAGCTTGCTTAGGCTTGTACAAATGATTAGAGGATGGATAGGATGGTTTAGGATTAGCTTAGGGATAGGCAAGTGGATGGCATTTAATGAGGGTGGGTGAAGGAGGAGATATTTGTTAACTTTGGCTTGAGTTAGCAAGTCTTAACCCATGTTTAGGGAATGTGACAAGGTTAGGAGGGGATTAGGATTAGGGTTAAAGACATCTACTAGAAGAGTCTAGGCTTTGGATGAGGATGAAGACTTTCTAGAAGAGTCTAGAACTTCCTAGGATAAGATTTTATGAAATAAATAAAGTTTTATTTATTTCAAGGGTTTGGGTTGAGGAGATATTTATTAAAATATTTTTAATAAACATGAGGATTAATATTTAATCTTGATTAAATATTTTCAGTTGGGATTAGGGGTAGAAAATGATGAGATTAGCCTTTAATCGAAATTAAAGAAGGATTAGAAGATTTTGGAAGAGGTTATTGGTCTTAAGGAAATTGGCCAACTTTTGGGAAAAAAAAAATAATAATAATTTATTTTGGGATTTTTGGTCAATTTATTAATTAAATAATTAATAAATAAGGAAATAATGTTTAAATAAGATTTAAACATTTTTGGGAGGGATTCCTTAATTAAATATTTTTAATTAACATAAAGGGATTTAATGGCATAAAAATAAATAAATAAATAGAATAATTAATTAATTAATAAATGATGATGTCATCAGGAATTTTTCAGAAAATAAAAATACTTTAATTTCTAAAGGTTTTTAGGTGTCTACAAGGGTAAGGGTAAGAATTAGGGTTAGGGCTAGAATCAAGGTTACAAATAAAGTTAGGGTTAGAATCAGGGTTAGGGTTAGGGTTAAATTTAGAGGTAGGATTTGAGCTAGAGTTAGAGTTAGAGTTAGAATTAGAACAAGAGTTAGAGTTAGAGCTAGGATTAGAATTATGGTTAGCATAAGGGTTATCGTTAGAATTAGGGTTAGCATTAGGGTTAGGGTTATAATTAGTGTTAGTTTTAGTATTAGTGTTAGTGTTAGGGTTAGGGTTAGAATTGGGGGTAGAATTGAGGCTTGGGTTAGGGTTAGGTTTAGGGTTACAGTTAGAATTAGAGTTAAAGTTAGGGATCAAGTTAGAGTTAAAGTTGGAGATAGAGTTGGGGTTAGGGTTAGATTTAGGGTTAGGGCTGGAGCTAGGGTTAGATTTAGGGTTAGATTTAGGTTTAGAGTTAGAGTTAGGGTTAGAATTAAGATTGGGTTTATGATTAGAATTAGGGTTAGGATTAGAGTTAGAGTTACATATAGTGTTAGGGTTAGGATTATCATTATATATAATGTTAGGATTAGGATTATGAGTAGGATTAGCGTTAGAGTTAGGGTTAGTGTTAGGATTACAATTAGAGTTAGAGTTATAGTTATAGTTAGGGTTAGAGTTAGAGTTAGGGTTAGAATTAGGGGTAGGGATAAGGTCAGGGTTAGAGATAGAGTTGGAGTTAGAGTTAGAATATGGGTTAAAATTAGGGTTAGATTTAGGGTTAGAATTAGCATTAGAGTTAGCATTAGAGTTAGGATTAGAGTTATAGTAAGGCCTAGGGTTAGGGCTAGAATTAGGATTAGGGTTAGAATTAGCATTAGATTTATGATTATAAAGAGTTAAGGGGAGAATTAGAGTTAGAGTTAGAGTTAGGGTTAGGGCTAGGGTTAAAATTAGAATTATCTAGTTAGAGTTAGAGTTAGAGTTAGAGTTAGAGTTAGAGTTAGGGTTTGTGTTATTATTTTAGTTAAGGTAATTTTTGGGTTACTAATCATATTATAGCTAATGTTAGTGCTATTATTACACTTTACCTTGGTGTTAGGATAACTAATAGGTTAAATTTTAATGTGGGTTAGCTCTATTATAGTGCCCATGATTAGTGCTATTGTGATACAAGTTATTAACCTTTTTAATAATTTAATCCCTCACCCCCTCTCTCTCCCCCCCTTCTCTCTCCCTCTCTCTCTCTCCAGTCTCTAGATATGCCCCCTAATCTATCTCTCTAATATCTAGATACACTCACTTATCTCTCTCACCCTACTTTCTAGATACTCCTCCTAATCTCTCTCTCCCTTTATGCTCTCTAGATACAACCCTAATCTCTCTCTCCTCTCTCTAGACACCTCTCTCTCTCTCTCTCCCTCCATAAAACATGTCTCTATAAGAAACATAATATGAGCTCCTTCTTGTCTACAGGTATGCTCCCCCCCCCTCCCTCCCCCCCCCCCCCCCCCCCCCTCTCTCTCTCTCTCTCTCTCTCTCTCTCTCTCTCTCTCTCTCTCTCTCTCTCTCTCTGGGTGTGTATATATACATATTCTCACTTATAAAAAATATAATATCATTTCTAGTTAGTTCTACATATAGGGTTAGGCTGAGGTATATAATTTACTAAATGATTAGTACAATCATATATAGAGTAAGAGTTAAAGTTAGGATCCAAGGTTTACAATTTCATTTATATGATACTTGGTGTTATGGTTAGGGTTAATAAGTGGTTATAGTGTTGGAATATTTGGAGTACAACTATGGTCAAATTTGGGATGTATGTTATACAAATGACTCGAATAGTGGATAAATTAATTCATGAAATGGAAATTATAAGCCCCAACACAACAATTTAGATGATGTTAAAAGTGTAAAACAATATATAAGAGTCAATTTTATGAAAATTATTTCTCCATGATGGTGTGAGAACATTATATATTGTTGAATTTTTAAAAATGCTAATGCAATTTTTATTGCAATGATTAAGAATTGTAATCAATAAACATTCCTATCATTAAGGAATCTATTCAGACTTATGATTTTCTTTCTTAATTAACATATTTAGTAGCCCCATCCATTGAAGAAATTTTTCATACAACAATAAATTTATTTTGTCTTGTTCTCTTCTCCATGAAAGTTACATTGAACAATGGGGAAATAAAACAACCAATACAACTAATTAGAAGTAAAAATTTGAAACCAGAGATGTAAGAATGAACTATATACAAAAAAATATATCTGTGATGGTGTAAATACATGTCACATTCTTTAATGATTAGAATTCTATTGTGACCTATATTTGAACAATGATCGTGAAATACTTCTTTCATCATTGAGGGAAACCCATCCAATTTTGTAGACGTGTCACACATAATTTTTTATACATCTTCCATATGCATTTCTTCCATTTCCTCAACATAGTCAATTGGAAATATTGCTTATCTACAACTTTAATTATAGTTGTGCATGCCTCTTTAATTATTTGTAGGCATTTGTCAAACTCGATCTCGAAGAAATTATTTGATATCACTGAAGTAGTTAGGCTTTAGTATCCAATAATGTTTGATTCTCTATTCGAGGTATCCATAATTGAAATAGTAACTTGCAAAAGTTTATAAACAAAAATCAACATATGGAAATAATCAGAATGAAAAAGTATTAATAGTTAACATAAATTCTTTCAAATGTATAATGTTCAAAATAAGATAAATAAAAATCAAAACTATTTCAAATGAAATAGTTAGATTGTAATTTTTGAAATATGGTGGCACTGTCTTCCACTTTTCAAACATTAAACAAACATAAATATTAATAAAAATCTATGTATACTATGAAAAATATTTAAATAAAACACATATATAATCTAATTAAATAATGAAAAAATATAAACTAAATATATGATTTGTTTATTTTGAATTAATCATTAACTTTAATGAAATACAAATTTTATTGATAAGGTGACCTTGCTATCCACATCAATGATTAAATTTAATTATGAAACATTAAAAATATAAATATTTTGAAACATGCAAATATAAAACTATTATGAAACATACAAATCTAAAACATGGAAACTAAAAGTATTTTGAAATATGAAAATCTAAAACTAATGTAAAACTAAATTGAAACATGCACATTAAAAATCTGCAAAAAAATGTATTATAAAATAGCTAAATCAAATAGTTTTTGAATCCTAAATCTAAATCAAACATACAAGGCTAAACTATATGAAACTTTAATCTACTCTTCAAAAACTCTAATTTGCTCCAATAATCTCCATCTCTTCCCTTGTGTGAAAACACAAAATGAAAATGAAATAAGGAGCATTTGTTTTATAATTTATGAGAGAACCCTCAGATCCCCCAATAGATGTCTTTTGACATTCCACAAATTTTTTTCAAATTCCCCCACACCTCACAAAAAATAAGCATGAATGTGCATGGAAAAATATATTTAACAAAAAAGAAAATGTTTTATATTTAAAATTTTAATTAAATTATTTCAGCCCTATTTTCTTAGGTTCTATTTTTTTGGGTCCTCTTTTTTGGCCCCTCTTTTTAGGCCCTATTATTTTGGCATCCATTTGGCTTAATATTATTTTGGCTAGCTATTATTTCAAGAATTATATTTTATTTTATAATTCAATAATGATAAAATATATACTAAATATATGATTCATCTACTTTAAATAAATCATTAACTTTAATAAAATACAAATTGTATTGATATGGTGGCATTCTCATCTAGATTAATGATAAAATTATGCTTTGAAATTTGAAAATATAAATACTTAGAAACATGCAAATGTAGAACTATTATGAAATATTCAAATCTAAAACATGCAAACCAAAACTATTTTGAAATATGTAAATCTAAAACTAATATGAAACATGCAAATATAAAACTAATTTGAAACATGCACTTTTAAAATATGTAAATGAAAAGTATTATAACATATATAAATCAAATAAATTTTGAATACAAATCTAAATCTAAATGAAACATGCAAGACCAAACCTAAATAGTTATGAATAGAATTCTAAATCTAAATGAAATTAATTAAAATTGAAATCTAAATCAAAGTAGAATATTATAACTAATTTTGAATTTCAATTTACTTCTACGTCTAAATCTAAATGAAAATGTAAATAAAAAATAGAAATCTCACCTGCAAAAAATGTTACTCCAAAACTTCAATCTACTCCTATTCAAAAACTACAATCTAATCCTCCAATAACCTCCACCTCTTCCTTCCTAAAAAAACATAAAATGAAAATGAAATAAGGAGCCTCGATTTTATGACTTTTGAGAGGCTCCTCATATCCCCCAACAAACGTCTCTTCACATTCCATGAATGTGTTTCAAATTCTCCCACTCCCCACAAAAAATAAGCATGAATGTGCATGCAAAATTATATTTAACAAAAAATAAAATCATATTGAAATTATTTCGCCCCAATTTTTTCGGACCCAATTTTTTTGGGCCATACTTTTTCAGGTCCTATTATTTTGAGCCTATTATTTCGGCCTCCATTTTGTTTCTTATTATTTCGGCTAGCTATTATTTTAGAAATTCTTTTTAAATATTTAATTTCAAAGTTTGTAACTGCTCTCAATTCTTTTTTATTGATAGAGAATCTTTTTTGGCATATTCTTGTGCTCGGTATTTGTGTTGTGATTGTATAGAATGCCTCTCGACGTAATGATGTAGTACTATGTTTATGGAGGAATACAAAGAGACCACAAGCTCTCTACCCAAATCCTTACCAGACTAGAAATCTGATGCTTCTTAGCTCTTATATTAAGGCTTGAAAGAAGAATCAAGTCATAATGAGTGAGCTTTAATTTTCTCTTTTTCACCGTTGAACATTCAACTTTGCATAAGGTTTGACAATGTTGAAAACTTCAAAGTTAACAATTAAATAAGTACATCTACAACATTTTTAATGAGGATCTTCTTCTTGTAATTATTTTAACTATTTTGTAGCGAAGGTCATTTGTGTAGCAGAGATAAGTTGTAGTTTAAAAGGTAGTGCACATGTATAACATGTGACTCCCCTAAATAAATAATTAAATGCCAGCAATCCTAACAAAACCCTCAAAACAACCCTTTTCATCTAATCTAAAACTAGGAAGAGCAGTAATGGACTTTGATATGCTAAAAAAAGTAATAGATAAATTTAACAACTTAACCTTAGTGGAGGGGAAGAACACATCGAGATGGTAAATAATTATAAGTTTATTTTAAGTAAAAATTCTAAAATATTAAGTAATTCTCCCCTGAAGTGTATTTAATTGATTTAGATTGGTTAGAAACTATTAGGACATTGAACTAACATTGGCTTTACATGTTATGACATATTAATAAGAGTTTTAATTTTATTTTAAAAAGTGTATATTTGTGTTAATATTAATGGAAATGACTATTCATTATTTGAACTTTTGAAGGCTTAAGATATTTGTGGTTTTGCTCTTTGTTATCTATCTATCATATGAATTCATTTACTATTATGTATTCTTTCATATAGAAAACTATGAAAACTATTATTCACTTGATAAGTATACATGTGTTAAAATAAGATAGTATTAAATTTTAGTATAGTGTACTTCTTATGCATAGAGAGTCAAACCTTTATGTCGATTCAATTTTTTTAGCATATAGAATAAGATTTGAGAAAGTAGTATCAATTTTTTTTAAAAATATTAAGGAAAATTAAAGTTAATACATGTTAAGTGCAAACACATAAAATTGACCATCACCCTAACACTTATTGATTTCATTATCCTTATATTGTGTTATGTTTTTTTGTTAATGAGCTGCTAAGAATTAATTCTCTCTAGAAGTTCCACTATTTGGTCTCCTCCGAACCAAGATAAACTTTGATGGGGCATCCAAGGGAAAAACCTAAATACCAGTGAGAAGATTGCTTCATTCAAGGGTGGTACTCTGTTAGCTTTCTATATCACATTTTCAAATTGGATGGGGATCTCTTATGGGAGGCTCAAAAATTGATTTTCAGTGAGTACTACTAGGAGACCGATTTGAGACCCAGGTCTAGCCTAGGAATTTTGTCTCTCTTTCTTGAAATTAGATTGATGGTCATAGATTCTAAGTGTGAGGTGATCTTTTTGGCTAGAGAATGCCTTGAATAGAAATGGTGTGGTAGTTTTGAGGGCAATGTGCATTGTGTTGAGATGGGTGTGGGTAATCATATCGGTTAGCTACTATGGTGTTTGATTTATTGAGGACTCAGAGAATTGCAGCCTCTGATGGTGTGGTTTTCCAATTACCCACTTGAGTCCCACCTTACATTGCCAAGGTGGGGTTGGGTGGTTGGCACAAGCTACTTCTTTTTCTTCATATAGTCAACGTTGAAATAGGCTCGTCTTGGTGACAAGCTTGTGGGAAGAAAGAAAACAACATAGGTGAAATCTAATACCCTATTGAATGTTGATGGATGCCATCTCATTCGATGGCTAATCCTAACTCAAGCTAGTAAATGGTACAAGCTAGTGGCAAGAGGAGAAGTTCATGGGTTTGTTGTTATGGATATCAATGAGGCTCAAGGTGGTGTTTAGGAAACTAGGGCTTTTGATGGTGTGAGGTTTGGGCCTTCAGATGGCTTGGCCATTGACATGGGAGTGGACATCTCCTTGCTCCCTTTATGTGTTGATACTTCTAGTGGATGCTAGATGGGTGGTCATGGCAGGATTTTTGTTGATGATTGAGCTATTCCAAAAACTTTCAGGGAGCATGCAAACCATTGGTTTGAGTAATGTAATCTAGGGTTCTTGGTTTTTCCTCTACTCATCTCTATGTCATGGGTTCTTTGGTTTGGTCTAATCATAGGTTGGTCATTTTTTTTAATGTTATTTATGCTATGTTTCCATGTATGGGGTAGGGAGTCAAGGGGAGGGGTAGGGTGCTTTCAGAATGGGGTTTCATATCAGATGATGGGATTATCTACATATCACAATTTTTTTTAATCTCTTTTCTACTTTTAATACAAACTATTATTATTAAAGATTAAAAAAAATTACGTTATGTTTCCCAAGTTAAGTGCAAAGACTTCAACTTGACCATCACCCTAAGACCTATTCATTTACATCTCTTAATAGTCTATGGTTCCTCTCTTTACAAATTTACCATATAATCAAAGAAGGCATTATTATCAACAAATATTTAAACAAACTTGAGGAACATAATTTTCATCATATTTGGAATAAAGCCCATGGATTCCTACCTTTGTAAACAATTCTACACTATTATAAGTAGCTATATGAACTATTATATAATTATGTAATACACTAATAAAATATGTGGAAATGATTAAGATGGATTTAAACATAGTTGACCATTTTTTTGTATTTAATAAGAAATATAAATATTAAGAAGCTTAATACTTAGATATATGATTAAAGAGTACATTGATGATAAAATTTTTGTTATTAAACAATAATATCTCTAAATAAAAGTGTTTGTGATATTAATGTTTGATATTAAATGATTCCTTTAGGACAAAACTGTGAGCATGAACTACTCCTTTAAGTCAATTTTTTTTAATGTATTAGAAGACTTTGCTAATTTATTACTTTTTTATTACTTTTGTTTTATTTTCTAACAAGTTTGTGATCATAAACTTGTCGTTTGTGTTTATATTTGTTACTATAAACTATAAATTTTAAAATTTTGTGTGTTTCCTTACCTAGTTCTTCTTTCAAATATTTCTTTGATGAGGGGTATCTATATTGGAAGAATATAGGTTATCATAGATTAATGATGAGAAATATGTATGCAAATTCAAATATAATATCTTTGATTATGAACAATTGAAAAATGTCCAAAAGTATCAAAAAACTAACAAAAATAATAAAGTAATATGAAGAAAGAAATGCCCATTCATTGAGAAAATGCCTTACTTACCCAAGCTACAGAAAACCCTTTCTAAATTATTGGGAATTGAGTTACTAGATAATGAAATTCTCTTTCATGAGACCAAGAGAAATCCTAAGCCTATTTTATCCCCAATTGATATTGTTGATTGAATAAGTACCAAATCACCTGACTGATGTAGTTTTGATTGATGAAGAGGATTTGTAAAGATAATGATGAAGAAGAAAATGGAATGGAAGAATGGATTTATGAGTATGTGAATTTTAATGGGCACTTGATGAGTTAGACTTTGGCAACATAATGTTGATTTGATTATTTTACAAGATTTGATTAAGTTTTTAGATTGTGTATAAGCATTCTATTTTGGTTTATAAAGAATGAAAGAAGTCATGAATTTTAAGGACATGGAAGCAATGAGTTTACCTAAACATGACCAACCTTTGAGAAAAAGAAAAATTTTATTTCTGGAAAAACTCTTGCATTCATCTACATCACTACTCATAAACTATTTGAAGTAGACATTAGATATTTTCGAAAAGTTTCAAGCCTAGAGAAATTGAGAGGAGTGGAGATGAGGCTTCAAAATTTTGGAGCCATTTATGAAGGTAAAAGGTTGACGAGGCAATGAGAGCAACCCCAACAACAGATTCTATTTTATATGATCCCATCACTCTCTTTAAGAATAGTAGGAGAGGTAATCATTGGTGAAATATTTAATTCAAGATTACATGGAAAATATAAAGTGTAATTTAATTTGATTACAACCCATTACTAGCTATACCCAACCATATTTCTACATATGTCGTAGGAACACAACCATTAATAGTGGAGAAATAGACAAAATAAACAATGCAATTATTAATGAAAGAAGAGTTTTTCCTTGTCAACATATTTAGTATTATAATGTTAAATTTGTTAGCATGATCCCATCTTGAATAGATTAGTTTTTAGAGGGGCATACATTCTCTAACCTCATAAGAATACCTTTAATCCTACAATGGTAAACTTAGCAAATAACATAGTCCATAAAACTTTGGAATGATATATCTATTAAACAATATGCAACTTTAATGTGGAAACAAGAAAAAAAAGAAGTAAATATTTAAAAATATTAGCACCGATTGACCAGTTGTGAAAGCCTATTTCAATCAATAGTTAATAGTAGAAGCCTCAACACCTAGTTGAGAAAATAATAAACCAAAAATACATAAATGAAAAATTAAATAATTTTTTTAATATAAAAAACTTCTTTTTATAAAATAATGTCTATTATATATGCTAAGAGGTAAAAAAAAATGTGTGATTTGAAAATTGATTAGACAACCAACTAAAAATTAAATTTACAAAGAAAACAATGGAAAAAATATATTGACGTTCCCTTTGTAATAAGTTAATTTGTTGTTTAGATTTTTTTGATATTTGGACTAACCTATGAAATTTTGTAAGTTACTATGGTATGAACAAGGAAATTATTCCACTCATCTAGTTAATATCAATTATTGAATATCACCACTCGTGGTTTTGTTATTATTATTATTTAGTCTCTAGTATTCCCCTACACAACCATACAATCATTATGTTACAAATAAAATGACTTGAGCCACTTCACAATTTCATTGGAAGTCATGTAGATCTCTCATTCTTTGTAACATGAACTAAATCAAGGTATATATATCTCCATTCAACTTTGTTTGGAAGTTGAAACACTTGTTACAACTTACAAAGGAATTTGTAACCAATGCTGCCAAAATACTATTTGGTATGTTAATGTTGATAGAGGAGTTTACATACCCATGGTTGGTGTTAATAGTATTTTTATAACTAGCTTAAGATTTTATTTTTTGATATTAAAAAAAATAAAAATGGGTCACTTTCTGAATGGAATAAACTAGTGACAAAGTCACTAAGAATTGAAAAAACAACTAACAAATCATAGAAGCAACAAAGCTCACTTACAACCCATATTCAATATCAAAAACATTAGCTGCCCAAAAGGACCCTTGAATATTTGCAACCTCCTTGTAAGAAAAAAACAAAAAACAAAATGGAAATAGGCCCAACGAGGGGGAACTTCAAAAACTAGGGAGATGCCACAATCTCCAATTCTAGATGTGTTGAATCCCACATCCTTTCACTTCAAAATTTCCATAATCAAATCCACTTTTACTAAAGCCACACTAGTAGAGAACCCACAAAAAATAAACAACCTTCTACAAAGAAACACTAGATAGGGAAAAAGAAAACCCATGCATCATTAGAGGGTGAAACCCCCTCATCTTGACAACTTTCTAGAAAAGAATCTCCCAAAACACTATGGATAAAATACCCCATATTACTAGATTGACCCTCTTGCTGGAATAATTGATAAACCTCACAAGGAGTTCCTCAACTATACTAGGATAATATCCCTTCTCCTCAATAGGTTGAATCTTTACCTCAATAAGTGTAGTAGAGGATAGATCTTACCCCATAAAAGTCTAGGGATAGAATCAAGTAGCCTCACAAATACCATTGTAATGAGAATAGAAAAGTCAACCATCACCCACCTCCTCACACCAATAATCATCTTCCTATATAAGATTAGTTGTAACCTCAACATAAAGTTGGAAAGACAACAACAAAGGAAAAATATAGCTATCCCACATAACAACATCTTTCTAAAAACACACCTTAATATAGATAGACTTCAGCTTCATAGAAGCTAGACTAGAAAAACCAAAACCTTCAAACACATCTTTCAAGAAGAACAAGGGGTAGATAGGATCTGTTGAAAAAAATCCAACTAGTGAACTTCCAAACAAAAGAAAGAGGTGAAACCACCAGTAGGTATTAACCACATCAAAGTATGAGTCAAAATCCCCCTTGATAGAATGTGTTGGAATTACAAATGGGAAACATATACTTCTATGAGTGTGAGCGGTTGGGGGGGGCGGGGGGGGGGGGGGGGGGTGGGGGGGGGGGGGGGTGCGAGGGGTGAATTAGAAGTCCTAATACTTAACCAATAAAACATTAACGTATTGAAATAACATGTAAAGTAAATGCACCCACATAAACATTTGACACCATATACGATTACCTAGAAACCCTCCAATGAGAAGGTAAAACTAGGGTGGGGATGACACCCACAACTTTTACTACTAAAGCAATAAAGTGTAACTTGTTAAGGTTAGAAAGATTGACCATGAAACATGATATGCCTTGTGAAAGGCTTGCCCTATTAAAGGCTTACAAGAGAATGTTAAGTCCCACCCTGTTAAAGTATTTCACACCTTGCTAGAAGTGTACCTATTTAAAGGATTTCTGAACATTCACTTGGAATGTCACCCTCTTAAACGATTTCACTATGAATATTAAGTCAACCTTAGTCCAAAGGATTTCACATTGCTGATATAGTTGTTAGAAAGTAACAGTAGAATGTTTGATCTGATCACTTACAACTTTGTCTTGCTGATTTTAGATCTCTTTTCTATCATGCTTGATCATTTTTTATTTGATATGTAAATGCTATATCCTTGATCCTCTATTGTGTAAACTAGTTCTATAATTATTTCATTCTTTTAAAGTCACCTTGAATATTTTCTAATCAATTCACCCTTTTTCTCCCTTCTATTCTTTGCTTGCATACTATTCATTACCACTTGAATTATGGGGCTTTGTCTTCCTTATAAAGACTTTGGTGGCATTAGGGTTAGGCATGAATCTACAGCTAAGATTCATGCATTTTGCTACTTAATCTTTCCAATTTTTTGATTGGTTGCATGTTGATTCCATTAGTCAGCATAAAAATGGTTTACATAGTTGTTTGTGCCATCATAAACAACTAGGTCCAATCTATGTTACTGAACACTTGAAAATACTGATGCTTGGCACTTACTATAATTCTATCTAACTCAGCACCTGAACTTGCTCAGTATCAACTATTTGCTTAGCACTTGAATCACTCGGCATGGTCTATTTTCTCAGCACTTGAGTGACTCGACACATGAGTGACTTGGCACTCATTGCATACATATTATACTCAGCATGTGTTACTAGCTCAGCATGAACTTGGTAAATATCTTAAGTATGTTGGCATTCAATTATCAAAACCAATCTAAGATCAATAATCTCCCCTTTAACATGAGTGTCAAAAACACTTAATTGTACATAACAAATCTAATCTTCTCAAGTATAATACATTCACAGTTTGACATACATAGAAAACTTCAAAATTTCCAAAATTCTATAATAGACTATATACCTCAAAATTTTGTAACTCCCCCTAAGTTAATGTGCCTATTCTGTATCCAAAATCTCTTCTCTTCTCTAAGCAGATTTGCCTCTTGCTAATACTCTTTGTTGAAAAATACTAATACTCTTTATCTATCTGATATACTCGATTTTTGCTCTTTTGCTATTTGCTCCCGCTTTGTTTTTTCTCTCCCCTTTTGTGTTATCTCCCTCTTATTCTTTATCCCCCCTTGCACATTTGTCTCCCACTTTACTCTTTTATTATCTCCCCCTTTTTTGACACTAATGTCAAAGGGTCTATACACTGATTGTGTATTTGTCAAAAAAAATCTTATGGACTTCCATTACAATCTTCAAAGCAGCATCATAGTTGTCTAATGTAACATCTAAGGAATTTATATGGATGGTTGTCTTTGTAACAAGGTGAACTAGTCCATCTAATGTTGAAAGATTAGGTTCTTTCTTTAACACTATTTCTGCATATGCTAGTTCCTTTTGGAGTATTTCCATATGAGGTGTAAGAGAGGCTTACATATTAATCAACTTGGCTCGTATGTTAGCCTCTTCTACTGTTAACACAGCTAGTTGAATTTGTGTGTGAAGCACTAAGTGAAAATGCTTATCACTCTGAGTTGGGTTTTGGGGTAATTGCATACCTAATACCTTCAGGTTTCTTTCTAGGCTCAAAATCCTACAGCTTGTCTTGATGTAGGAGCATCCTGGGTTGCCTTGTTATCCTACTCATTTTATTCATTCTACCAGTTGATGCTGAGTTGCTAGTTTTTAGTTGATGCTGAGTTGCTAGTTTTCAGTTAATGTCGAGTTTCTAGTTTCTAGTTGATGTCGAGTTGCCCATTTCTAGTTGATGTCGAGTTGCCAATTGATGCTGAGTTGCCAATTTCTAGTTGATGCCCAGTTGCCAATTTCAAGTTGATACTGAGTTGCTAGTTTCTAGTTGATGCCAAGTGCTAGTTTCTAGTTGATGCCGAGTGCTAATTTTTGCACATGATTTGTACGAGCTGACTTGCAAGATTTGTTTTGATCATGAAATTTATGTTAAGATCTTTTCTTGGGATGTGTCCAGACCATTATTGAGTCAGTCCTCCTGTTATGTAATGTTCTAGAATAATTTGTAAACCATTTTGGAAAGTATATATAGAGTGTTTAGGCTTAGAGTTAGGAAAGTTTTAAAGGGTAGATTGGAAAGAAGAACTAAAAATGCAAATTTGTAGTTGGATCATTGAATGTGAATGTATTTGTAATTGGTCATAACCCAGAAGGCCTTACAGTTGGGCATGCATGAAGATGTTTTGATGAATCAATAAAAGTATTTCATGCTTCTTCCTCCTTTGGTTGTTGTTCCTTGTGTTTTCTTTCATTGGGTTAACTCTTGCAAGGTGGTTTGGATAGCTGGGTGAGCCTTTGGCCCTAGTTATTCACCCCTCTTCACTTGATTTAGTTGGTATCAGAGCTTGAGGTTCATTCTTATGGAGATTGGATCATGTAGAATCCTAATTCAGATTTAGTTGTAGGGTTTTAGATCTATGGATTTGACCTATAACTTGTAGATGGTTACAATCTTGCAGGAACCTAATTTGTAAAGATGGTTCATGGTAGAGGAAATAATGTTGATAAGGCAATATTGGATCAGTTGAGACAAATTGCAGCCATATTAGATGCTATGGAGACAACCCATAGGAGAGGAGCACATCTTGAAGATGTAAGTGATGATGAAGTAGTAGCAACAAACCATAATCCAAAACCTAAAGAAAAACAAGATGAGGAAAGATTGTTACAAGTGTTTTCTAGAAAAAATTCAAAGTTTGTTGTAGAAGTTATTCCTTATGATGGATAATTGGATACCAATGCTATGTTGAATTGGATCTTTGATATGGAGAAGTTATTTAAGTATGAAAGCACTCTTGATAATAGAAAGGTGAAGATTGCAGTTAGCAGGCTAAAAGGTCATGCTTTATTATGGTGGGAGCATTTACAAACTGATAGAAAAAGGAGAGGAAAGGAGAAGATTAGAACATGGCCAAAGATGATGAACAAGGTAAAGAAAAAATTCTTCCCTCCTGATTACCAAGTTAGCTTGTTGAGAAAGATGCAAAATTTGAAACAAAAGAACATGACTGTGAACGAATATACTGAGGAATTCTATAGATTGGATATTAGATCTGGACATGTGGATGATGATGTTGAGAAAATTGCAAGGTACATTAATGGATTGAGATTTGAAATACAAGATAAAATAAGTTTTGTGAAGTTGGAAAGTGTAGAAGAAGCATATCAATATGCCTTGAAAGTTGAGGAGATCTTGACAAAGAAGCATGAACAAAGACAAAGAGGTAGAGATGGTAGATTCTAGAGAGGCATAGGTAGATCTTGTGGTGAAGGTGGCAAATTTGACAATTTTATGCAAGTTAAAGGCAAATCTGAATGGAAGAATGATAACAAAGATAAGACTAAGTGGAAAGGTGGTAGTTCATACCAACAAGGTATTGGATCTTACTGAGGAAGAGGTAATTTTTATTCTAGGGGTGGATTTCATGGTAATTGTTTCAAATGTGGTAAAGAGGGACATAGATCTTTTGAATGTAGATCTTCTGAAAGTGGTCAGAATAATAGAAATGTTGTGATTCAAGAAGATATTGAGAGTTCACCAAGTGGACTTGAGACTGGAGAAAATTTGATGGTGAGAAGAACCTTATGTAATAAGGGAAGTGATGAGGAACCTATTTTAAGGAGAAGTCATAGAATAATAGAAATGTTGTGATTCAAGAAGACATTGAGAGTTCACCAAGTGGACTTGAGACTAGAGAAAATTTGATGGTGAGAAGAACCTTATGTAATAAAGGAAGTGATGAGGAACCTATTTTAAGGAGAAGTCTTTTCAAGAAAAGATGTACGATGGTTGGAAAATGTTGCAAAGTGATCATTGACAGTGGAAGTTATACAAATTTGGCATTAGAAGAGCTGGTTACCAAGTTGTAGTTGCAGAGGCTGAAACATCCCAAACCTTATCATGTTTCATGGATCAAAGATGAGCATAAGATATTGGTAAGTGAGCAATGCCTTGTGAAGTTCAAAATTGGACATTACTTTGATGAAGTTTTCTATGATATTATGCCCACGAATTGTTGTCATATTTTGTTGGGTAGACCTTGGAAACATGATAGACATGTTGTACATGATGGAAGATTGAATCAATATACTCTTTTGGTAAATGGGAAGAAATGAACACTGTTGCCTATGATTGAAAGTCCAGATGAAGTCAATTGCACTGCTATAAAAAATTTCATGGTTAATGGAAAAAAATTTAAAAATGACATGAAGAGGAATTAGGTTTGTTTTTCTATAATTCCAAGAAAACTAAGTTTTTTTAATAAAGACAGAGTGCCAGAAAATGGTATTAACTAAGTGCCAATCAGTGGTGACCGAATAACAGATGGTAGTATTGACCGAATGCTAGAAGAAATTGTAGAGTTGTTGAATGAGTATAAAGATATTATGGTTGATGATATTCTTAATGGTTTGTCTCCAATAAGAAGTATAAGTCATTGTATGGATCTGATTCCTGGAGCTACTTTTCCAAACAAAGAACCATATAGATTGACATCTATAGAGAATGAAGAACTTAATAGACAAGTGCATGAGTTGTTGTAGAAAGGTTTGATTAGAGAAAGCTTGAGTCCATTTGTTGTACCTACTATATTAGTACCTCAACAAAATAGAGAATGGAGAATGTGTACTGATTCCAGAGCCATTAGCAAGTTAATAGTGAAATATAGGTTTCCTATGCCAAGGATGGATGATAGAGTGGATTGTTTGACTGGAGCAAAGTATTTTACCAAGATTGATTTGAAGAGTGGCTATCATTAGATCAGAATTAGAGAAGGTGATGAATGGAAGACTGCTTTCAAGACAAAAGATGGTTTGTATGAATGGTTGGTTATTCCTTTTGGTTTGACTAATGCACCTAGTACTTTCATGAGGTTGATGAATGAAGTTATGAAAAGATTTTTGGGCAAGTTTGTGATTATTTATTTGGATGATATTCTGATATTCAGTAAGAATAAGGAAGAACATCTTGAGCATATTAAACAAGTATTGCAGAGGTTGAAAGAGGAAATTTTTTTGAATAATCTGAAAAAATGTTCTTTTATACAAGAGGATATTGTGTATTTGGGATTTGTGATTTCAGTTGATGGATTGAAGATGGATCCTGAGAAGGTTAAATCAATTTTGGAATGGCCTACACCTCAGAATGTGAGTGAGGTAAGATCATTTCATGGTTTGGCTAGTTTTTATAGAAATTTTATAAAGAATTTCATTGTTGTTTGTAATGGTATGATTGAGACAATGAGGAGAGATAAAAAGGAATTCAAGTGGACAGATGGAGCTATTAAGAGTTTTGAGACTTTGAAACAGAAGGTTGTTGAATTACTTGTATTGGATTTGCCTAATTTCAACAAAGTATTTCAAGTTGAATGTGATGCAAGTGGTAATGCAATAGGAGCTATATTAAGTCAAGAAGGTAAGCTTATTGCTTTTCTTAGTGAAAAAATTGAATGATGCTAAAGGAATTATTTTGTGTATGATCAAGAATTTTATGCTATTGTTCAACCATTTAAGAAGTGGAGACATTATTTGATGCCTAAGGAGTTTGTGTTGTTTATTGATCATAAAGATTTACATTACTTGGGAAGTCAACATAAATTGAATCAAAGGCATATGAAGTGGGTTGAGTATTTGTAAAGTTTTACATTTTTTATTAAGTATAAGAGTGGAGTTACTAATGGAATTGTTGATGCATTGAGTATAAGACATTCTTTGTTGACTAAAATGAAGGTTGAAGTTCTTGGTTTTGATGAAATGAAAGAGTTGTATGATGTCGATCCTAATTTTTTTGAGGTGTGGAGAGAGTGTGGAGTACCAAATCTAACAGATCACATAAGTAAGTATGATGAGTATTTCATTCAAGAAGGTATGTTGTTCAAAGGTATTCAAGTGTGTATTCCTAGAAGTTCTATGAGTTGAATCTCATTAAGGAAAAGCATAGTGGTAGACTGGCGAGACATTTTGGAACTGATAAGACATTGAGTTTGCTAAAAGAGAACTATTATTGGCCACAAATACATAAAGATGTTCATAAATTTGTAAAGAGTTGTGGAGTTTGTCAAGTTGCAAAAGGGGTGACTCAAAATATTGGTTTGTATACACCAATTACTCTTCCTGAGAAACCTTGGACTGACATCAGTATGGTTTTTGTTCTTGGATTACCTAAGATAGTGAAGGGGTATGATTCCATATTTCTTGTAGTGGAAATTTTTTCTAAGATGGCTTATTTCATACCATGTAAGAAGACATTAGGTGCTGAGCATGTTGCTGAAATTTTCTTTAAAGAGATTGTAAGATTGCATGGATTACCAAGAAGCATTATTTCTGACAAAGACAATAAGTTTGTTGGTTCTTTTTGGAAGACTTTGTGGAAGAAGATGGGTACTGAGTTGAAGTTTAGTTCTACATTCCATCCACAAACAGATGGATAGATGAAGGTTGTGAATAGAAGCTTGGGCAATTTGCTAAGATATTTAGTTGGGAATAAGCCAAGTAATTGGGAGATGGGGCTGGCACAAGCTGAATTTGCATTTAATAATTCTGTGAATAGGAGTAAAGGGAAGACACCTTTTGAGATTGTCACTGAAATGCATATTAGAGGTATATCAGATTTGAGAGACGTTGTTGGTGAAGAAAAGAGAAGCACTGTAGGAGAAGAATTTGCTGATTTTATAGAGTATTTGCATAAGGAAGTGAAGTTGATGTTGGAACAAAGTAATCTGAAGTATAAGGAGAATGCTGATCAATCTAGAAGACACCATGATTTTCAAATTGGTGATGAGGTGATGGTTCATCTAAAGAAAGGAAGACTCCCAATTGGAACATATAGTAAGTTGAAAATGAAGAAATTTAGACCTTGTAAGATCTTGAAGAAGTTTGACAATGGTAATGCTTATGAAGTTGAGTTACCTAATGATACGGATATATCTCCTATATTCAATATTTTTAATTTGTATAATTATCATGAGTCAGAGGATGAAGTTTTTGTATCAAATGATTATACTAAGAAGAAGATTGAAGAAGTTGAATAGATATTGGATCAGAGAGTTAGCAAGAGCACAAGAGGAAAAAATTACTATGAATATTTGGTGAAGAGGGAGAACATACCCATTGGATTTGCTTCATGGATTTCTCAATTTGAGTTAGATTCAGCTCAGGTTGGAATGTCTCAATGATTTAGGAGAATCATTTCTTTCAACATTGATTGTTTGATGTAGGGGCATCCTGGGTTGCCTTGTTATCCTACTCATTTTGTTCATTTTGCTAGTTGATGCTGAGTTGCCAGTTTCTAGTTGATGTCGAGTTGCCAGTTTCTAGTTGATGCCAAGTTGCTAGTTTCTAGTTAATGCCAAGTTGCCAGTTTCTAGTTGATGTTGAGTTGCCAATTTCTACTTGGTGCCAAGTTGCCAGTTTCCAGTTAATGTTGAGTTTCTAGTTGATGTCAAGTTGCCAGTTTCTAGTTGATGTTGAGTTGCGTGTTTCCAGTTGATGCTAAGTTGCTAGTTTCTAGTTGATGTTGAGTGCTAGTTTCTAGTTGATGTTGAGTGCCAATTTCCAGTTAATGCTGAGTGCCAATTTTCTAATATGTGCCAAGTTGCCCAATGTATGTTGAGTGTCAGTATTTGGACATGATTTTTGCAAGCTGACTTGCGAGATTTATTTTGATCATGACATTTATGTCAAGATATTTTCTTGGGATGTGTCTATACCATTGTTGGGTTAGCCCTCCTATTATGTAATGTTCTAGAATAATTTTTAAGCCATTTTGGAAAGTATATATAGAGTGTTTAGGCTTAGAGTTAGGTAAGCTTTTAAGGGTAGATTGGAGAGCAAAACTGAAAGTGTAAATTTGCATTTGGATCATTGAATGTGAATGTATTTTTAATTGGCCGTAACCTAGAAGACCTTATAGCTGGGCATGTATGAAGATGTTTTGATGAATCAATAAAAGTATTTCATGCTTCTTCCTCCTTTGGTTGTTGTTCCTTGTGTTTTCTTCCATTGGGTTAACTCTTGCAGGGTTGTTTAGATAGCTGGGTGAGCTTGTGGCCCTAGTTATTTGTCTCTTTGGGCAGATTGGAGAGTAGAACTAAAAGTGTGGATTTGCAGTTGGATCATTGAATGCGAATGTATTTACATAATTGGCTATAACCCAGAAGGCCTTACAAATGGGCATGTATGAAGATGTTTTGATGAATCAATAAAAGTATTTCACACTTATTCCTCTTTTGGTTGTTATTCCTTGTGTTTTCTTCTATTGGGTTAACTCTTGTAGGGTGGTTTGGATAGCTAGTTAAGCCTTTGGCCCAAGTTATTCATCTCTTTTCTTGCATCATGTCTCTTGTGTGAAGAGTGTGGGATCACACAATTTTGTATACAATGAGAATATGTTCTCAAGTACCTTCTTCATTTTCTCAATTTTGGTAGCCAAGTAAACTTGTGATAGTACTATTTCACCAAATATTTTCTCATTAACTTTCTGTTGAAATTTCCTTTCAAACCATTCCATAAGTTTAGCATTAGTATCCTAGTCTTCGTTAGTCACCTGTTCCACAATTTCTAATAGTTGCTCTAATATGGGCTTGGATTCTTCAGGTGTTTGCAAGCTAAAGGCATTCAAAAAGATGTCTTTGATATCTTGAAGTGATTGCCTCTGTTTGTACTCCTTTTGGAGTACTTCTTGTTGTTTCTTTCTTTCTAAGGCTTCTTGCATCAAACCAATTACTCTAGTGTTATGGTTGCATAATCAAATGTAGTTATCACTATCTCTTCATCTAAAAGTGCATCACCATAGCGAAATAACTTGGCAACCTTGGATGAGCTGGAGTGTGGTGCTGAAATTTGTAGTGGCATTGCATCAGTACTTGGCCTCTGAAGGAATTTTGTAGGAGAGCTAGATGTTGGTAAATTTACCAATGTTTGTATGAGTTCTTGCTCCTTCTCCTTTGTTATGTCCTTTTCTTCAATTCTGCTTTGGTCAATAGAAATTATTTGACCTACTCCTTGTATTTTTGTATCAGGTATAAATACCTCTATCTTGTTTGTGCTTCTGAATTTTTCTCCACTTCTCAAGCAGTCTAAATTTGTTGTTCAACCATGACAACTTTTATAGTAGTGTCAAGCTTTGTAGATGTATCATCTATTGTTTGCACTAGAGGTTAACCACTAGTAGCTAATGGGATGATAGAAGGTGGTTCTTGTGTATTCACCTTATGCCTAGTAATATTAGCAACTACTTTTTGACGTTCATCCACACTAACCAACACAGGGTTCTCACATGATCATTCATTATTATGGTTTCTATAGGTGTGCTTTTTTCATGTGGAGGGTTCATAGCTAGAATTTTTGTGTTTTCCACACTTTATTTTATTTTCTACTCTTCAGTTGTTGCCTTTTCTACTATTTTCTCTCGAGTCGCCTCCATAGTGGTATCCTCTTTTTCCTTTTTTGTCTTCTCTTCCTTATCTTCCTCTTATTCTTCATTATTTCTTCCCTCAAATGGATCCTCTTCTCCTTCTTTGATTGTTTTCAATCCATATATTAATATGAACTTCCACATTAGAGTGGATTTCTTCACAATGTCTTCAATGTTGTTCTGTAGAATGTTGAATGCCTTGTATTTTGGTGCAAATATGTTACCATATTTCTTATTAGCCTTGGAAATTTGTCCTCTTGTTAAATCAGGCATCACTTGGGCTAATGTTGTTTCTCTTATTTCTTTTTCAACATTTGAGCAATGATGCCACTTATTCTCCACAATTTTATAAAATTCCTTTGGCATTGTATTATCTATTTTAAGAGGAGCGTTCTTGAATTTTTCCATCATGGCATATACTAACTCTTCTATCATATTTGGGTCTTCTCTACTAGGTTTTCAAAATTAATACTTTTCAATCATGTTAAGTTTGCATTACCTTTAATATTGTAACAAATATTTTCAAGATAAGATTTAGGTGTATGACTTACCACTCTAAACTGACTTGTGTCCTTAGAACCTATCTTCTCATCATCAGTATTAGGCTATGAAATATATTTTCTCCTTTTTTTCTTTTGCACTAAGCTCTTTTGTTCAGTTGCTTTTGTTTTCTTCTTTTCCTGTTCTTTTTCTTTTTGTGTAGTGGCCCTTATGCTAGCCCTTGTTGTTGGAGTAGTAGGCTTTATTATACTTGGTTTGGTAGCCCTTTTTTTCTCTTTAGGTTTGGCTGCAGGCTGTGCCTTAGCCTTCGTTTTCTTAGGTTTTGACTTTGCTAGTGCTTCCTTAGATTCTTCTTCCTTGGCACCCTCTTCTTCTTGGTCTTCAACCATGCCTTAGGTTAAAGCAAGAGGTCCTTGACCTTGCACCTCTTATTCCTCTTCATCTTCTTCATCATCTTTTTCATCATCATCTCTTGCACCTTCTCCAAACATAGCCTTAAGTTTCCTCACCATTTTATCCCTTTTTTTCAAAGTTGAAGTTGTCTTAAGTTCCATCTCAACCTTTGACTTCACAACATCATAGTTACCAAATATTTTGGCATTCTTGTCAACTTCTTTAGCAAGAAGTGTAGTGATAGTAGTTGAGGCTTCATCAACATTAATTTCATATCCTAGAGGCCTTAGCCATCTAACTCTAGGTATTGCAGCTTGGATTTAAGTGTAATCAATATCTATAAGGAAACATATATCATTGTAGTGTTGGTCAACTAAGGAAACAAGAATCCTTAACCTTTGCTTCATACACTTTTTAAAGTCTTTAAAGTAACTTGTCATTACTAATTCAAAATTCTCTCCCATTTTTTCAAAATACACATTTATTTGAATAGCAATTGACCTATTGGTATTCCATCCTATTTTGCCAAAAGATGGGAACTCATTTTATACATAGAAGAGTATGCATACCAATATTGATTCAAATTTACAATGAGAACTTTCTGGCTTTCTTATGGCTCCTAGGTTCTCAAATTATCTATTGCATTTGTAGTTCTGGAAGATCATAGGTATGATCTTTCTTAACAATCTTATAGCCAACATCTATTGGTATGCATGGAACACTATTTAAACTGCTTGATTAATAGAATTTATGAGATATGACCCTTATAGTAATATCAAGAAGTGGATTTATTACTATGTCAATGGTAATTCCATGCTTCTTCCATTTACCTCCAATTTTTTTCTTAATTACTTCTTAAGAGTCACTCCTAAGGGTCTTGGGCCGATCTAGGGTTGGATAACTAGTAACACTATGCACAATTTCCTTTATAATTTTAATAGATCCTCCTTCTAACCATGGAAATCAATCATGTATTCTATTTAGAACTATTTTGATCCATTCAATTTTGAAAATAGTTGGGAATTCTAGGGTAGGGGTTAAGCCCTTCCTCTCTACAATTTTGAATTCTTCCTTCAACACTCCATTTTCACATAGTTTTTCATAAGCCTATCTAATTTCTATGTCTCCAATCCCTCCTACCTTGTAGTTATAACACTTCCTTACATCCTTTATCATTATTACCTTAGGTAGAATCATAGATGGTGTGCCTGGAGGGTCCTATTTTTAGGAAATCTCTGGTATGGCCTTGAAATTAGGTTGTTTAACCTCATTGCTAACTAGTTGGACCTCAAAAGTCTCTTTCTCCTTTACATTCTTTGAACTAGATGCTATTTTGTGAGCTAGGGTTTAACAAATATGAAATTGCGTAGCTTGATAGATGAAGAATACCTTTAAAATTGATGAACTGATGCTTGATCTTCACTATGATCTATGCAAATGCTTCAATCTAGCATGTGAATCGATTCTTCTCTGTGTTCACTCTTGCTCTAAATTTGTAATGACAAAAAATAGGTGAAAATCAACCTTATACCCTTCAAAGCATTGCATTTATTGCATGGTGCATGTACAACTATAAACTCAACTTCAATATGATTTTCATTTTACTTAGCATCCATAGAAATTTTAACTTCACTTAGTAGCTATTGGTATTACGTTTACTTGGAAATGATTACTGACTCCACTCCAACTGGCTTTGGCTGTTAACTTGACACTTACTAGTATTTTACTCAGCATCTGAAGAGGACATTTCACACTTGGCTGTAATGTGAAAACTTGAAGGTTTAACCTTAGAATTTCATCATTGACTTGCATCTTTATTTATGCTAATATATCCTTTTTAGTATTAACTTCTTTTGGAATTGATGTATGATAAAACATTTAAATATCAGTCCCATATACCTCCTTTTGCTTAGTATGTTGAGGTGTGACCACTTGACCTATTAGGTGAAGTGATCCCTCCATTTGATGTGTTGCCTCCATCTCTTTTCTTAAATGTTTTGTTCATCTCTCCTCTAGTGTGTTCAACATCTACCATGCTTTTTCCTTTGTTGAACTCAGAATTAGGTGCCTTTGACTTGTTGGGCAATGCTTGCTGATATGACCAGTCTTCAAATAGCTAAAGCATGTAGTTTGACTCAACCATCTGTTGTAGTTACCACTGAAGTTTGTTCTTATGCAATTCTTAGGGATTTTTCCATACTCTTGACAATAATGACAACTTTTCCTAGTATTGTAATCCCAATTATAGAAGTTTCCATGACAACATTCTTGTTAGGATTAAACCACAGACAGAAATAAAAACTACATGCATATATAACCAATAACAATAAAATAATAGATCACACAGAAATGAACACAAGGCAGCAAGATTTAATGTGGTTCACCCAATTCCTAGGCTACGTCCACCAAACAAAAAGTTCAATCTTATTACAATCCAATGATTACAACCTAATTACAATTCGTAATCCCTTATAGCTCAATACCACCACAAGAACCAATTTTGCATCACAGCATAATGAAAAAAATAACTAACCCTAAACCCTTTTATACAAGTATTTTATGCCATTTTAGGGTTATAATTAATAATTACATGTTGGCCCAAAATCTTGATAAAATAGGGTCCAAATCATGGAGTATGTATAGTACTTTCCTGATTAGTCACCACAATCTAACAATCTCCCACTTGGGGACTGATCAAGCTCCACACTAAACAAAAATCTCCCACTTGGAGAAGATCTTGTAGCAATAACACTACCACATGGGGCTCCCAATGGATCAAACCACTGTGGAATCTATTGTTCTTTTATTCATGTTCAGTCTAGAAGACCAATCGAAGCTGAAGAGGAGTTTAACTTCTCCCTTGTTACAACCTTTGTCAACATATCTATTGGATTTTCATTTGTATGTATCTTCTCTAGCTTTAACTATCCATCGTCCAAAATTGACCGAATGAAATGGTACTGCAACTGTATGTGTTTGGTCTTAGAATGCATAGCTGAATTCTTGGAAAGATGAATGGCACTCTGACTATCTATGAACAAATAATTATCCTTCTGAGGATGTCCCAATTCTTCCAAGAAGAACTAAAGCCATATCATCTCCTTGGCTACCTCTATAGTAGCAACATACTCTACCTTTGTAGTGGATAGAGCATTAATCTTCTATAACCTAGAAACCCAGCTCATGGCTGCCCCACCAATAATAAAGACAAAACCTATAGTACTATGCTTGGTATCAATATCCCCTGCCAAATTTGAGTTGACATAGCCCTAAAAATTAGTAGTAGAGCCCCAAAAGTGTAAAAAATTATTGGATGTGCCTCTCAAATATCTGAGAATCCATTTGACTGCATTCCAATGCTCAATTCCTAGATGACTCATATACCTGCTAACGACTCCCACTACATGTGCAATATCTTGCCTAGTGCATAGCATAGCATACTTGAAGCTTCCTACAATTGAAGCATAGGGTACCTTGGAAATCTTATCCTCCTCTTCCTGTGTCTTAGGACATATCTCCTTAGTCAATTTCAAATGACCAGGTAAAGGTGTGTTGATCGCTTTAGCATTCTCCATAGAGAAACGTTGCAACACCTTCTCAACATAATCACCCTGAGATAGCGTCAATGTTCTATTTTTCCTATCTCTAGAAATCTTTATAACAAGGATTTTTTTTGCTGCCCCCAAATCCTTTATAGAAAATGCATGTGCTAACTGGCGTTTTAGCCCCTTAATATGATCCATGTTAGACCCAACTACAAGCATATCATCAACATATAAACATAAAATAATGTACCTATTATCATCCAACCTCTTAAATTAAACACAGTAATCTGAATGACACCTATTATATCCATGCTCATGCATAAAACTATCAAATTTTAGATACAATTGCTGAGGTGTTTGCTTCAAGCCATATAAACTTTTCTTCAATTTGCACACTAAGTTCTCCTTACCTTTGACCTCAAAACCTTGTGGCTAAGCCATATATATTTCTTCATCCAAATAAACATAAAGAAAGGTTGTTTTAACATCAAACTACTCTAAATTAAAATCTTAAATAGCCACAAGACTTAAAACAGTACAGATAGAAGTCATTTTAACAACAAGAGAAAATATTTCATCAAAATCAATTCCCTTTTTCTATGCAAACCCTTTTACAACTAACCTAGATTTAAATCTTTTCTTATCTACTTCCTCTTCTTTCAACTTGTAAACTCACTTATTTTATAAAGCCTTTTTACCTGCAGGCAACTTGCATAAATCCCATTTCTTATTCTTCAGCAAAGAGTCCATTTTATCTTTCATTGTACACCCCACTGAATCTTAGTATCCACCTACACAGCTTCATCATAACTTTCAGGTTTACCAACATCAGTAAGTAAAATAGAATACAAAGAGGGAGAAAATCTTTGTTGAGGTCTAATTTTCCTTGTTGACCATCTAACATTCACTAGTGTGTTTCGTATTTGTTGTTGTGGTTGTTGTACATCATGAGGAATGACTAGAACATCAGCTTTTGGAGTATCATCCAGCACTACATAATAATCTTCTTTCTTCTCATGTTGCTGCAACAAATCTTTGTACAACACTTTCTCATTGAATATGACATCCCTACTTCTTACAATTTTTTGATTTTAAAAATCCCAAAGCCTATAACCAAATTCACCAATGCCATATCCAACAAATACACATTTCTTTTGACTTTGCTTCTAGCTTGGTTCTATTTTCAGAATGTATGTAAGCAAATTCTTCACAACCGAAGGTTTTGAGAAAAGAATAACTCACCTTCTATTAATCAAATATACAACACTATTAATCAAATATACAACACTATTGATAGCCTTTGTCCACATGTATAAGGGCAACTTAGCATGCAACCTCATGCTCCTTGTGCGCTCCATTATAGTCACGCTCATGCGTTCAGCCACTCCATTTTTTTGTGGAGCCCTTGGAATAATTTTCTATCTATGAATACCATTACTGGAGCAACAATCTTCAAATTCATGATTGCAATAGTCACCACCATTATAAGATCTAAGACATTTTAATTTCTTACCAATCTCATTCTCAACCAAGCATTTCCATTTCTTAAAAGTTTGAAATACATCAAATTCTTGTCTAAGGAAATAAACCCATACTTTTCTAGTTGCATCATCAATAAATGTAACATAATAATGAGAGCCACCAAGAAAAGATACTTTAGCTGGTCCCCATACATATGGATGCATAAGCTCTAATTTCTCCTTTTTGTTTTCCTTCCAAGTCTTTTCAAAACTAACTCTCTTTTATTTTCCATACACACAACTTTCATAGAAATCCATATTAACACATTTCAGACTTTGTAAAACTTTATTTGAATGAATTACTTTCATACATTTCTCACTCATGTTCCCAAGCCTATTGTGCCACAACACTATATTAGAATCTACAACAACTATTTGTTCTCCCTACTCAACTGCAACAATTGTTTCTGAACATTCATTTTTCTCTGAAACAATCAAAGTAGAAGGAACAATATGACCTGTGCAAAGATATAAGGTTCCTACTTTCGCACCTTTTGTTACTACAAGGGAACCTTTTGAAACCTTCCAATTTTTATCATTAAAAGTAACTACACAACCCTCATCACTGAGTTGCCCTGCTGAAATTAAATTCTTACTCAGCCTTGGAACATGTCTTACCTCATGTAGTAGCCAATGATTCCCATTCTACAACTTAATCTTAATTTTATCCTTTCCAAATATATTATAGGGTTCATTATCCTCCAAATAAACAAGCCCAAAATCCCCTTGGACATAATCAATGAAATAACCTCTATGAGGTGTAGCATGCAATGAAACACCAGAATCTAATACCCATGAATCATCAACAATTTCTAAAGATAGAAGCAAAGCATCCTCTTTAGATTTGTTACTTACCACATTTTCCTCCTTGTCTCCATCTGATTTATCTCCTTCATTTTTCTTTCGATTCCAACAATCTTTCTTTTTGTGCCCTGGTTTCCCATAGTACCAACAATCGTTTGGTCCTCTTGATTGAGACCTCTTCCCCTTTGACTTTCCTCTTGATTTCCCATGATTTACATAATTACTTCCTCTCTTAGTCATTCTACTCCTGCTTTGTGCTTTCAAAGCACTTCCTAATGTAGATCCACCTAAAGATTTCCTACGAGTTTCCTCACTTAAAATAACACTGATCCCATCATCATATTTTAGGGTACTAGATCCAGGAATAGAATTACTCATAGCCATTACCAAGCCGTTCCAACTTTCAGACAAAGAACACAAAATCAAGAGAGCCCTAATTTCTTCTTCAAAATTGATACCCATTGAAGATAACTCACTAGTAATAGTATTAAACTCATTTAAATGATCTACTACGAATCCACCTTCTTCCATTTTCATATTAAATAAATGCTTCATGAGAAATACCTTGTTTGAAGCAGAGGGCTTTTCATATAGTGTCGCTAGGGTTTTCATCAATTCTTCTGTCATCTTTGCTTTTGTAGTATTAAATGCCATTGATGGTGCTAGGTATAATTGAATGCTTCCAAGTGCCTTTGCTATCCAAAAGATCCCATTAATCATTTGACATAGTTCCCTAATTCTTGGTTTTTCCTTCCAACAGCTTCCATAAATCCTTCTGATATAGATAGTCTTCCATTTGCATCTTCCATAACTAGAAGTTCTTCCCATTAAACCTATCAACCCTCATCTTAACCTCATCTTCCATTGCTCCAACTCAACCATGAAACTTTCTTGTAGAGGATAACTGAAAAAACAACTAGGCTCTGATACCACTTGTTAGGATTAAACCATAGATAGAAATAAAAACTACATGCAAATATAACCAATAATAGAAAAATAATAGATCACATAGAAATTAACACATGACACTAATATTGAACATGGTTCACCCAATCCCTGGGCTACGTCCACCAAATAGCAAGTCTGATCTTATTACAATCCAATGATTACAACTTGATTACAATTTGTAATCCCTTACAGCTCAATACTGCTGCAAGAACCAATTTTGCATAACATCATAATGAAAAAAATACCTAACCTTAAACCCTTTTATACAAGTATTTTATGCCATTTTAGGGTTATAATTAATAAGTACATGTTAGCCCAAAATCTTGATAAAATAGGGCCCAATTTTATTTTTCTAGGGCGATGCCCTGAACCCCAAAGAATTATGGAGTATGTACAGTACTTTCTTGATTAGTCACCGCAATCTAACAATTCTTTTGTTGAATTTTTTGGTGACCATGTGGATTTGGATCTGCACTCAAAAGCTTTATGTCCATACTTCTAATAGTTGTAGTAGTAACCTTCAAATCTTGGTGCATGCATGGTTCTGGTCTTGCATTCATGTGCCTAATGGCCTTTCTTATTGTACTTGTCATAATAACCCATGATTTTAGGTTTGTCATGCTAATTTGTATTCTTGCTTCTGCACACATTAGCAATATGTCCCTTCATACCACAAAAATGATAGGTGTTTTGGAGTTCTTATCTTTGCCATTTCTTTCTTCACCGATCTTGGATGATTCTTCTTCTTTCGTTCTTGTATAGCCTAGTCCTAATGTATTATTGCTGGATCTAGGAGATTTCAATAGTTTCTCAAAGTACTTGATGGTTTCATTTGGCTTGTTGAAGCTTTCAACAATCTCTCTCTCTCTCTCTCTCTCTCTCTCTCTCTCTCTCTCTCTCTCTCTCTCTCTCTCTCTCTCTCTCTCTCTCTCTCTGTAATAATTTTATAGTTGTTCATTCTACAACTTCAATGTTGTTATCTCAATGTCTTTGACATTCAACTCATGATGAGTATTCATCATCTGAATTAGGGTATCCAATTGCATGTTGGAGATTCTAGCAAGCTTAGTTGACTTCTCTTCGAGTCTCTTTGCTAGGTTTCTCTTGTCTTCTATAATCATGACCTTGTCTTCAATGGCTCTCTTCTTTTGTTTAGTCACTTCACATAACATCATGGCTTGTGATTCTTGCTCAATCTTGAATTTTTTTTATCTCTTTTGCTTGTGCTCTATTTTTCTCCATTACATCTACAATTTCTACATCAAACTCATTTCAGTCTCCATTAGCAAAGAGCTTGGTGGTGTCAATCTCTTTGTATTGTGTGTCATTTTCTACAATGGCTATTTCTTTCCTTCTCTTTAAGGACTTCCTTAACTCCTCTCTAGCTTCATCCAATGAATGTAGAATGAGCTAGATTTCAATTCCTTGATTTTCAACAATCTTTCCTAAATTGTAGACCTCCATCTCAAGATATTTTCTCTAAGTTGTAAGGCTTCTCCTGATGAGAACTCATATCTAATACCAATTGTTGGAATTAAAAATGGGGAACATATACTTCTGAGGAGGGGGGGTGGGGGTGGGTGGGTGGTTGAATCAGAAGTCCTAATCTTTAACCAATAAAACTTTCAATTTAAAACAATGCATGCATTAACATATTGAAATAACATGTAGAGTAAATGCATCCACATTAATACTTGACACTAGATATGATTACCCATAAACCCTCCAATGAGAAGGTAAAACTGAGGTGGGGATGACACCCACAACTTTTACTATTGCAAAAATAAAGTGTAACTTGTTAAAGTTACAAAGTTTGACTATGAAATTTCATCGACCTATGAAAGGCCTGCCTTGTTAAAGGCATACAAGAGGCTATTAAGTCCCACCCTATTAAAGGATTTCACTATGAATATTATGTCAAACTTAGTCTTAAGGATTTCACTTTGCTAATACAATTGTTAGAAAGTAATAGTAAAATATTTATTCTAATAGCTTACAACTTTGTCTTACTGATTTTAGATCTCTTTTTTGTCCTTCTTGATCCCATTTGATTTGATATCTAAATGTTGTATCCTCGATCCTTTGTTTCATAAACTAGTTCTGCAATTCTTTCATTCTTTCTAAGTCACCTTGAATGTTTTCTAATCAATTTATCCCTTTTCTCCCTTCTATTCTTCACTCGCATACTATTCATTACCACTTGAATTATGAGGCTTTGTATTCCTTATAAAGACTTTGGTGGCTTAGGGTTAGGTATGAATCTATGATAGATATTCATGCATTTTTCCGCTTAATCTTTCCAATTTTCTAATTGGTTGTATGTTGATTGCATATGGAATCCAAATATATTCGTCCTTATCTTCAAAGCTTCGAGGTCTATCCATAAGTCGGCATAAAAATAGTTCACATAGTTGTTTGTGCCATCACAAAAGACTAGGTCCAATCTATGTTACTCAACACTTGATAATACTGATGCTCAACACTCACTATAATTCTGTCTAACTCAACACCTAAACTTTCTCAGCATCAACTATTTTCTTGGCACTTGAATCACTCGGCATGGTCTATTTGCTCAACACTTGAGTGACTCAGCACATGAGTGACTCGACACTCATTACAAATTGACATCTATACATATTATACTTGGCATGTATTACTAGCTCAACATGAGCTTGGCAAATATCTTAAGTGTGTTGACACTCAATTGTCAAAACTAATCTGAGATCAATAGAATTTACCTCCACCACTAAAGGATCTTCCACCTCTAAAGGAAGATGGGAAGATGATGTTAAGAGCCAAATGGATCCCTACCACCATAGAGAGAAGAACCCTACACAAAATGGGGTAATCAATTAGAGTAGGATGTCCTCACATAGCTCAAACACAACGGGAGCTCTTGTGCAATATCTATAGGCTTTGAAACCCTAGACCAAATCTTCACACAACCCACCATAAAAGACTAGAGCACCCAAATGTTGTCATTAATGTGGTTCATGCCATCATCAAAAGCAGAGGCCTAGAAAAAACAAGACCAAAAAATGGGCTATTGAGGATGAAAATTTTCTTAAGAAAAATAGATTTGAAAGCTCCCCTATGGTGAATTTGAATCTTTAAAAAAATGTATTATTGCTATTTTCATTGTGCAACATTATCCACAAGACATATTTTTTCATTTAATTCATTTCAGGTGAACTAGGAATAGCTTATAGAGTTGGTGAACTATAAAAAAAAGGACAAAAAACAATAAAATAGATAGCTCTTGGAACCAATTCATTGTTAGGAAAAAAAAGGAAGTTGGATTTGAATCCAAAAATATATATTTATATTTAGTGTTATATAATATAACTAAAAGATGAACATCAACCTATAAAACTGTGTGAAGTTGGCAACCTAAAAAATCTCTATTCTAATAAGTGACAATTGTATAAACACATGGTAGATTGCATTTTTTAATAGTTTCTTCACAGATGTAGTTGAGTTATAATTAATTAAAATAATATAAATATGAAATGTATAAACTTCATAGATTAAGTGTACATAATACTAATGACTATGTCAAACTTTCTCATGTATATCTGATCAACTCATTTCCTTATAATGGGATATGAATCACCATTCTGCAATCTTGTTTGGGCCACTAAAAAGTGACATTTTGGAAGTTACTTAATTATTTAGAATTTATCAATGACCTTTGTGTAGAAAATGCCATTTTTTTAGGGTTGAGAAATTAAAGGATATTTAAAAGGAGTGGACATATTGAACATGTGCATACTAGGGAAACTACAAATAGTATAGGGTCTAATAAACTGACAATTTAAAACCATGACCTATAATGATTAAGTCTTTATGGACTAACATGTGTTTATATAATTGTAAAGGCTTAGAAATTACTTGATGATTTGATCAATGTTGAGCTTATCTAATTAGATATTCTGATGAGAGTTAGTACCAATTAGAGATGGAAGATGATGTAATTTCAACCAAACAATGTTGGAACAATTGACTATAGCCATTGCAAATCTATTGGAGAAGAGTAGTATCCTAAGTGAAGAAGTCATCCCACTCACAACCAACTATAAAGAAGATAAGTACACTAGTTAGAAACAACTATCTCTAACTTACAACTGATTTTCTGATAGAGATTCTTTGAAGTACTGATCACCTTTTGTGATGGATATGTCTCTACTGTTCCTTTTGTGATATGGCTTTCAATATATACTTTATCTACTGCTTGATCATATTCATATTCTTACATGTTCATTATCTTGCATACTACATTCACACACTCACACACACTGGATATGATATAATACATTTCATTTATATAGCAATCCACTTTACATAATTACAAAGTCAGCCCATATGAAGACACTCAAGTTCTGAAGACTGACTTGGTGAAGTTTTTACTTGCAAAGAAATATTATAGAAGTAGAAGAAAATACAAAGATAAAGTTCCCCTAATCTATTTTTTCATGTGAAGAATTTGATCATATTGCTGCCAAGTGCCCAAACAAAGAAAGCAAGGATGAGAAGAAAAGTCACAAGTACAATGGCAAGAAGGATTTCAAAAATCACAAATCACTCAAGGACAAAGGTAAGAAGACTTGTTTTATGGCTAAAGATTATGATAATAGTGAAGACAAAATAGTATGCATTGTTGTGAAAGATGAATCTAATGGAGAAGAATATAAGATGGCACTTATCTCTCATATAAGTAAAAATGACACATGGATCATAGACAGTGGATGTTCACATCATATTACTAGAGAGAAAACAAAGTTTGAACATTTCGAAGACTATGATAGATGTAGTGTAAGGTTTGGAAACAATTAACTTTTTTGCATAAAAGGGAAAGGCCAAATCATATGTAAGTAATAAAGTAATTAACAATATTTAGTTGTGTGTAAAAGTTTGTAGAATATTGATTCACCCCACCCCCTCTGTAGTATTATCTATTACTAACATAGGTGTGCTGAGTCTACAAGGTGTTGTTTTCTAGTATTGAGTGAGGACATCTATTTTAAATGTAAACTGCAGTGTTACATGCTTTGGCCCAAAAAGAAGTATGAAGATTTTGGTCGTGCATCATTGGTTTGGCTAATTCAAAGAACTATTTTTCCTTCATGAGTTCTATATCATGCTTCCAATCAAGTTTGTCCATATTTGAAAAATCTTTCACCTATACTAGAGACCAGTCAACCATTGCTTCATGAAAGATTGTGAACCATTGTTGTAGGTATAATGTTGTAATTTTGTGGTAGTTAATTATATTTTCCAATCATTGTTTTCTTGATTACATATAAACATGTACATCTTTTCCAAATAAGCATTGAAAATCAGTCCACTTTGTATCTATTACACACATTACAAAATGAATGCCACTCTACACAACTAAACTACCAAATTGATTCACAAAGTACAAGAAAATACATTCATTGACATTTCCTTTGAGAACACTTCTCAGATTCACAATTAAGAAAAACCTTCCACAAAAGTTCTATGCAATGTATAACCTAGCATTGAACATTTGAAATGAAAAAAAAAAAAAAAAAGCAAGTCCAAAAGAGTCAATGATGATGAATTGTTAATCATGTTGTAAGTAGTACACAATGACATGATTAGTGTCTTCAAGGTAGCTCAAAAATGTTGCCAACGATTCAACAAAGCTCTCATGCTGAAAGCATTTACATTTTTCTAGGATGCATGCAAATGATTATTCTTTAACATTATATAAATATAAAGATCACAAGAAAACAATGTTCTTGACCAAAAATCAAATATATCTTGAATATGAAATAAGCTATATGTGACCCCTTAACAAGGATTATTATAGGAAAATTGCCAAATAGTCAAAAACACATGTCAAAAATTATGCCGTAAAAGGTGCACTACTAACAATAAAAATTCAATATTGTAGGTAAGATAATAACATCTCATTCTATCAATGATACAAAGGTTCCAAAATACAACAAAGTTTCCATAAATGCATTCTCTTTTATAGTTTTACACATAATAACTTAAAAGGCATATAGCAACAACATAATCATTTCAAGTTCAATTAGAAGAAAAATAAATAAGCACAGACCTTGGTTGAATATTGTTACATACCTATTGCTCACAGTAAACATCTCTTCATTTTGGTTCATGACAACATTGTCTAGAGGACAATATCCTGCTCCTATTTCTTGGTCATGAACAACTCCATGTCGGTGACTGAAGGTACCTCTTTCAACATCCTGGCCACTCAACCTCACATGATCAACACCTTCTTCTTTTTTAATCATTTGTGAATGTTGATCAAAAATCCCTTTTACAGCCTTGTGAGGATTGAACATTTCTGGTACAATAGTTATAGCTTTCCCAACATTTTTCAATATCTCTAGTTTGACCCTACAAAATACACAAATGATCAAAAACCCTAAATAATAGAATGAACCTACTACTCAAAAGAAGGTGTATGACCATCTAAACTTAAGGCATGGAGTCAAATACCCTGTATTGCATCTATGGGACAATTATTCTAGTGATTTAAAGACAATCATTTATGCTCAGAGCATATCTCATCGGTTTGGCACATATTCTTAACTATTAACAAACTCTTCATTTAAAATAGAATTGACTTTAGAGTGAAAAGTGTAAGAATTTGGCTTAGGCCAGAATTCACCCAAGAACTAAAGAACTCAACATCAGCACACAGTAGACTAAAATAGATAGAGTATGATTAGAATGATGATATTCATTAAATAACTAGATGAGAGTACACTACGAGTGCCTGAATATAAAGGCCTCAGGAGAGCTTCTAGAATGCATAGAAGTCAACATCATGATATGTCATACAACTAGGCACTTGTCCACTAGATATGGATTATCCTCCATTAAGCATGGGATTAAGTGTGATGATGTGAAGATAAGCCTACAATGGTCTAGCACGCAAATCAATGGTGTAGACAACATGTGCTAAATGAGGAGTGCAGATAACTGTGTTGTCATCATGACAACTCAATGAATAATGCATACTCCTATGTTGTAGACACCATGTGCATAATTAGAGTTTTATAACTCAATGAGAGTTCACAAACTCCTAAGTGTCTCACCTAAAATAATAATAAAATAATGCAAAATAATTAAATAATGCATTAACCTAAGTAAAACTTAAGTAAGTGTAATAAGTAAATACTTATTTACACCAACACCCCCCCTTAAGTGCAACTTAGGGGAATGCCCTTAAGCTTACGTAATCTAGGATGATATGCAATATGGGTTTTGGCTACTAGGCCATGTTAGGTACCCATGTACATAATGATATGCTATCTCCCATAAAGTGGGGAAAGAGGGAAAACCTCATGGGAAAAACCCTCCCCCAAAAAGATAGATAAATAGGGATGCATGGATGGATGGAGTAATCAAGACCCCTCCATTACGACATATATCCAGTATATACATAAGATAATGATGAGAAGAGGAAGAGAGATAGGATAGCCCCCCCCCCCCCACAAAGAAGAATGTCGAACAGTGACTACTCCGATGAAGAAGTTGATCTAAGACTGCAAAATGGTGTTCCTCACCTTAGGAACAAACAATTCCAAGGGTACAAATGAGACACTTCCGTTGTGTGTGGAAAGAATCCCATGGATAAGTGATGTCTCTCAAACTTGCTCAATTGGCTAAAGAACCTATCCCAAAGGACTATCTATCTCTGCAACTAATGAAGAACCTTGCTGCAACTGCTGATCATAAGTATCCACAATCACTTCAATCTGTGATGATCAATCATGTAGAGAATGAACAAGAGAGTCGGATGGAGCTCTCGTGAAAACTAAAGAAGGTAATTCTACATCAAGAAGAAGAGGCAGATCATGAATACTGTCCCCCAAATCTATCACTGAACCTGTATCTGGAAGATTGAATGTACCCTGTTGTTTTGGACATATCACTGTGGCAATGTATGCATGTGGACTAAACTAATGAAGTGACCTCTCACTGTAACTGTCGATAGAACCCCACGTGTCTAAATCTATTGAAGCACTATCACTGAAATCACTGTCAGTATCCATACTATATGATGAGTGAAGAGGAGTAGAGGACAAGCTTGGAGAACTTTCCTCAAAATGTACATCCTTCTCCACAAAAATCTGATGAGTCTCTGGATCTAGAAGTCTATATGCCTTCACACTATCTTCATAACCAATGAAGGTACAAGGCTGACATGATTGTGCCTTGCATCCCCTGGAAGATCTCTTTGCCCATGCAGGACAACCAAAGACTCTGAAGTGTGTCACAATAGGTTTTTTGCTGCACCTCAAAAAGAGTTTTTCCATCTAAGGCTGGATGAGGAGAATGATTAAGAATGTGAGTGACACTAGAGATTGCTTCAAATTCTAATGATGGATCTAGAGACTTGGCATGAATCATGCAACTTGCCATAGACTTAAGAGTTTGGATCCTCAAAGCTGCAACATTTGTCTTATGGAATGGTGCTGGAGTCTGAAGATCAATTCCCTCATGTCTGCAAAAGTCCTTAAGTCTTCTATTCACATCCATGTTTCCATTATCTATGTAGAGTATTTTGATGGCTTTCTTGGATTTTTGTTCTACATGAGCCTTGAAGTCTAGAAACTTGTCTAGCACTTCATTCTTACTATGCAAAAAGTAGACCCACATGAACCTTGAAAAGTCATCAACTAAGGTAAGTATGTAGCAACACTGGTTGTATGCAAAAGGACCTGCTAATACCATGTGAACCATCTATAGAACACTTGTTACTCTAGAAGACTTCCCTCTCTATAACCTCCCATTCTAGATGCATATCCATTAAATCTGTTGAACAGTCACCCTTAGAAAAGTTGATTTGAGGTAGACCTTTCACCATTTGGTATGTACGAAGTTGCTAAAGATAGCGATAGTCAAGATGATCATATCGCTCATGCCATAATTGCATGCTTGAATTAGATTGTGATAACAAGGCCTTGGAAAGAGACTTGGGTACAAAATGAGAGAAAGAGTACAACCTCTTGTGATCATTCACTTTCCCCATTGCAACCAAGGAATTGTCTTTAAGACTATGCACTTGAACTGAGTCTAGAAGGAACTCAACTCTATGTCCATCTCCAAAGTGAGTGACTTGGTAGATTGATAGGAGATTCGAACTTAGGTTTGGAACATAGAGAATCTCTTGAAACTCTCAATTTTCCATCTCCACGTTTCCTTTTTCTTCAACTTCCATTTTACTATCATTCCCCATGAAGATTTGCGGTACCTTGGACTGCTTCATTGAAGAAAAATCCTCCTTTGAAGAACCCATATAATATGAGGCACTTGAGTCAAATATCCATTCCTTTGAAGATTTTTCATTTTCCATGAATGCTTTCCCTTTGCCCTTTGAATCTGAAGATGATCCTTTATCCTTATAAGTATTAGGCAATGGAACACTATGTTTCTTCATGATGTGAGTCAATTCATCAATCTTTTTGATATAACACTCATGCTCTTCATAACCCAATTTTTTGCAATAAGCATACTTCTTCTTCTCCTTATTGTTGTCCCCTTTCTTGTTGGAATTTGAGGACTTGCCTTGCTGATTGGATTGAGGTGTTGTCTTTTCTACATCCTTAGATTTGTTCTTCAATTTCTTTTTACCCTTTCCTTTATTTAAAGATTGTGTAGCTGAATTTTGAGAACCCTCATTGGCCACCAATGCTTTGGACTAAGGTGATTTGAAAATCCCCATTGATTTCAACTTCTTTTCTTCATCATCCAACAGTTCTGCATATTCATCAAAAGTGACTTTCTTGTAGGCAAACCCTAAGGTAGTCTTTGAGGTGTTAAAATAAGATACACATGTGGAATAGTCCGATGGTAGCTTGTTATGGATGAGATAGATCAGTCTGTCATCTTTGATAAAACTCTCACAATCAATAAGCTTTTTCCTTAATTCATTCACCTTGATGATGAAATCCTAGATTGAGTCATATGACTTAGGATCTAAGGATACAAGCTCATCTTCTATTTTGAACACATCCTCTTTAGACACTTTACCATAAAGGGTTTTGAGGGTATCCCAAGCTTCCTTGGATGTAGTACATTTCTTGATTTTATACATGATCTTATCATCTAGCCTCAAACATATATCACCTAGGGCTTTCCTATCCATTGCTACCCAATCTAAAATTTCACTTGTTGATACATTATCACCTACTGGTTTACAAAGAGTACCATCTACATATTGTGAAACTCTATTATACATTAAGTGATACAACATTTTGATTGACCACGAAGCATAGTTATGAGGAGTTAATTTAGGAAACTTAAAGTTGCCCATAATGTAGAAAATGAAAGAAAATTGCAAAAAAGAGAGAACACAACACAAAGAACACCTCCCCTTTTCACTAAATCAAGAAACCCCCCCAAAATAGATGCTTTGGGTACTTTATTAGTAGTGCGATTACAATGGGCCACTTGCCAATTTTGGTCTTTGTGGACTTCTAATTTTGGTCATTACAACTTCTTAATGGAGTACAAATCTAAAACTTTACAATGTGCTACAATACTGAAGCATTACAAAGCAAAGAAAGGCCCTAATGCTGAAAGCAAAAATTTTGTCGACACAACACTACAATTTGATGCTAGATCTGGAAAGTAGACAAAAAAAATGCATTTTCAAAAAAATGGAACCTGTTTCTGACTCCAAATGTGCTCGTATGGAGCATTTGAAGTTGCAAAATGCAGGATTATCCAGGTACAGTCTCCAAAAAATGCAATTTCTAAACAATCTATGCACCAAAACCAAAAAATAGCTACACCACTAAAAAACTTAGAAAATTCTACCTAATTTCAAACAAAATTGCACCTGGTTTGGAGTCTAGATGTGTGAGTTATAGCCTCTTGAAGTCGGACTACAAAAACCAAAATCAATCTGGAGAGGGGTTGCATCAACAAATTATGGCGTTAAATTTGATGGTCATAGGGTTGTCCCATCTGTTGTAAACTACACAAAAAAGATGTCCAAACAGGTATCAAATTTAATCTCACAAAAGAGATGACATCAACAAACTCTTGCCCTAAATGATGTCATGATGATGTCATGTGTATGGAAATGTATGGATGATGACAGTGTGGCAGGATTTTTCAGTGATGATGTGTCTTCTCTGTCAGATGCTGACATATGCAGGGGCTTGACTGGATTAAATTTGTTGATGTGGGTGCTAGCTAGGGCTGACTATATTCAAGCCAATGTGGCAAGAGATTTGTCCACCATGGGGGAATTAGGACGCGTGTTAGGGAGGTGGTGTTTGAAGCAGCCATGTGGTGGGAGGATATTCGATGCATGGGCTGAGCTACTGTCGCTATGCCTAAACTTTTGTCATTGCCAGATTCTATGCACATTGCGAAAAATGTGTACATGTTGCTGTCATTTTGGTATTAGTCCCACATTCAGTAGGATTTTGACTATGCTGTTGTTTAGAAAACAACTTGCCACGTCCGTTGTAATAAAAGGTCATCTGGAAGTTGCCTTCCTCACCAGTTTGTTCAGACTTTACTATCACCGGATTGTATGACAAAGTTCGTATTTGCAGTACAACTTGCACAGTGGGATTAAGTGCGTAGGATAGAGCCTCTTAAATTAATAATACACTATAAATAAAATAATAGAATATTCCCTACCAAAATGAAGATCTGGGATTTGGCAGCCCAAGTTTGTAAAAAATAAAATTTTCTCTGACCAGGAAAAATAATAGCAGAGAAAAAATAATAATAATTCAGATCTAAAAATTTAATGAGATAAATTTGAAAATGACCATACCCAAATTGCAAATTGGTGCCTCTGGGTGCTGGTTTGCAAAACAAAATTGCCTCACGATCAACTTTCACCAAATATAGGAAAATTTATAGTTGATCTTCACTGAATCGACACTCCGAACGCAACGGCGAGGTCAGATCTGGCTCTAGACATTTCCAATTTCTGCAGATTCTCTAGATGAGTGTCGAGGTGCTAAAGCATGAACGGTCTTGAACGGCTACATGATGAGAATCTCCCTTTGCTCGGATACCATGTAAGAATTTGGCTTAGGCCAGAATTCACCCAAGAACTAAAGAACTCAACATAAGCACATAGTAGACCAAAATAGACAGAGTATGATCAGAATGACAATATTTATTCAATAACTAGATGAGAGTACACTAGGAGTGCGTGAATATAAAGACCTCAGGAGAGCTTATAGAATGCATAGAATTCAGCATCATGATATGTCATACAATTAGGCACATGTCCACCAGATATGGATTATCCTCCATTAAGCACAAGATTAAGTGCGATGATGTGAGGATAAGCCTACAATGGTGTAGCACGCAAATCAGTGGTGTAGACAACATGTGCTAAATGAGGAGTGTGGATAACTGTGTTGTCATCATAAAAACTCAGTGAATAATGCATACTCCTGTGTTGTAGACACCATGTGTATAATTAGAGTTGTATAACTCAATGAGAGTTCACAAACTCCTAAGTGTCTCACCTAAAATAATAATTAAATAATGAAAAATAATTAAATAATGCATTAACCTAAGTAAAACTTAAGTAAGTGTAATAAGTAAATACTTATTTACACCAACACAAAGCATCAATTTCTTCCTTTAATAACTACCCTGAATGAATAAGGTGCTCTTCATACACATCAACTACTCGTGGATGATTTTTTATCACCTATAAGAAGAATTTAAAACTAAAGTATTAGTAAAAAATTAGATAGAAACCACAAAATAAAAGGGCAATATATACTGAGACTACTTCAGAGATTACCACTGAAGATATTGCTCACACCAAAAGACCATGAACAACAAAAGGCTCAGGCAAGAAATCTTTATAAAGCCTAAAAGAACTTGAATCCATGCCATTTACTGAAATGTGACCTAATTTACAATTAAGATCAAAACAACTTAAAAGCAATCTAAAGTAGAATTAAAACCAACAATTATTAATAACAATATGCTTTACCCTCTATTTGACAATGAGATCAATACATATATCTGTCTGCATAACTTATTGCATGTATTCAAGCAAATAAATTTAAAATTTGGAACTCAACTACCATGTTCAATGATGCAACATCCATATATGCTCTTAATGTGTTATGTAATTCAAGTCCTCATTTTATTCCTCAAATATTATATTTTCATTCCATAATATTGTTTCATTAGTGAGAATGATTACAATGCATATTACATGAAACATAAAACCAAAAAATGCATACCTTGTACATTTTAGGTTCTGTGAAAGATGGCTCATCAATCTCATTGTGTCCAAATCTACGATAGCAAACAAAATCAATAACAACATCAAAATGAAAAGTCTGACGCTACTCAGCAGCAAGTTCGCATGCATGCACTACAGCTTCCACATCATTGAAGCTGAAACAAAAACTCACGCTAAAAATATTAAGATTATTCAATGATTTAGGAGATTTTCTTAAAAATGTAATACTAAATTGATTTTTCCTATAGTGGATGTGGAGACAAAATTGGGGCACAAACAGAGAAGCAACATGATTTAGTTAATATGTTTACTACTATGTGGGGGCATTGCATATTGTGATGCAAAAACCTTTGCTCCCACATCAGCTCCCAACTACACCCTTGCGGTGCCATCCCCATAAAGTCAACACCAGTAGAAGCTCCTAAAGTAGTGCCACCCACCCCACCACCGTTCCTGCTGCTGCTCTAGGTAAAGGCTCCTCTAAAGGAATCCCCTACAACATCTTCATCAAAATCCCCTACAACTCCTCACCTACAGAATATTCGGCAATGCCTTCACCAAAATCTACACCAGTCACTGCTCCCATAGTGGAATCTCCTCCACCAATTGAGAATAATAACTCAAAATCCTTTGTAAAAATTACTTCTATATAATAGAGAAATGAGACCAAATGATTTCCCAGATATGATCTGGTAGGTACATAATTTTACTCATTAACAATGAACAATATTCAACTAAGCTAAAAATATAGTGTCATTGTTTTTCAACTTTGCCCTTTCTGACTTTAGTCAAAGCAAACTCAAAAACTCAATTGCCATGTGTTGCGGAAGTTTGGTGGATGCCCATAAAGGATTTTCACATGAACCGTTTGATAAAATGTTTCAAATAAATTTAGTCATATGAAATGTCGTGATTGAGAAATATCCACACAATGGTTTGTTGATAACACTTCAGAAACTTTAGAGAAATGGGTAGATGTCGATCCAGAACCCATGAGCTTTGTCACCGTCCTCTTTTTGTGTGTGGAAACACAAAGCTTTGGAACATGATTTGAACATCCATCCCTATTATTTGGATTGAGTACTCGGTTGATCTACTCCTCATCTCCAAAATCCTTTGGAATAAAGTAAAAATTATTTCAAACAACTGCATGATCCTATTGCAACTTTAATTGCTCATTCCATCATTGTTTGGGAAAGAAAAAATTCAAAATAGATGTAAAAGCGTAAATTAGAAGTAAACGTTATGAACCAACCTGCTCAGACAGAGCACTTTAAAATGGGTATAACTCTATCTTGGATAATGACATAGATGATAATCTATCGGTACATTCATTCTTACAGCAGTGGAGACGATGGTGGTTTGATGTTCATCCATTTACATGTGTCCTAGTAGTCTACCACGAAATATGCCCAGTGCCCATATAAGCTCTTCTTGGTTGCGTTCATGTGGTGTTCTCTTCAGTGACATAAAGTAAATTCTGTTAGTCAAAAAAATGGGAGCAAACGTCCAAACACCTATCTGAAAATCTTGGGTTGAACCATTTGTTGGGCCAAATAGGACACTTCCTGGCAAAGGAACCCCAGAGATGTAGCCTATCGGCTAATTATATTTGTCCTTTTATATGTATAGAAAATGTTCATTTGATGTGTGTGTATGGGCTAAAAAACAATAAGATGTTAAGGAGAATTATTGGGTGTTTGCTGGATATGGGAAGAGTTACAAAATTTTGTAATGCTAGTCAAGTTCTTAAATTCACTTGATAATATAAGGAAACAATAAAATAGGGAAATGAATGCTAGTTTGTTGGTTTTTAAGTAAAAATTTGAGAGTAATGCAATTTAATTCTAATGTCGATTGGTTAAAATGTAAATTATCACTAATTATTAAATCTTCAAGTAATCATTTGGTAATGTACATGAAAATAGAGATAAGTTAAGAAATTTAATACATCCCATGTTTTAGACTCATGTCTATAATGCAAGCTAAGAATGAACTTTACTCAATGTTGACACTAAGTTAATTTTTTTATTCTTAATGATTGAAAGGGTCATAATATGATTGTCTTAAAATAAAAAATACTAAATATTTAATTTGAAACTTTTGATGCTTATATTACTATCACCAATCATATCAAATAATTGGTAGAAGTTGTAAATAAGAATATGGAATTTTAAAATTGAGAATTAAATATCTTAGATCTTGTTGTAAATAAGAATATGAAATTTTAAAAATTGAGAACTAAATATCTCAGGTCTTGTTGAAAAGATGAGATTGCAAATGATATATAACTTAGAGAATGATATTATAGGTATAAGTGTAGAGGAAAGTTTAATAAATCAATGGTAATAGAAAATATATGGGATTGAAAAAGTTGATGGATGAAAAAATTATGCCATCTTGAATAGTTACAGGGTAACCATATAGATAGTGGATTTGTATAGACAATGCATAAATAGATAGCTATGATGTATTAAAATGTAAACATTCCTCTTAAAACATTTATCCTAAAAGAATAAAATATAAAATTTATTTTTCCTTAAGGAGACCCCCTTAAGGGTTACACAATAAAACATTCTAATTACATAGGATGGATGCATATGTTTTTGAAGTAATAGATAGCAACCAAAAGGATGGGGGGCTGACCCCAAAGTACAAAAAGGCTGAAAAGTCAGCCGAAGGTAACCTCCTAGTCATCTAACCAATACCAACTTTAAAATTCCAAAAAAAATAAAATCCAGAGCCAAATTAACTATACCACCAAACCTGAAACAAGCAGAAAGAAAAAATTGAAAAACATTCCAGCAACATGGAAACAACTTGTTGCTATCAGTCCCACATCTTGACATAAACATATAATGTAAAACCCCATAGGGTATCCAATTCAAAATAAACAACAACATAACAAAAAAAAAAAAGCAAAAAAAACAAACCTAAGGCTAGGTACCCTCCTTCTTCTCCTTAGGTTCATCCTTGTTCATGTCCTCCCCCTCCACTTTGACAAGTTTTTTCAAGAGCATCTTCAACTAGTCCTCTACTAGAAAGCCATAAATGTAACAAGTGGTCTCACTCTCCTTACCCAAGTCTTTTTCATCCTTACTCACCTACAAAAATTAAAGGGTGGTGGCTGCAGAGTGCATGACTTTGGTGGAAAATTCCACCAAAGTGTCAAATTTTTGGCAAATACCAATGTGATTTTCTACTAGATCCCTCATCGACAGTTCTAGCCTATCCAATCTATCCTTGTTGTGGCTATGCTTGCCATTTTCGCCCCACCTTTAGGAGTATCTTTCTTGGGGGAGGTGATGCATTCCCCCTACTTCTAGTTGGGGTAGCTTTGAGGGTGTCAAAAATGTGAGAGGGGCTGGGGGGCTGGGGATAGGCTTCATGTCTTCGGGAAATATCTTCCTTTTGACAAGTTTAATATTACTCTTGGTAGATCCATAGCTAGAGTCATGCTTGGGGGGGATTGAATTTTTCCAGTTGGAGTCATTTGCTAGTTCTCCAAGCATTCCTCTTACTCTTCTTGGTGTCCATATTTGAATTAATGAAGCTAATTTTAACCTTAGGGGCATTTGTTTTCTTGGTTTTTTTGTGTGGCTAGGGCTAGATCTAGGGTCAAAGGAGACTTGGGGAGTGACAAAAGCCAACAGGTTGACCAGGAGTGATGGGTTTTGGGAAAGATGGTAGATATATAATTTTTTCATGAACCCCTGGTGTATGAGATAAAAGGTTTTACCTTCCTCTTTTTTCCTCCTAGCCTTAAAGATACAATCTTCCATAAAATGTAACAAAAGAAACAAAAAGGAAATATAATTTAGGTTTTTGAAGTGGTTAAGAATGGGGAAATGGTATTAATAGAATACTTGGAACTGATCCTCATGGGTAATGTATCTCATAATAGCATAGAAGATGACATCCCAAGGTTTAGAAAGGTCTTCCATTGCAAATGCATGACACATTTGCATCGATTCCTCCTTAAATTTGAAAAATAATGGAAGACTAGTTTCCTCATTTACTTTGGCCTACTTATGCCAGCTCTTGCCTTCCAGGAAAAACCCTCCAACCTTCACAATGACTTCCTCCATGATTTCAAAACCCATCCAATTGATTGTCACTTTCCTGTCATTCCATGAATTAAAGAATTGCATCGAGATGTTCTCATCATGTTTTGTCATCCCTTCCATAAATGATAATAAGTCACCCTCCTATAGATAATCCATCATAGCTTTGCTCTTATGAATGCTAGCCTCCACTTCCACAAGTTCAATATGATCATTGGTGCCCATGCCATCACCTAGTTTGACCACCAATTCCTTGGAATTTTCTAACATAGCCTTGTTGTAGGTTTAGCAAATAATATAGATTAAATAAATTGTGCCAAAGATTAAAAGGAAAAGGTAGTGAAAAACCATCATAAGTCTGCAAGGTTTTTCAAAAACCAAAAAACCTCCCTCAATGGCACATTTTAATAGTTCCTTTCCATCTGTAAACGACCATTTCCAGCTATAGTTGGAGTAGGATTTTAAAAAAATTTATTTTTTATCATCTTTTGTCAGTTTTTTACATCTTAGAAAATCCACCCTCTTCATCCATTTTTGGAAATACTTAAAGCTCACAACAATCAAACCATTAAGGAAAATCCTCATATAATCTTGGTAAATGATCCCTTTATGAAGAGCCTTGCCTTCCTACCCACATAGATAATTGAAGGCCTGCCACCTACTATGATGATTCATATGGCTTTATTGTAAGTACACTCCCTTTCCATCATAACTTGTGTTGATGATAGAAACTATCTAACATCCTTCCATTCAAATAACTGTGTGACATTATGGCCAAATTTTTCCAGCTCATCCACCATGCCATTCCCTTCATGATATATCTAATTCATGTTAATCTCATGGCACTCTTCCATCAACTTGTAAATTTTATCAATTATCACTTTGATCGACTAGCTACTCTGACCCTCTCCCTTAATATCATTAATAATTAACATTGAGTCCGCCATAATGGAAAACTTGTTACTTCCACATGTTCTTGTAATTCTCAAATGACATAGAAGAACCAAGGCTTTTGCTTCATTGTTTGAGCCCCCTCTGTAGTTTCCAATATAGGAAACCACCAAATTTCCCATACTATTGCTAAAGACATGTCCCATGTGGATCTCTTGGCACCCCTCCATCAACTTGTGAATTTCCTCCATTATTATTTTAATCTTCCAACTACTGTGACCCTCTCCTTTAACCACTCTAATAATCAACATTGAATCCCCCTTGATTGGCAATCTATTAATTCCTCTAACTCTCGCAATTATTAATCTCTAGAGAAGGGCTAGGGCTTCCACTTCATTGTTTGAACCCCCTCCACAATTCCCAGTGTAAGTCACCATGTAATCCCCCATACTATTTTGGAGGACACCCCCAACTATCATGCTACTAAACATGACTAACCCATAGAAATTAAGTTTTATCCAAGTTTTAGGAGGGAGATGTCATATCATTCTATACCTGGCCATAACTTTGGTGTTACCAAACTCTACCACCATTAGGCCTAAATCCCAAGCGGACACCCACTTCATATCAAGTCTTCCTAGGGAGAGGGGAGCTCCATCACCAAATCCCACTACATTCCTTTAAGAGTCTAATAACCTGTTGGGTCACAACCAAATTGGTAGTGGCTTTTTCCTTGAAGATTTTATTATTACGCTGCTTCCAAATTTTCCACAAGATATATGGGGAGATAATTCACCATAGAGTTTTGAGATAAGGGTGAGCTGTCAACCCATCCCAATGAACAAATTGGTGTAAGTTCTCATTGGCACACCATTGGACTTCCCATAGTGCAAGGACTCCCCTCCAAACCTCAAATGTAAAAGGGAAATGGATGAGAAGGCATGAGATAGATTCCACTTCTTTGTAACATAAAACACAATAGTTAGCTAGTTGATACCCTATCCTTTGAAGATTTCCAGTGGTGATTATATTATCATGTAATTTATCCACCAAAATAAATTTATATTTGGTAGGATCCATACATGCCAAACCTTCCTCCAACCCCCCAAGGCCACATCCTCCCCAAGATAGTAGAGATAATCAAATTTCACCGTGAAGTCTCTTGAGGGGGTAACTCTCCAAATAAAAGAGTCACAAACTAGGTTTGATGGGATCCTATATCCATGAAGAATATTTTGAAGCTCTAGAGAAAGCCACATCCCTTCCAGATTATAAATTCTTTTCCATTTCCTTTCTAGGGTGAAATAGTTTTGAATAATAGTACCATTATGTCTAGTGCAATCCTCTCTCAAGGGCTGCAATTAGTGTACATGAGGGGGTTTCCCTAAAGCCATTGGTCTTGCTAGAAGTCAATGCTACTACCATTTCCCACCACCTAGTGAGTACCCTTCTTCAAAATTATTTAAGTGTGCATCACATTGTTCCAAATTTTTAAACCATAGGTGAGAGCATGGGTCTAGAGGAAGTGATGAAACAAGTCCCCTCCTAGATATTTAGCATTCACAATGTTGCATCAACTACCCAGGGATTTCATCAGTCTCTAGCCAACCTTATTCAAGAGGGCTTTGTTCATGTGTCTAATCCTCCTAATCTTTGATCCCCCAAGGGCCATAGGATGAAAAAATTTTCCTAGCTCACCCCAAGCTTATCCTAGATTTCTTTTCAAAACTTGACCATAAGAAATTCCTTTGGATTTTTTCAAGGATATCTTTATATCTATTGGGAAGTTTAAAAATAGAGAGGAAGTATATCAAAATATCATACAAAGAGTCCAAGAGAAGGTGGAGTTTCACTGTGTTGCTCAAGATCTTTCCCTTTCAACCTGCAAGCTTTCTCTAAAAGAATTCTACCATTCTAGTCCAATATTGATTAGAGACTTCTTTAGTTATGAGAGGGAGGCCAAGGTATGTGTGCAGAAGGATAGCCTCCTAGAAACCCAATGTTTTGGTCACCTTATCTCTCAGACTAGAATTTATGTTAAAAATACACTTTTATTTTTTGATATGGATTGACCTAAAATCTCATGTGCACTGATTCACAATTTTTTTCCACTCCCTATCTTTATGGACAAAAGAAATACCAAATAAGAAGGTGTCATAAAAAATCTATTGGATAATATGTGGGGGGCACACAGAAACACATTTGACTCCTTTTATTCTACCTGAGTTACCCACAGCCACTAAGTTTCTACTCAGCAACTCCATGACAATGATGAATATGTAGATGATAGGGGGTAACTTTGATGTAGACCTTGTGAGGAAGAGAAAATTTTTCCACAGGTGCCATTAAACAGAATAGAAAACATGACCATGTTCACAATTGTCCTGATAATTTTAATTAAATACTCATTGAATCCAAGTTTAGTTAGGGTATCCAACAAAAATTCCCTCCTAACCTTTTCCTAAGCTTTGGATATATCAATTTTAAGGGCCATACCTGGATTTTGACTCCTCTCCATAGAGTGTATTACCTCATGAATGGTTATTATTGCATCAAGAATATGTCACCCCAACACAAAACCATTCTAGTTCGGTCCTATAAAATTATCAAGTAAGGTCTTGATATAGTTGACCATAATCTTAGAAAGGTCTTTATAGATTATGTTAAGACTAACGGGTCTAAAATCTTGCAAATATTTAGGGTCCTCCATCTTAGGTATTAGTACTATGAATATTTGCTTAAGTAATTTAATCAAAGTTGACCTAAAAATCATTTTGTAAATCCTTTAATTAAGGTGTCATTCTAATAGAAAGATCCAAAGTCATCTAACTAGGTCACTGCTAATAGGGTCATTAAATCCTTTAATAGGGTTACACCTAATTGTGTGTTTTGTAACCTTTAAAAAGGTTGGCTCTTTACTAATCTCACTTTAGAAGAGTGAAAAGTGGTAGCATGTCACTTGTTGGTTTTTCCCAAATTGGATTTCCACATTAATATTGGTGTCATATATGTGCGCATTTTATATGTCCGATGCATGTTATTTACTGTTGCTCAACATTTTCTGAGAAGACAGTTAAGTAGTGAGTATCTAGACTTGAGGATAATTGATTCACCCCCTAGCCCACCTCCTACCAATTATTCTAAATATTCTAACATAATTATGACCCATTGTTACAAAAAACTGCATAGGACATTAGATTGAATTTATAATTATTAGTCTAGAAATAATTTAAAAACTAAAATTCTTACATTCAATTAATGAAACATTGTCATATTTCAAAATAGATCAATTTTTTTAAAATTTTCATAATGTTGCCACATTTCAAATTTGGAACTATTTTCAGTTTGCTCAAATTTCTAATATATTTAAAATGGGACAAGGTTATGTTTCTAGAATAGTATAACATTTTATAAGTTTGGATCCACTCCTAAATAAATTAATTTTCCCTTGATATTGCTTTAGATTTATTTTTGGGAAAGACTTGGTCAAATAAACTCTAGCTTCGGATATTATTTTATTTGAAACTTGGAGGCCATCTCAATGTAGAGACAAAAAACATAATTTTCCCACAAATTGTAATGGATTTTTTGTAGAATATTTTCCCACAAATTAATCATTATAGATTAGACTTTGGAGATACTAAATAGGCATTTTTAAAAACAAAATATTTTTTGTTTTAATTTTTTCATTAAATTTGCACTAAAATGGTTCTACAATCTAGAGACAACAAATTTTCTTACATTATTTTAGTAAATTTTCTATTTAAAATCTTCTTTTAAAAAAAATTATATGACATTAAAATAGAGACAATTCTACATTATTTAAAAAATTATTAAAATAATGTGTTGGTTGAATTATGCTTTCCATACACAAGAGGTTTAAGAAACAACAATTATGGCTAGTAAAAAATTAACTAAAAAATTAATCAATAAAAAAAATAAAATAAAAAATTTCATCAATCTTGCTCTACTTTTAATAAAGAATGTAATGAGAGGGCCTTGAACCCAACATTACAAATTAAGAAAGAAAAATCCTAGAGCCATTATAGTTGAGCATCTTACTAGAAAACCCTAAACTAGAAAAGAGATCACTCCTAAAAAATAATAAAAATAGATACCAAGAACTACCATTGCTACTAATACACATCATTAGAAAAACAATAAAAGTAATCAAAGATAACATACCAAGAAACATACTAAACAACTTGCAATCACATAAATGAACCCAAAATAAAGGAATGGATATAAACTATTTGTAAATAACATAACTATAATTGTATAGTCTTTAAACATCATTAGCAGTTATCCTCAAAAAACTTAAAGATCTTAAAGTAACATAAATTTAGAATAATAGAAAGCACATTAAACTTATGACTAGTAAAATATTTAATACCTCTACAAGAGGTTATCAAATGATTGAAATATGAAAGACAACTAACATTTTAAAATACCATTCCTATCTCTAGTTAGTTGGGATATCTTTTATTTCCAATCTATGATGTCTCTAGCATCTAGTTCTTGGTCCTTCTCCTTCTCTATGGATTCCACATCCTTAGTCTTCTACAACCTTCTTTTCCCAACAATAACCCATAGAACCATTTTTCCATTATCTCCCTCTTGACTCTACAGATCATCTTAGTGAATACCCCCATTTCAATGTTGGTAATGGTATCTTTGTATATTTTGTCTAGAAATTCCATTTTGATCTATAGATCATCCAGTCTACTTGAAATATTTCTTTCAAAATATTTTACCCTATTAAGAAGGGCATCCCTTTCCATGTTTTTTTCCTTCTCTTCCTCATTATGGCCTTTGTCATTTTGGTTTGGCTCATTGACCTCAATTGGATTAGTTTGGTTCTCAAAAACCATTTGAGGTCAACCAATGAGGGCCACTAGTAGGCATAGTTGACTCAACACTAGTCTTTTTGTGGGTCCTAGGATTGGGGCTTTCTTTACTAGGGCTCACATCAGCTATGAGGTTATTTTCTTTAATTATCATAGATGAGCTGGTCCAAACCAACTCTTTCCCAAGGTACAAACTCCTACTAAAGTTATGTGATAGGAAAACACATGATGGTATAAACAAAAAAATCCCTTGATGGAGAGGTGCTTGTCTCCATTATAAATGCTACCCTTTAAAGAGGAAATTAGCAAGAATGAGACATTAATCTTCTCCCCATGACACAAAAAACTTAATAGGGGGAAGCGTTAGGCATGGTAAGGTTGGATCTCCCTTCACAAGTAAAATACTCCATAACCTAGAGGTATATAACAGTGAGAGGAGGAGGGAGAGAAATTCTATCATATCTATTTTTAAGATTCACACATTCCTCCTTCTCAGTACCACTAAAGAATGTTTTCATGTAGTTAGTATACTTTCCCTAGATCTTTATTTCCACCTGGTGTCCTTTTACATCAATCTAGTTGCCTTTGCAATAAGCTTTGGCATCACTATAAACACAGTGTTACCAATAGTCATTGTGTCCTTATGCCAAGAATTTTCAAACCTATAAGATAGTTCCATGATAAAGCCCCTCATAGCTTCAATGAAACATGTTAGCCCCACATCTGAAAAATACTCCCATATTTCTAGGTTCTATTTTAGTTCCCTATCATCCCTTAGTTAAACTTTCTTCAATGACCCACCCATAACTTTAACTTTACCCAACTCTTGGAACACTTTCTAGATAGCATTATTATATTCAATAAGGATGGAATTTTTAGAAACTTCACACATCTCCATATTCTTCATAGAGAAATTGCCTATTTTTGGAGCTGAGAACTAGGAAACTTTGAGAACACTTAGTCTATCAAGTTTTTTGCTTTAATAAATTATGTTAATTATAATTCCATAATAAAGACTTTCTTGGTAAGTGAAAGTCCTTAGTTTTAGAGGATCTAATATAATGAGTACTAACCTCTTTGGCACATTTGGTGATTAATGAAGAATTGGTAAGTTTTCTCAATTCTTCATAGTTTTCTCCATCCTTATAGGTTTAAAATACTCTCCATACATTTTCATTAAAAGCGAGGCAAGGTATCACTTTAGTGATGGCATTAACATTAAATTTTTGTAAGTTGATATTGGCTACTAAACTAACTTTAAATGTTCTCATATAATTAGCATTCATCTATCCCATCCTAATAATCTATTTATCTAACTTAGGAGATTGTCCTTCCCTATCAATAGTTAAAACTTTTCTCTTAGCGTTGTCTCTTTGATAAGTAGAGTTTCCTTGAGCCAAAATAAACAACATGTTAGTGATATTAAAAAAAAAATTTAGAACAAACTTCTTTGATCAACACTTTAGCTATTTCAAATTTTATGATTAATTAAAATATTCTGAGTTGTTCTAAGAAGTTAACATCAGTAATCAATTTCCCTTCCGGACAACCCAATCCTTGATTTGATAGCAAGTCCACAATCCCATTTTCTTCTCTTAGAGTATGTATTCTTTTCAAGTTCCCTTAACATGGCTAGCCTATATTTTCACTCTTCTATTAGTCTAAGAATTCTCTAGGGACCAGTAGCTTTCTTCAAGAGGATATCAACTATGAGTTCAAATCTCCTTCCAAAATGACTTTGTCAACCCTTACTTCCTGAAGTGACTTGATTCCCTACCACATTTCCAACCCTTAAGCATAGTTATTAAAAAATTTCATGTTACATTCTATTCCTCAGATAAATAGTTTCAATTAGGTTAATTTTTTCTTATTGTACATATACATAGTATGGTCTTAAGACATCTACTTTTAATTTTTTTTAGTAATTCCCATTGAAAGAAAAATTTCATTATGTGTTAAGTATAAATTAAATATTTGTAAAGTAGGTTTCAATTACTACAACTGAATTTTTTAAGGATTTAATCTTTAAATGCATAAAATATTTACATGAAGTGGGATGGAGTTGAAAAACTAGGAAAAACCATTCTAACTTCATGGCCAAAAAGTGGACTCAACTTCTTGTTGGCACCCTCAAGTACAATAAGATATTTTTAAAAAAAACTAGAAGTGTTAAATGGTTTTTTGATGAAATTTAGATCAAGGCACAAAGCAATATCTTAGCGATAGTAATATGAAGTTGATTAATAATATTATACTTATTACATACTTTTTTTGATAAATGGGAGTGGTGGTGGAGAGGGAGGGGGGTTGATGCATGGGTGAGGAAAGGTTAAGAAGGAAGAGGAAAATTGAAAATTTCTCATTTATTCAAGTGTTATATGAATGAGATATTGTATATATATTTAAGTTGCCAGATAAATTTTACAATAGTTGACACTTTTTATGAGTCGGTTCTTCAAGGAAGAATAAAATAATCTTTATCTTATTACTAGCAAAAGCATTGACATGATTGGCTTGATGAGGATCTTTTATTTTCAAAGCCTTGATTTCAACAAGGGAAAGCATTAGGGATATTGTCCTAAATTTCCAAAGTATTTTTATCAATAGGGAAAATCTGAGGGATTAAAAAAAGTCATTACTGGTTATCTCTAGATGGAAGATTATTAAAATGAATTGAACATGACATATCATTAAGGGAAGTATCCACCATATCATGCTCTCATCTACCAAAATATTATTATATTTACTAAATTATCCTCATGGGTCAGGTACATATGAAGAGTATAATAAACATTTCACTCCAATGATTCATCCCAAATAGAGAGATCATCAAAAGAAGTGTCATAATTTTGAGTCAATATGTCCTCATAGATAGTAGGGTTCTTAGGAGAGGGATAAAGTGGTTAAAGAAATACTAGGTCACTATTGCATCTAGGAGATATATAAATTATGAACTTATTCTCATTGAGAACATTTGCTAAATTTTGGAAATAATACACAATTTATGTATTTTAACACTAATAAACATGTGAAAGAAATAAATTAAAGGATATATATGTAAATTAAATGTAAAATTGTAAAAAAAAATTAATTGAGAACATAAGAAGTAAATCTATACATCCAAAAAAAAATTATGTAAGGCATTAGGTTGACCAAAATGTAATAAATGAAATAGTGTTCACTAGCTTGTATGGGTAAAGTAGGAAGCTTAGAGTTGTCTTCTCTTATATTGGAAGGAAGTTGTTCCACTAGGCTTAAATAGGTCAAAGTGATCATAAGATATGATGATAAATGAATGTTATGGAAGTTTTTCTTATGTAACCTAATTTGAGACATATTATATCAATGACTTAATGCAGAGAAATATTTATTTGCATGTACAATAAATATATAGGTTAGGAGACCAATTTTAAGCCCATATCTAGGAAGAATAAACAACTAGTAACCTATAAACTAAAATTCAACATAAAATAGGAGGTAAAGTGGTATTTTAAGGATTAGGACCATGATCAAGTGGTCAAGCATGATTCCACTCACCATTGACCATAAATTATTTTAGTAAATGAATGTCAATCTCTATCTTTCAATTAGAATTTTTTTTAGTTCCTTCCACATGAGTGCAACCGGTTTCTTGCAATTGTAAAAAGAGCAAAAATAATTACAAAAAGGAATTTTCCAAGTAAAATAATACTTTTTTATTAAACCGTGGAATTGAAATGAAATTTACTTCAAAGTAAAGCATGTCTATTTGAAGAAGAGGATAAATTTCATAAATAACATGTCTAATACCTAAATGTTAGAATGCTCTCTAAATTTAATCACAAGTATTTAAACAATATCATTTCTAAAAAATAAAATAGAATAAAATCACATAATTTATAATCTAATATGAAGTTTTTTGAAGATCTAAAAAATAAAGGATGTGATGAGATAATACATCTTCAGTATTTTAAATTTTTTAATGCATCTTTTGTCTCCTTGAATTTGTGAGATCATGTATTATTGATTGAATGAATGAATGTTGAATGAGGGATACAACCTTGTTCATACTTCTCACAACCATGTAATGGAGATATTTTGGAAGGAGGGAAAAGTGCTTCTATTGATCTCACTAAAGCAAAATACTTATTATTTGATTAAACTTTGGGGTCAAGGAAGAAATCAAATTCTATCTATATCCAATGAGTTGCCATATATTAGCCACTATGAGCTCAAAATTGATTTGAGAATTTTATTTTATATTCGAACTAAAAATAACAGTGATAAATGAGCGATATTAGGATAATATTAAAAAGTGTTGTTGTAATTAAGTATTTACTTATCACACTTACTTAAGTTTTACTTAGGTTAATGCATTATTTAATTATTTTTCATTATTTTATTATTATTTTAGGTGAGAAACTTAGGAGTTTGTGTACTCTCATTGAGTTATGCAACTCTAATTATGCACATGGTGTCTACAACACAAGAGTATGCATCATTCACTGAGTTGTCATGTTGACAACACAGTTATCTGCACTCCTCATTTAGCACATGTTGTCTACTCCACTGATTTGCATGCTACACCATTGTAGGCTTATCCTCACATCATCACACTTAATCGTGTGCTTAATGGAGGATAATCCATATCTGATGGACTTTAGCCTAGTTGTATGACATATCATGATGCTAACTTCTATGCATTCTAGAAGCTCTCCTAAGGCCTTTATATTCAGGCACTCCTAGTGTACTCTTGAATCAAGTTATTGAATGAATATCGTCATTTTGATCATACTTTGTCTATTTTGGTCTACTGTGTGCTTGTGTTGAGTTCTTTAGTTCTTGGGTGAATTCTAGCCTAAGCCAAATTCTTACATGGTATCAGAGCTGAGGAAGATTCTCACCAAGTAACCATTTGAGACCATTCATGATTCAACACCTCGACATGAATCCAGAGGATCCACAAAAATTGGGATCGTCTAGAGCCAGATCTGACCTCACTGTTGTGTCTGAAGCATCAATTTAGTGAAGATCGACTATAAATTTGCCTATATTTGGCTAAAGTTGATCATGAGGCAAATTTTTTTTGCAAACCGGCACCTGAAGGCACTGATTTGCAATTTTGGGTATGGTCAATTTCAGATCTAATTTATTCATTTTGTAGATCTAAATTATTCTCTGTATTTTTTTAAAATTATTTTTCGAGTCCAGGCAGAGAAATTTTTTTCGTCGAACTAGGAAGTGACACCCCAACTCGGCTCTGTTATTTTGTGGTGGAATATTTTGTATTAATTCGCAGGACATTAATTATTTATTTGTGGGCTTGTTATATTATAGCCTGCGGCCTCTACAATTTTTGCATGGCATATTGAGCCATACCTCTACAAATTTGAAATAGGATCGCATTAAATACGAGTCACCCTACAATGTCCGATGACCACAATTAATTTCTGCCACCTACCCATCTCACCGACAGGCAGTTTGCTTCATAGTTGCAGACCTTTGTTTAAAAAGTGCGCTACAAATGTCCTCCTCTTGAATGTGGGATTAACCCACGAGATTCTAGCAAAATCTTCTCACGATTTTGACTCATCCCAACTTCTTGGCGGTGAACTTCTAACCTTCGGCTCTAGTTCGTGGTCAGAGTATAGGGTTTGCCAATAGAACAAACTCTCTTGCTCGCGTAATTATTTTCAAAACAACCTGCGCTGGAGGGAAACACAGTGATAATCAATTTGTGATAGCTGTCTCTGCCTAGAATATGGTGCAACACATGGCTGTAGGCAGACCTCAAACTTGTCTAGTCATAGGATAGAACACATGGACAAAGCCACCCATCCTACCACATCAGATCCACATGGAGCCCTAGTGAATCAGCATCCAGTCAGCAAATCGTATTGACATGCAGGCAGGCCAAATCATTTTTCCATACATTTTCATACATGCTAACATCATCATGACATCACATTAACGTCATTAGAGGGTAGAGTTTTGTCGATGTCATCAATTTCATGATCCTAAATTTGATGCTCATCTAGACATCATTTCAAGGAAATATTGAACTATTGGGATGACTATATGACCATCAAATTTAAACCCATATTTTGCTGATGCAACCTCTCACTAGATTCATTTCAGTTTTTGCAGTCCGACTTCAAGTGGCCATAACTCGCACATTCAAACTCCAATTCAGGTGCAATTTTTTTTTTGAAATTGGGTAAAATTTTCTAAATTTTTCAGTGGTGCAGCTATTTTTTGGTTTTGATTCACAGATTGTTTAGAAACTGCATTTTTTGGCCACTGTACCTAGATAATCCTACATTTTGCAACTTCAAATGCTCCGTACGGGCACATCTAGAGTTGAAAAAGGTTCCATTTTTTTTTGAAAGTGTGTATTTTTTCATCTACTTTCCAGATCTGACATCAGATTGTAAGGTTGTGTGGACAAAATTGTCACTTTCAGCAATAGGGCCTTTTTTTGCATTGTAATGCTTCAGAATTGTAGCACATTGTAAAGTTTTAGATTTGTACTCTATTAAGAAGTTGTAACAAGCAGAATTAGAAGTCCACAAAGGCCAAAATTGGAAAGTGGCCCATTGTTATCCCACTACTGATAAAGTGCCCTAAGCATCTATTTTGGGGGGGTTTCTTCATTTAGTGAAAAGGGGGGGGGGGGGTGTTCTTGGTGTTGTTTTCTCTCTTTTTTGCACTTTTCTTTCATTTTCTGCATTATGGGTAACTTTAAGTTTCCTAAATTAACTCCTCATAACTATGCTTCATGGTCAATCAAAATGTTGTATCACTTAATGCATAATGGAGTTTCACAATATGTAGATGGTACTCTTCCTAAACCAACAGGTGATAATGTATCAACAAGTGAAATTTTTGATTGGGTAGCAATGGATAGGAAAGCCCTAGGTGATATATGTTTGGGGGTAGATGATAAGATCATGTATCAAATTAAGAAATGTACTACATCCAAGGAAGCTTGGGATACCCTCGAAAGCCTTTATGGTAAAGTGTCTGAAGAGGATGTGTTCAAAATTGAAGATGATCTTGTATCCTTAGATCCTAAGTCGTATGACTCAATACAGGACTTCATCATCAAGGTGAATGAATTAGAGACAAAGCTTACTAATTGTTGGAATTCTATCAAAGATGACAAATTGGTCTATCTATTCATAACAAGATTCCATTGGAGTATTCCACATTTGTATCTTCTTTTAACACCTCTAAGACTACCTTAGGGTCTGCCTAAAAGAAAGTCACTTTTGATGAATATGCTAAAATATTGGATGATGAAGAAAAAAAGTTGAAAACAATGGGGATTCTCAAATCACCTCAGTCCAAAGCATTGGTGGCCAATGAGGGTTCTCAACACTCAGCTGGTCAATCTTCAAACAAAGGAAAAGGTAAGAAGAAATTGAAGAAGGATAAATCCGAGGATGCAAAAAAGACAACACCACAGTCTAATTGACAAGGCAAGTTCTCGAATTCCAAAAAGAAAGGGGACAACAACAAGGAGAAGAAGAAGTGTGCTTATTGCAAGAAAACGGGTCATGAAGAGCATGAGTGTTACCTTAAAAAGATTGATGAATTAACCAACATCATGAAGAAACATAATGTTCCATTGCCTAATGCTTACAAGGAGAAGGGATCATCTTTAGATTCATAGGGCAAAGGGCAAGCACTCATGGCTAATTCAAACTCTTCAAAAGAATGGATATTTGACTCGAGTGCCTCATATCATATGGGTTCTTCAAGAGAGGATTTTTCTTCATTGAATCACTCAAAGGTACCACACATCTTCATGGGGAATCATAGAAAAATGGAAGTTGAAGGAAAAGGAAACGTGGAAATGGAAAATGGAGAGTTTAAAGAGGTTCTGTATGTTCCAAACCTAAGTTCAAATCTCCTATCAATCTACCAAGTCACTCACTTTGGAGATGGACATAGAGTTGAGTTCCTTCCTAACTCAATAAAAGTGCATAGTCTTAAAGATGATTCCTTGGTTGTAGTGGGGAAAGTGAATGATCACAAGAGATTGTACTCTTTCTCGCATTATGTACCCAAGTCTTCTTCAAGAGTCTTGTTATCTCAATCTAATTGAAACATGCAATTATGGCATGAGTGGTATGGTCATCTTGACTATCGCTATCTTCAGCAACTTTGCACATACCACATGGTGAAAGTTCTACCTCAAATCAACTTTTCTAAAGGTGAGTGTTCAACAAATTAAGTGGATATGCATCTAGAAGGGAAGTTACAAAGATGAAAGTCTTCTCGAGCAACAGGTGTTCTATAGATGGTTCACATGGTATTAGTAGGTCCTTTTGCATTTAGCTAGGGTCACTACATACTCACCTTAGTTGATGACTTTTCAAGGTTCACTTGGGTTTACTTTCTACATAACAAGAATGAAGTGTTGGACACATTTCTAGCCTTCGAGGCTCATGTAGAATGAAAATCCAGGAAAGCCATCAAAGTACTCTAAATGGACAATGGAAACATGGATGTGAAAAAAAGACTTAAGGACTTTTGCAGACATGAGGGAATTGATCTGCAGACTCCTCCATCATTCAGTCTACATAAGACAAATGTTGCAACATTGAGGATTCAAACTCTTAAGTCTATGGCAAGTTGCATGATTCATGCCAAGTCTCTCGATCCATCATTAGAATTCGAAACAATATCAAGTGCCACTCACATTCTTAATCATTGTCCTCATTCAACCTTAGATGACAAAACTCCTTTTGAGGCATGGTGTGGCAGAAAACCTATTGTGACACACTTTAGAGTCTTCAATTGTCCTGCATGGGCAAAGAAATCTTCCAGGGGATGCAAGGCACAGTCACCTCGACATTGTACCTTCATTGGTTATGAAGATAGTGTGAAGGCATACAGACTTCTAGATCCTGAGACACATTAGTTATTTGTGGAGAAGGATGTACATTTTGAGGAAAGTTCTCCTAGCTTGTCCTCTACTCCTCTTTGCACATCATACAATGTGGATACTGATAGTTAAACCAGCGATAGTGCTTCAACAACTTTAGACACATGGAGTTCTATCAACATTTACAGTGAGAGGTCACTTCATCAGTTCAGTCCACATGCATACATCGCCACAATGATAGGTCTAAAATAAAAGGGTACATCTAGTCTTCCAGATATAGGTTCAATGACAAATTTGGGAGATAGTATTCATGATCTGCCTCTTCTTCTTGATGCAAAATTACCTTCTTTAGTTGTCACGAGGGTTCTAGACTCTCTTTTTCATTCGCTACATGATCAATCGTCACAGGTTGAAGTGATTGTGGATACTTATGATCAACAATTGCAGCAGGGTTCTTCATCAGTTTCAGAGACAGACAGTTCTTTGGGATAGGTTCTTCAACCAACTGAACAGGTTTTAGGGACATCACTTATCCATGGGATTCTTTCCACACACAACTGAAGCATCTCATTTGTACCTTTGGCATTGTTTCTTCCTAAGGGGAGGAACACCATTGTATAGTCTTAGATCAGCTTCTTCATCGGAGTAGTCACTATTTGGCACTCTTCTTTTGTGGGGGGGGGAGCCCATCCTATCTCTCTACCTCTTCTCATTATTATCTTATGTATATATTGGATGTATGTCATAATGGGGGGGTCTTGATTACTCCATCCATCCATGCATCCCTATTTATCTCTCTTTTTGGGGAATGATTTTTCCCATGAGGTTTTCCCTCTTTCCCCACTTTATGGGAGATTGCATATCATTATGTACATGGGTACCTAACATGGCCTAGTAGTTGAGACCCATCCTGCATATCATCCTAAATTTCGTAAGCTTAAGGGCATTCCCCTAAGTTGCACTTAAGGGGGGGTGTTGGTGTAATTAAGTATTTACTTATTACACTTACTTAAGTTTTATTTAGGTTAATGCATTATTTAAATATTTTGCATTATTTTATTATTATTTTAGGTGAGACACTTAGGAGTTTGTGTACTCTCATTGAGTTACGCAACTCTAATTATGCACATGGTGTCTACAACACAGGAGTATACATCATTCACTGAGTTGTCATGTTGACAACACAGTTATCCACACTCCTCATTTAGCACCTGTTGTCTACTCCATTGATTTGCATGCTACACCATTGTAGGCTTATCCTCACATCATCACACTTAATCTTGTGATTAATGGAGGATAATCTATATCTGGTGGACATGTGCCTGGTTGTATGATATATTATGATGCTAACTTCTATGCATTCTAGAAGCTCTCGTGAGGCCTTTATATTTAGGCACTCCTAGTGTACTCTTGAATCAAGTTATTGAATGAATATCCTCATTCTGATCGTACTCTATCTATTTTGGTCTATTGTGTGCTTGTGTTGAGTTCTTTAATTCTTGGGTGAATTTTGGCCTAAGCCAAATTCTTACAAAAAGGTACCACATGTTAAAATAGGTCCTACATAAGAAAGTGGTGATTGATTAGTCAAAAATGGAATATGAGCGCACGTACGATTAGGGGCTCATATAGATATTCGATGACATTGAATTAAGAGAGAACCCATATTCAAAATTGATTATGAATTAAATTTATAATGAAGTCTTCTATTACATGCAAGAATATTTACACATCAAAATAATTGCTAAGTATTCATTTGGACACCTTAAAAGACATGCGATGTACAATTTACAATGCTACACGAGTGAAATTGAAAAATAAAACTAAGGGCTCTATAATTAGGCTATGAAAAATATTTTGAAAGAAGGTCAAAAAAAATTAGTTGTTTTATGATGACCATAGTAGTGAAGAACTTTCAATTCTTTAACCAAGGGTTGAAAAACTCATATTGTGAAAATTACTCAAGGTAGAGAATATAAAAGGTGTTACACTTTTTTACTACATGATCTTTTAATCATTTCCATTATGAAATGAAGCATAACATGTGTTCTAGTTATGTAGCTCTTTCAAAGAATCTCCATTAAAGACTTCTAGTTATGATAGGGGTTAAAACTTCATCTACTTCCAAATAACATGTCACCAAAACTTGCATTTAACCCCAAACCATTGATTGCCAATCCTCAAATATACTTTTTCAAAGCAACACTCAGAATTTTTCAACTCCTAATATTGTTTCTTGTTTGATACATTTAGTCACTAAGTCTAATTTGAACCCTTTCCTCCAAGATTGTAACTCCTCATTGGTCATGACCTCCATGTGGAGTTATCCTTTGAGTCTCTCAAAGAAGAAGAAAAATGTGTACTTTCTAAAGATACTAGATACTTGAATGGTGTTAGATATTTAACATAGAATTGATTAATCAAGCTATAATAGAAATTCTACTTGTCACTCTATTTATCATAGTCTTAATGGAGGTTAGAAACTATGTCATTTTCCTCATTAAAAAGGACACTATGGAACAAGAGGTGTTTATTTTCAAACCCACTCAAATATAGTGATTTTTTTAATCAATCTCTAGCAAAAGACATAGTCTATATTTGTAGGGTCTTAAAAAGTGCACTTGGAACTTTCTATGTAGCTGATGGTCTAACTGCATAAAACTAGGAGAAAAATTTAGACCCTAGAGAAGTTATATAAGGAGGACTAACAGTAGACTAAAGAAGATCTCCATATTAGGGCATAGTAAAGACCATTGAAATTTTGAGGGAGATTTTTTAGTTCATCCTAAATATTAAAAGGAGGTCAATAATCCTAAATGTATGAGGTACAATTTAAAGGAGATTAAGGAGACTCTAACGAATATTGTCTAAAATTTTATTTACTATTAGGAGGACTTTGTTAAAATTATTTCACTTACTATTAATGTCCTTCAGTAAGAAGTTGAATGTAGAAAATAGAAGAACATAAGGAAATGTAATGCAGTGTCTTTAGCTAATGCTAGCCTCCTGGAACAAGTATAGTAAAGATGGCATTTTTTTACTAAACTTTGTAACTCTCCTCTTCAAGTTGAAGGTGATGTTGGTTCTTGAATTTACTCTAATGTAGCTTCCTTCTAGTAGCAACTTGATATCTTGTAGAGAGAATGAAAAAATGATAAGCGACTAAATTCATGATCGTCTTTTTTATTTTATTTTTGCTGATGGTCTTTTACATTTTCTTTTCGTTGATGATTTTTAAGTTTTTGATCAATTGCACAAATCATTAAAATTTGTTTCATTTGCATTAATAATGAATTTATAAAGGGTTTGGCATTTTCAATGCTAGTTTGGTCAAAACAACCATCCTAATATTTCTTTACATACTATAGTTTCTAAAGTAGAGGAGAAGATAATGTAAATAAAAATGAATTTCACTTAGTAAATGATAGACGTGTGTCATGCAACATTTTAATTTCATCATAAAATGAGTCCACAATCATTGACTAGACTTAAGCCAACATATATTACCATAGGTAAAGTAATAACCCAACACAATCTCAAAGGAATTTTTGTTTACAAAAAATGCATAATTTTAAATCTAGTATAAACAATGTTGAAAATCTCTAGCAAATTAGAATTTGTTCTTTGATCATCACACTATTTACATTACTTTCCTTCTAACTAATTTTACAGTATAGTAACCTAGAATATTGCCTAATAAATTTAAATTGATATTTATGTATACAAATAAACCCCATTAAATTATCATAGATTGCTATTACCATTGGCACAAAAATATTAAATTAATGATTGTCAATGTTTCCAACTAATTACATGAACTAATCTACACTATGTTTTTTATTGTGCTTTAAAATATGATAACTTCTAAGCTTTATTTAATAGAAACATCTTAAAAAAATATATAAAAAATATATATATATATATATATATATATATATATATATATATATATATATTCAAAACTGCGAAAAGATGATGGTTCATATTTCTTGTTCTTGAAGTATTTCTATCATTTGTTTAGTCACAAGGGTTTCCTGGAATGTATACCCTAACTTTAATGGGTTCAATTCTTCTATGCGAAGTTACAATTTTACAAGTGTCGTTATCGATACCCAACGGACACCACCGATTTTATGGCCACTACCGTCTGTTTCAATTAGTGAAAAGCGGCATCGACTTATTCCGGTGGTCACCTACCAGAATCTTCCACGAAAGACGACTTTGAGAGGAAAATAAAGGAATCGCATACCAAAATATTTTTAAAAAATTATTTGTGCGGTAGACGAACGGGATCTCTGGAAAAAGGCGAGAACATTCCCCACTGTCCAACTAAACTTTAGTTACATACCATTGTTTGCTTGGTCAATTAGAAATTAGGTGGCGGCTTGGCTTGGCTTGCCTTGATTATATTATATTATTTTGTTTTGTTTGAGATAATTGTTCTATAAATATTGGGCTTTGCGTATTCATGACATTAATGGTCAACGATGAATTGGAGGGTGTTGATAAACGGCCTCTGGGAAACGGCAAAGGACATATTTTGTCAGAAATTTGTGACAAGATATCTGCCTTCAAATCTTCTTCTTTCTGATCTCACTGGTCTGAATTGCATTGTCACTGGGGCTACCAGCGGGATTGGACTCCATACTGCAAGGTGGGTATAATTTCTATAGGTAATCTTTTTCCTAAGAGCTTATAGGAATGATGATTTAATCATTGTTGTGTTTTATTAAATTTAGTTCATATATGCATGGACCATGATTTCTGATTACGATGATTTTTTTGATCAATAAGAAGCAGAAGTTAAGATTTATTATTATTATGTGTTGTGATTAATTGTTGTTATTATTATTTATTAAGCTTGAGCAAATTTGAACCTAAGTCGTTTAAGATAAGAGACTCCTAATTTATCATTGTATTATAGACTCTTGCCTGCAATTAAGATGATTCTTGTAATGTTCTCATATGATAATTTAATTTGACAAAAGATCGTTCAAATGATTTTGATATAAAAAAATGTACATCCAATTTAATTGAAAAATAATAATTATTTGAAACAAATAGAAAGCAATTATTTGTGATCAATGTCTACTTATTAATAACAATATTGCTGTTTCTTTTCTTTCAGAGAGCTTGCAAAAGCGGGTGCTAATGTTTGTATGGCATGCCGTAATACAAAAACTGCTCTGCAACTTGTCCAAGAATGGAAACAACAGGCTTCTGGGAAGCCCATGTCTATAACTGTACTGGAAACTGTGTTTTTTATTTTGGCATATTACATAGTTTTTTCCCTTTTTTGAACAAGGAGAATATTGTATTGATATGACCAAATGGACCTAAAACAGATAATGGAATTGAATCTGCTGTCCTTAGCTTCAGTAAAAGCTTTTGCTGCCACTTGGGAATCTACTGGATGCCCAATTCATATTCTTATCAACAATGCGGGAATCCTTCGATTGGGAGGTTTGTTCTCCTTGTATGAATGCTGATAAGTTATATAGCCAGCTCATGGGAAGTAAGTAATAATAATTTCTCATTTTCGTAATCAGAACCAGAAAAGATGTCCAAGGATGGCTTTGAGGAACACATACAAGTAAATCATCTTGCACCAGCACTTCTTACATTCCTCCTCCTTCCTTTTCTAATCCGAGGAGCCCCTTCAAGGATAATAAGTCTCAACTCTGTGGTAATTAGTCTCCAAATGTTTCTTCAAAAGACAAAATTTGTATTTCACAAAATATACCTTGCAATCGTGCGTTTTGTCAACAACTGTAGGCTCACCATAACGCTGTGGTGGATTCTGCTTATCTGAATGCGGACTTGAGACTGAAAAACTATAGCAGTTTAATGGCTTATGCTTCAAGCAAACTTTCTCAGGTAAAATAGTTTACAGAATCTCTATATGCAATTTCTATTGTTTATATGTTGAAAACACCTATGCTAAGAGACCATATTTGAAAGTCAATGTTTGCCTTTAATTAGACGATTCACGAATAGCCCATTAAAAATGAAATGATCTACACGGAACGTATGTTTAATCTTAGGCTAATTAATACAACTCGTATATTCCAGCAGGTAATGTGACATTTCTAATTGTTTCTTGCAGTTGATGTTTTTGGACATTTTGTCAAGAAAAATTCCATCAAATGCAGAGGTTGGAGTTATCGCTGTTCATCCAGGAATCGTCAGCACAAATCTTGCGGTAATAAAATATATTCTACCTTGCCTAATATTATAATTTATCTGTTTTAAATATCATTAGAACAATGGATATTAATTGAAAATCTTACCGTTTTCCTAGAGAGATTATGAGCCCAGTTTCAGCAACAAATCGTTTTGGAGATTCGGTGCAGCTCAAGGTACCATAGTAGAATCAAGACATTCTCTTACATATCTCCAAAATTTTATATCCTCTTGAGGATCTTTAATGCAATCTTTTTTCAATTAACCTTACATAACAAATCCAACGCTCAAGATCATTGTGGTTTGAATTTTGGAATAGGTGCAAGAAGTGTATTGTTCTGTGCAACAGAACCAGAGATTGAACAATTTCTCCGCAAACGCAGAAATCGAAAGGAAGATGGATGTGTTTATTACAGTTACAATTGCAAACCAGCAAAAGTTTCAGCACAAGCTGCAGATCTCAATAACTCATTCCGAGTTTGGAATAAAACGCTTCAACTATTGGGCCTTTCTAATGAATGTATTGAGACATTTATAGATCAAGTGATTCCCCCGATACATTGAACCAACCCTGAATTGATGATAATTTTGTTCCGTTTTCTGCAACAGAAGTTATTTGTTACTTTTTGCTAGTTCAGAATATAAGGCTTCCATTCATAGAGAATTTCAATAATTCTGTTGAGATAACTATGCATCAAATTGTTCTCAATTAACTCATTATAGCTGTCTGAAATTAAATATAAATTGCAGATGTATAATTATTTACTGCTTACATAACTGACACTTTTCGCAGAGCACCATTTATTTTTTTAATCTGAGAGCCTAATGAGATCATGTTCTTGACAAAAAGTTAATAATAGATTCACAGGATACAATAGTACCCAAGAATTCTATTGCTTGACTGAAATTGCCGTTGACATTTTTGGTCAGAGTAGCGGAAAGAATGAATCTTTCTATTTTTAGTTTGTTACTTATTGTTCAAGGAATATGAGCCAGGGCTCCTAATGTCACACCACCTTGCTTATTGTTGTTTCAAAAGTAAAAAAGTAGCCTTTAGTATAACATATTTCGAGATAGGTACAGAGTTTCAAAGTTTGTTTTTGACTTGATAAGTGACAAATCAATATGCTATAGTTCTACTCATATTAATAAATGCATTCAAGTTATGATTACTCTTCGTTTGAAATTTTGAATAATAATGTCTGAATAAAAGTATATTATTTTTTAATTTTTTTTTTTTTTAATAAGGGTAAAATTTATCAATCAATGGATGTAATTTAAAGATTTTATAGTCATGGAAAATTTGAGAAGCAATTAGAAGTGTGAAATTAAAAAATATAAGATAGAGAAATTAGAAAGATTTCAAGTGGTCCATCAATTTGGCTATGTTTAGTTTTAGTGGGACAGTTTTTTTTATTAACGTTAGTAAGTTTTGTTTACACACTACAATAGTTACAACAATTGAATAAGGATTTCAAATAGAAATGAAGAGGAACATAATTTGGAGCACAAGATAATTATAAATGTTGAGCTTCATACATTAAAAAAAATACCACTTGAAGCTCAACAACTACTACGATAAATCGAAGACTTTGCCCTACATTGTCCTTATTTGTACTTCTTGACAAGGCTAAGAGAAAATCAAAGAAACTTGAAGTTTTCCCACAAGATGATCTTTGTCAATGTATTAGCTAATCTTTCCATAGTGTCTATTTTCTCTACTTGTAGTTTTCACTCCTCAAGAAGGTTTTGAATGAAAAGGAAATTGCACTACAATATGTTTAGTCCAAATGGGAAAGACAACATTAATGCCAAAGTTAATAGCACAATATCTAGCACAAAATGGAGTACAACTATATTGAGCACAATCTAAATCATCAAATAAATTTTGGTACTGAATCATTTCCTTTACTCCTTCACTACAAGAATTGTATTCAATTATTTTTGTATAAAAGAGCTACTATCGGTTGCAACCTTGAAACCAAAAGGATTGTTTCTCCACTAAATGTAAATGCGTAACTAGTAGTTGACCTTCTATTGTCTAAATTATTGGCCATATCAAAATCAATAAGTACTTTTAATGAGGCATCATGTCTAGCAAAACACAAAAAATAAACAAAAGTTTATTTTATGTACCTTAGGATCTACTTAATTGTATTGTGATGTGGTTTGTTTGAGTTACTCATAAACTTCTTACGACTGCTAGTAAATGGGAAATACCACTACTAGTATATGTTTGTTAAGAAGCTATGAGAAAAAATTGAGGTGACCTCTTGGAGAAATTTGGAAATACCCCCACCTGTTGGGATTTCCATGTGATCAAGGAATGGTACCTTCTTGAGGATGTTATAGACTTTGATAAATCTAAAAGGAAATTTAGTGCTAACCACAAATAACATCCCCCTCAAGTGGATGTATTAATAATGATTTTAACATATGCAAATTTTTTTTACAACAACCTCTCTAATATGGTAGAGGCACAAGCTCTACTATGGGGGATCAAATTTACTACCCTTTTAGGAAGGACCAAGTTGGTAGTTGAAAGGGATTCCAGCTTAATTTTTGAAGTTATCAATTGGCGGTAGTAGATAGATTTATCCCTAGTAGAAATTTTACTAGATGTTAGGATTTACCTTGATAGAATGGGGGCAATGACATGTCACTACACCTTTCATGAAAGAAACTATGTGGCTAACAAGCTAGGTGGTTTGGGTTTGGGAATTACAAGTGTTAGGTGTTGGATATTGTTAGCATCAATCCTTGCTAATATCACCACTCTCATGGAGAGTGAAGGATATGTCACCACTAATGGAACTTGATTTTAATCAATTACTATAGCTAGTAGTATGACACCCTTTGAGACTACTTTGAGGGTGGAAACTTTGAGTGGTTAACAAATATGATGGGAAACCATCACTTCACTTGCACGCCATTGTGGAAACTTGCCAAAAATGATCATAAAAATATTTTGGGTAGAAACACTAAGTACAAAAGGGTTGTTCATTTAAGGATAGACACAAATTTTTACCATGACATGATTGCAATGTTTTCCAAAAAGTTGAATTTATGACAAAAGCCTATTAATCTTTATATTTCATGTGTCAATGTATTATCCTTCTCCTTTGTACAATGGCCAAAATTATAATATCATCAACCAACCTTTGTGAAAGTTCTATTTATATAAACTCAATGTTTCTTTACATTACTGAGGGTGACCTACTTCCATTTATCAAGGCCATGGAAGGACATGTTGAGATCCTATCCATGCAACTAGTTAACACTTGGCAGGAATGACATGTCACCATTGGTGGCATTACATTTGAGATTAATGAGGGTGTCAAAGCTCAGGCTATAGGGTTATCCATGAAGGAAAAGAAGTAGATAAGGGTTAGTAAGAAAGAGGATGAGACTAGTATGAGTATGTTCTCGAAAGAAGGTGAGGCATCTATCTGATTCCATGGTGGATTTAGCACAAAGAGCTTCTTGAGCCCATGGGATGATGTCTACTACCTAATAATGAAATATCTCACTCATGAAGGGAAACATAACATAAATTATGAATAGTACTTTTTGCTACTAAATTATTTTTGTTATCATTAAAAAAATTCTTTCTTCTTGTTAATGGATTTAGAAGCTTTAGCTATGGATGTGAAGATATGTATGGCTAAGGGAAAAATTTACAACATCATTCACCAGGTTTTGATTTTTGGATTGTATAACTTCCATAAAGTTATGTATCTTCTTAGGATCATTATGCTAGTCCATCCCTTACACCTAATGCTTCTCCTCTGGTTGTTCCTAATCTGATACACACTTTGTCTATTGTGTCTAAAGCTTCCCCTATATCTAGTAGTAGAAAAGCTAAGGGCCCTCACATTGTGTCTTTCTCAAAATATAACCCTAAGCTAGAGGTCAACCTTAGAAATATTAGTGCTAAGTTGATGGGAGGTAGGACAAGACCCCACAATTTTCTTATTAACCTAGGAAAAAAAAGGTGGAAAAAAACAAAATATTAATGAAGTTGACTTGGACTATGATTCCAATGATAATGAGGAAAAAATGTAATAGTCTTGCCATAAAGAAGGCTAGGAGAATTCAATGCATTGAGGAGGATTCTTATGATTCAGCTAAATCCTCTGCTAATACTAAAGAGCCCAACTAGGAACATTTTAATGTCTCTGTCACATTTAGCAAGGGAACTATGGACTTGGTTGCTATGAAAGAAATTATAAACTTCCCTTAGACTCTTACCTCCCCTTTGAGGAAACAAAAGCATGAACCCCCTGGTAGCCTTGACCTCCTTTTACTTCCTCTCCCCCCACCCCACATGGTCATCCCCTGACTACATCCCCTATCTAAAATCCCCACCCTCCCCCTAGTCTTGATAGAACTACTTTCTTGTAAGTGAAAGTGGAGTTGAAAAAGTATGGATCAAGCTAGAGAAGAAAACAGATAGAATGATTGAGCTAGAGTCTCATTTCATAACCTTGGCTGATTTTTGTGTCAAGGTCACACATGCTACTTTAACTACCATCCAACTCCTGCAATAGGAGAAGGAGAAGGTGAAACATAAAGTAGGGAAAATCAATATTGAGGACTTTTTCCCTTTCTATGTCTTTAATTTTATTTCTATTATGTTATTTTCTATACTTTAAACTCTCAAACTCCACATTGGAAGATGCAACATAATCTCATTATGGTTTTAATGAAATTTTTATTATGAGCCTCTGATACTATGTTTAGTTTAATTGATAGTTTAGTGTGGATGGGGTACCTTTTTTTCCTATCTGCAAGACCTATTTTTATAGTAAGTTTGTCGTTCACTGCTATGTTTTCTATATTAATTTTGGGAGTGTAGTCTTATGACTATGGGTCTATGGGCTTTGATTCTACTAGTAGTGAGTCTATCACTATGCCTGTATTCTTTGGCCAGTCATCAAAATTTTGACTACTTTTTAATATCAAAAAAATACATGAGACTCCTTACATTTTAAGAATACAAAATGCACTTCATTTTTACTTGCTCCTCTTGTGGATTGAGATACATTGGTGAAGTAAAAGGGAAATGATCAACTAATAGAGTACTGACAACTTTGGCATCCTCCATGCCTAACCTGTCCAAAGCTTTGAGAATATAATGTTTTGGAAACTACTTGTTTTCTCTCTTTCATCTATCCTAGATGTTGAAGATTAAAAGTATCTTTCTTGTTGGACATATCCTTCATTGAATATTACTGTACAATTTGTTGTTTCAATTATTAAATCAACTTCATGCTAGAGACTGGAACTAGTATTCCATTAACAAAAATAAAGTGTAATAAAGTGTAGCATAAATTCACCATTGGATAACCTTTTGTAATACACACACATATAAATTTTTTTGTGAATAAATTGATCCTTAATCATAAAGATATCAAACTTAAGGTACCACTACCTTGGGACTTCCTTGACCCCATATAAGATTTTCTTTAATATAAGTTGTAAGGTATTATGAGTCTATTATAATTTTCATATTCATGTAATAAAAACATTATTATATCTTAATAGAGGTAATATAATTTTGATCATAAGGGTGAGTGAGTAGCCGAGTTGGTGTGAAGGCGAGTCATGAGGCGTAGTGTTAGGCTAATGATCCCGGTGCTACACATCAACTCCGGTTCGAGTCACACTAGGTTTACCACAAACCCTTTTTTGCCAATAGTGGCATGTCATGATGGTTAAGTTGTTGAGTTGTTATCCTTGCCATCAAGGTTCAAATCTAATGGGGATGAGGTCCCCCGTTTGTGGCCTCACTAGTTCATAGCTCCAGGTCAAAGCGTTTACCCCTCTTTAAAAAAATATATAATTTTGATCATAATATAAATGTAAATTAGTAAAATCTTTCTTGTTTAATTTTATTTAAAAAACATTTCTCATCATTTCACTTACCCTATTATAGTTATTTTAAATACTCACCATTTCACTCAAAGTAATATTTATTTACTTAATAGGGTATCATAAAAATAAATCAAAAGAAATGTATAAGCCAATAAATATATTAATAGGAAATATCCTTTAAAAGTTACAATTCAAGGTAGAGAAATGTAGATCATTTGAACTTGATACTTTCTTTGATATGATTATTAATAGTCATATGATTAGATAAAACACATTTACAACTTTTTTAAAGTCTCATTTTAATGTTTTTGTGTAGAAAGAGGAGTGACAATGGACAGGTTAGATTTCCTAGTACTAGAGGAGTCCCACGAGATGTCTCTGATGTTAATTATGAGTATGATAAAGGTGGGCATTTTCTTATTTCCTTAAGTAATTTATCTTTGTTTTTTTGGTAGTTTCTTATTTCACATGCTTCTCTACATTTTGAATTTTTTTTCTTCTGCAACTTCTTTCCTTCCCTTTCCATTCTTCTAATGGATTTCTTTTGTGTTGGCATTCAAAGGCTTGGAGAGAGTGGGTTTTTCATTTCTATTTCTTCTTTTATTTTGGCTACTAGTACTACTTGTCAGATTCTCCCTTGCATGGCTTCTATAGAGGAAATTTCAACTCCTATTATGGTGGGTCTCTCATTACATTTTTTTTTGTTGGTTTGGTTAATTTTAGGATATTATTAATCTATCTCATTTCTAATAGAGGTGGAATCTTCTTCTATGGAGGTGGATAATGGCTAGTGGATTGATGATATTTAGTGCTCAGTATGGTTTTTCCATAGTTGTGAACTCTTAGTAGCAAGTTATTTTTTATTTTACATCACACTTCTTATCAACTTCTTCTCCTCTGCTCCTATTGAGATAGGATAATATCCTTTATCTAGTTGAAAGGATTTTTTGTTAAAGAAAGGCAATTTATGGATCAAAGTTCTTGGTTTGTGTCAACAAGTTGGCATTTGACTCTCATCTTTAACCCTTTTTTTTAATGTTTGGGGGGCCTTGGTAATTCCCTCATTCTTCCCCTATTCTATTTTTTGAGGTTGTAGTTATGGGATCCATGTCAAAACTGGCAATACAAGGTTGGGGATTCTTGTAAAACCCCATGATGGATTTGGGTTCCATCATTCAATCCAAAGGTACATTATAGTTTCTTTTTTGGCTTACATTCGTTGGAGGTTATCCATGAAAGTTTGGCGAGCCTTTTGAAAACGCTATTTTTATTGTGATATTAACACTAAGGCGCATTGTATTTTTAGCTAATACTTTACTATAGAATCAATTAAAGGTGATTTTTCAAGGTTAGAGGAACATCTAAAAAACTCCTATTGACTTGAAGGATCATTTTTATTCATTATCAGGTCATAGGAACTTGAGAAAACCATAGTTAAACTCTTTTGGTGTTATAGGATCTCTTTTCACTATAATTTTCAATTCTAAAATGATAAAAAATAAGTAATCTATTATAAATTGATTTTTGTAATCTCTTTTCCAAAAGCTTTTTAAATATGGCCTTTAGTCCATATGCTACAATCAAGTAGATCTACACATCCTTCTTCTATCTCCTTTTTTGTTTCAATGAGAACATTGAACATATTATATTGTTTCAATACATTTCTTTAAACATATAATACATGTAATAATATTTGAACTTTATTTATATTATTCACATATTTGACATTTTCATACTTTGCTTCACTTTTAAGCTAAACAACTCTCTAATTCTTTGCCCAAACCTTTTCTAAACATATACTTCTATACATTTTCTTCATAGTTCAAATATGACATTCTTTCCAAAACATGTTTCTCTCTTTTCATGATTTCTAACAATATTTTCAAACTTGATACATTATCATCTTCATTCATATAAATTTTATCCAAAAGGGTTTGAAATACATTACACTACTAAAATGCACTATCAAATAAATAAAATAAATTTTATGTATCACACGAAACAACACATATTGAAGTCATTGATCTTAAATGTTCATTACATATTATAAGTGATTGACCTAGTTTGTTATTCTATTATTTTATATTTGGTATTAAATTCATGTAGAAATAGTGTTCTTCTTTTTCTTGTTATCTTTTGTATTAATAAATCATTCTACTTTTTCACCTCATCAAACAAGTTTTATTTTTTAAACAAAAAATTATTGTTCTTTCCAATAATTGCTTATCATTATCCTTTTGATATTAATATAAATTGTGAAATATCCTTTTCAACTTTCATCATATTTTTTTCAAACATATTTCTCATACATAAATACTTATTTTTTCTTACCATTTGCTCAATTTACCTTTTTGGATATTCTTAATAGGACATTTTGCTAAGATCATAGAGTGGTACCAATCTCACAACATGAAAGATGACCTTGCTATTGGTATGATTCAAGCTTAGCCTATTGATCTATCCTAAAATGTTACTTTGAAAATATGTAATGAGTGGAATTTGATTGTAATTGTATATTTGAATAAATTTAGAAAATTAGAAGAAAGATATCTTACAAATCTAGAATATTAATATACAATTTACATGTTTCTATATATAAAATATTTATATAAATTCAAAATTAATTATAAACAAAACATATGAACATAAAAAAATTGTTTAGCATTATTAGTTTATTATATTAGATAAACTAAATGAATTTAGAAATTTACATAAATTATAAATTTTTTATTTTTTATTTTTTAATAACATTTACCTTCAAATTTTCAGCTTCCTAATCTCAGGAGTCTAAACTGTATAGTGAGTAGGGATTAGACTCCATACAATAATGTAGACATTTTTATAGGTAATCTTTTCTCTAAAGAGTTCTCCCTTTTATTTTTCACAATTCATTCTAGATCATTGTTTTTATTTCTACATATTTGTTTATATAAGGATGGACAATCTTTTGTCATTTAAAAGGCTTGTAAAAATAAATAGTTTAATTTGAAACAATAATAATATAAAGTTATTGATTTACATATATGCATAAAGAATCTACACAATTACCAATAACAGATTTCTTATAAATCGCTTCTAATTGTAGCTTTAGTTATTTCCAACATTTTTAACAATGTTTGGCTACATTCTATGATTCTCTTCATAATACTAAATTATTCAGTTGCGAGAATTTGTCAAAATGTATACCTCAACTTTAATCGGTTCACTTCTTATACATTAAGTTTCAGCTTTACAAGTGGCTTACAGCCACCGATTTTGTGGTCACAGACAATGGACCATACATAAAATCCCCATTTCTGGAAATTAGAATGTAATGATAAGTATCTTTTACTTTTTAGTAATGCTTTATCATGTTATTCCATAAAAGACAAGATTCAGAAGATGCAAAGAATTTTTTGTTTTGAGTAGGGTCAAGTGTGGATGACTCAAACATCACACAATAAGTGAAGAATTAAGTTTGAAAAAAAAAGTGAACTTTGACTATTTAAAACTTTTGGTGTAGGAATTAAGCTTAGTGTGATATATAAGAATTTTGAATGGTCAAAGTTGACTTATTTTTGCAAGCTTAATTTCTTTTTTAGTGTGTGATGTTTAAGGTTGGCCACATAAATTTGAGCAACTTCTCCATGAACGTTAAAACTAAGCGAAAATGGATGTTTTTATTACAGCGACAATGTGCAAACAAACTCAAGTCTAAGCACAAGCTTAGCCATTGATGACTTTTTGGAATTCCAACTATTGACCCTTTCAAATAAATGTATGGAGAGAAGTATAAATCAATTTATTCTGCAATATATTTAGATAATTACTTCAAATGTTACTATTACAGAAGGATATTATGATTAAATTATCTATCTGTTACAAAGTTTTTGATTTCTAAACTTAAAAAAATTTCTTCATAATACAAAACCCCTATGAATTATTAAACATGTTTTTATTTTAGCTTCTAAGTTCAAAATAAGGAGCTTCAATTCATAGAAAATTCAAATTATGAGTCGATTGAGATAACTATGAATCAAATTGTTTTTAGTATGCTAATGATAGTTGTCTGAATATTAATATAAGTTGCACGTAGATAATATTTATTTATAGGTGAATTCTTTACTATTTTCTTAGTTATTACTCTTTGAAAATAAGTATTCTTTCTTTAACTTTAGAGGCTGATGACATCATGATCATGGAATAAAGAAGAAATAGATTCATCGAATCCAACTACTCAATAACCTTTTAAAGGTTACTTAGTGCACCTAGCACACTTATCAAGGTGCACAAGGTGCACTAAACTCCACTTTAGAGCTCAATAAAGGTTTTTTGTGTGGTTTTGCTAGGGTTTAGGATTCTGGGTCTGATTTTTTAGCAATTAGGGTTTTGTTAGAGTTTAATTTTCAGTCCTCTAGACTAATGTGTTTATGTTTTGTGTAGATAAAATGACTTCCTCATCATCCTCACTTGTAGAGAAGATGGATCCAAAACTAGTTGTTTTTAAGTTTCAAGGGGCACTTAAGAAATCACACTTTCAAAATGCACATTTAGAGATTAGAGATACTGAGTTGGGACACATAGACTATAACACATTCCTGGTACTTTCCAACAAGCCTAAGGAGAGTTCCTCAATGATCTCAACACTTTTAAGATCAGGCTTGGTTAATTTAGCCTCACATCTCACATTAGTTCAATCTTTAGAGCTTGTCATGGATTTGGTACAGAATTTTGTGTCAAAAGAAAGAGTTGTGAAGAGTATAATACGGGAGAACTCTTGAGAGCTAATCAATATGTGAAAATTAATTATCATCAAGCAGAAAGATGGTATAGGGATAATGAAAATAAAGCTAAAGAGATCATACAATTCATTCATCATTGATAGAACACTAATGGGATGAAGAGAAGGAAAAATAGATATGACTAGAGGATACAGGAAGGATGACATTGAATACACCATTATACTTCTGAGAAGGGTTATGGGTCTACTAGGCACCTGAACATTTGGATGGTACATTTCAGCGAGACCATCAAAACAACTAAAATTCCAATTGATTGGGCCACAATAGTAAGTGAAAACTTATATGAGTAGTTGGTAGGATTCAAAGTCATCCCCAAGTTTTGCATGACATCATACTTGGCGTATTTACTAGCAGTAAGGACAACTAACAGTCCAAGATTGTATACGAAGGGAAGCATGCAAGATGCTAATGCTTCACCTTATGTGGTATATCCTCAACTGGTAAAGAACAATCTCTTGAATTAGATAAAAGAATAAAAAATATTGAATGACACTTTCATTTTTACAATCATCTAGTTTATTGAGAGTGATTATGCCAAGAGGATGTCAGTAGAGGCAACAGTAAGGATTGTAGAGATGGGTGCCTATTACATCCAGTTTAAGACATTCACCTACCTAAGGGTAGCAAGTACAATTGTGAATTTGAAGAAACTCTTGAGATATCCATTGGATAGACTCATTTTACTAGATATTGCAAGCCAACTCACATTTGCATATGACAAAGTGAGGAAATAACATAAGAAGACCTGGGTATGACCCATCACTATAGGTCCATTTGAAGTAGAGTAGAAATAGAATATCATGACATTTGATGTAGAATGGGATCAATATCCCTTGGAGGATTACAACTCTCCTAGTCCATTTTTTAACAATATTGGTAGAGTTCAACTTTTGGTAGGAAAATAATTTGTTCATGAAGATGCAGGAGAAGATCATTGGATAAACAAGATATATGATTATGATATCCAAATTAGGGATTAATTTAGGATGACTCTATATCTGGTAGGAAATTCCTTAAAGACAAAGATCCCACTAAAGGTTGTCCAACAAGACACTCCAGATGTCTTAGATCCCTTGTACAATTGTTACAAGATATTTGATAGACCAATTATGAATCTAGAGGTTGGTAGGGAAGAGAATGTAGATATCAATAATATGATGAGACATATAATCCAACTGACAAGAGACTAGATAAAGAAGCCCTTTAAGTTGGATTTGATTCCTCAGAAAATCACCTTGCAAGCCACAACACACCCAATAAAGGGTAAAGGTGTAGAAGTTACAGTGCCAACATTCCTTTCCCAATGACCAATTAGGCCATAAATAATATATAAACATGACAGGGATGTTGGGTACTTTAGAGCTAACAAATAAAAGAATAAGAGAAAAATGGCTTCTCTAAAGCAAGCTAAACCCAAACCTAAAGAACCTCAACAAGAAGATGTGACTCAAGCCCAAAGAGGTAGCTCAAGCACCTGAGAACCAAGAGCCTCAAAATTAAGAAACAACTCAAAATCAGGATATTCCACAAGTGCCTTGCCCAGAATAGGAAGAAGAATAACAACCTAAGTAGGAAGAATAGGAGGTATCCTTGCCCCTCTAAGAGGAAGAAGCCTCTTACTCAGCTACTAAGAAAGCTAAGGTTAGACCTACTGTCAGAAGGACTTGAAGGCAACAGATACAAAAAAAGGTTATACCTTTTCCTCTAGTCCTAAAAACCATCCTTGAAGAGGATGAAGAAGATGAAGAAGATAATCTCACATTGAATCAAAGGACATGCTTAGCAAGGACTACCAAGGAAGAGAGAAGGAGAAGCTCCACCATTATGCCACCATATGTTCCTAGACAACCTATTGAGGTGAAAACTCTAGAGGATGAGTAGCAACAATGGATGGATGAACAAGAGGGGCAAGGAATAAATATTTTCAATATGTCTAATTTTGACTTTATTCTAGTAGGGACTGAGTGGTTGGGTGATAAAATATGAGATACACTCATGAACGAACCTTTGGGAGAGGATTGGAATCAAATCCCACCTCTACCATGCAATGTTCAGTCACTCCCCTCTCTCTTGTCATTGAATAAGAGAGAGAGGCGTATCAAGAGGAGCTAGAATAAAGGCCAGTCGATGAAATATCAAAGGAAGGACAGATACCTGAAGATACTCAAAAAAATTCTCAAGATACAGAGATGAGGACTCTTAATCCTATAGATGTAGGGACAACAAATTTAGATCTCCCCCTAAGGGAGAAGACTCCAGAAAGGAGGGATAAGGGAAAAGGGCTTGCTAGGAAAACTTCCTCTTCAACCCAATACTTGTCTCCTATGGGCATTGCAGTAGCCTAGTTGAAAAGAGAAGTTATAGTCTGACAAAAGCTACAGGTGAACTTGAATGAAGAGGAGAATATGGATGTACTAGTAGAAGCCATCAAGAGGCCTAAGCCACCTACATGTGATGCACAATAATTGACCTTCATAATGAAGAATAGAGATCATGACCTACTTACTCACATAGTCATTCCTCCTCCACATGCTAAGACCAAAGATTTGACTCCTAAGGACTATAAAATTACATAAGTCCTATTAGGAAGTCCCATAGTAGATACAACTAAAGTAATGATCATTATGAGAATTAGGGAGGTTTTTAGGCATTTTGATGATAATAAGAATAAATTAATAAAGGTACGCAATGAGAATGAGATACTCAGAGGATATCGATATAGAATTGTAGCTCCATTAGATCAAGACCACCTAGACGTTACTCTTTGTTGCGATACTAGAAAGGAGAGATGAGGTGAGTATCCAAGTAGATTCATTTTTGAGAGTATGTCAGCAATGGTGTGACCATTTTGAGAAGAAGGGTGTAGAAATAATAGAGGCTAATTTGAACCTATTGCATAAAGTGCATTCTAATGTGGAGAAAATGATATCTATGGTGGACCAAGATTTTGGGTCTATGGATGAAGTACATATAGCCAAAAAAGTCCTTCAAGAACTCAAAACAATAAAAGGTAAAAGGTATCATACACTCATAGAAGTGTATACAATAGATGAGATTGATAGACTTAAGGATTTGATTGAGAAGATAGCTATTAGAAATAAGGTCATGGGAAAACTACATGAAGATATTTAGAAGTTAAAATGCCAATCTCAAGAGAAAATTTTGGATGTAGATAGGTTTTATGATGTAGTTTAACACCTAGAAACATTCAGAGAAGGCCAAGCTTTAATTTTTGGAGCTTCCAGTGACTGCTAGATCCTCTTACAAATTCTTTCTTTGTTTTAAGACATGTAAAGGCTCATGCACCAATTAAATTATATAAATAAGGGGAGAGTCATACTTAGCACCATTTAGACAGTCAATTTGTACATAAATAGATTTGTTTTATTAGTTTAGAAGCATAATTTTGCATAAAGAGATCTCTCACTCTCAACACAAATTAAGGAGATGATTTCTTATAAATTTAGGAATGTAATATGTATTCCAAGTTGTTATTTTGATGCAATAATACAAGATATTAGTGCTCTTATTTTAGAGTGTAGTTATTCTTTCCAGAGTGTGTTATTTTTGTGGATTCTTGTTCATCAAAATAATGGAGCCAATCATTGTTTTGTGTTGATTTGATTGTGAGATATTTTAGTTTTGGTGTTTGTCGTGTGTTGATGAATTCCATTGATATATAGAGTTGGAGAAGAGATCACCCTATTGTTCCTACATAGCTTCTTATCTTGCATGAGCACACTTTGCATGGCCTAAGAATTTGACAAGAAGTGAAACATCTTTTAGTTTTACTAAATTCCCATCAATGATTGCATCTGTGGATTTGAGGAAGCATTGCTCCTACTTTCATTTGTTTCCTACCCAATTTTTTCAATGATTTAACTCACAGAGGTGTTGTTACCATGATTTATGTCTGTTAGGAATTTTGATTTCATGCTATTTACTTTCATCTCTTCTTACCTTATCTTTGTTATTTTCTTTGCTAGCCCTTCGATAAATCAGGAATTCATACAGTTGCATTGTTAGATTACATTCATTTAAAGATAGAAAATACCAAAAACATATCTCTTTTTTTGGTTAATTTTGAAACAACGATCAGATTGATCATCTTATCCAAAATTGGTTTGAATGAGAAAAGGTCTCTTTGTGAACAAAAATTTTTATCTTCAATTGAAAAGATTCAGTAGGTCTCAAGATCACCTAAAACCTTTTTGTTGACCCCAGACCAGCTTTTCAAAAGAGGAGTTTGAAAGGATTTTTGTTGTTAAGCATCATGAAAAATGATAGGTCAACACTTACCATTCTTGGTGTTCTTTCCTCCATAGTGTCCCCTTCACACTCTCATATGTTTTAGTCTATTTGGTATTGTGAGTGGTTCGCAGATCTTAGTATTCTATTTATAATTACTAAAATATGTGATACATTTTGGCACACTCAATAGTTATATGGTGTTCCACTCAACTAATATTTTGAGCACTATAATAAGAGCTTCATACTCTGAGATGTTTCAACATCAACATTGTTGCACTAGAATTGGAGTTCAAAAGACTTAGGAATTTAGTCACCTTGAGGGATGACCAAGAGTATGTTGGCTCTGAAACAATGAGATGTGCAAGATCAATCAAAGTATAATTTCCAAGATGGTAGTTCCTCTATTAGATAGAGATGTTCATCTAGGAACTCCATAATGAGAGGGCAATCAGAAATCAAGGGTGCATCAACCAAGTGATCTACTATAGCTTGACCTTTGATAGCTTTTTTATCGACATACTAGATGTCAAACTTAGTAAGAAGCATGACCCATTTTGTTAGGCACCTTGTGAGTACTATGTGTGACAACATATATTTTAATAGATCAATCTTGGATATTAGTTGCACCATGTGACTCAACATGTAATGAAAAAGCTTCTAAGTGGCAAAAACCACATCTAGGCAAGCTTTTTCCATGGGTGTATAATTAAGCTCATACTTGACTAGAGTGTGACTGATATAGTAAATAGCCCTCTCTTTTCTTTTATTGTCAAGTTTGCTAGAAGAGCACCTTGTTCCATTGGGGTAGCTGTGACATATAATATGAGTGGTCTTCCTACAACTGGAAGAATCAAGATAGGTGGATTAGCCAAGTATTGCTTGATTAGTTCAAACTTACATTGACAAATAGGATCCCATGAGAAATTTTGATCCTTTTTTAGGAAGTGTGTAAATGGTTGACACTTATTTTCTAGTTGTGAGATGAATCTTTTGATTGATTATAGCTTCCCCTGGAGAGAGTGAAGTTTCCTGAGTGTCTTAGGAGGAGCCATATCCATGATGACTTTGACCTTTTTAGGGTTGATTTCAACACCACACTGTGATACAATGAACCCTAGGAGATTTCCAGATGTGATGCCAAAGACACATTTCTTAGGGCTGAGCATGAGATGGTACTAAGCAAGCTCGTTAAACACTTTCTCAAGATGAGATAAGTGATCAAGGGCATTAAGAGACTTGACTAGAATATCATCCACATAATCCTTAAAAGTTTTATGGATGAGGTCATGGAAGATGACTATCATGGCTCATTGATAGTTTTCCCCAAAAAATTTCAACTTGAATAGCATCATGTTCTAACAAAAGGTCCCCAAGTGGTGGTAAATGTTGTATTATGCTAACCTATTCTGCTATCTGAATTTGATTGTATCCCGAGAAACCATCCAAGAGTGATAAGAGCTCATTGCCTATTGTGAGATTGACAATCATGTTTATATTTGGCAATGGGAAATCATCCTTTAGACAAGCCTTATTAATATCACTAAAATTTGTGTAAATCCCTATATCACTAGAATGATTTGTGACAAGTACCAGTTTGGAGATCCAATCTGAGTAGTAAATTAGGTGAATGATCTTTGCATCTAGCAATTTTTCTAAGTCTACTTTGACCAATAAGGCAACTTTGGATGCATCTTACAGACTTTTTTCTTGACTGATTTAGCCTTTGGATTTGTGGCCAAGTGGTACACCACTAACTTGGGGTCCAACCCTAGCATGTCTTGGTAGGACCATCCAAAGCGACTGATATTTTCTCAAAGGACCTTGATGAGAAGTTCTGCTTGTTCAGGTATTAGAGATGCAACAATGTATGTGATCTTTGGTATCTCTATTAGACTAATATTGACCAACCTGGTTTCCTCTATTAGGAATGATGATATTGCAAGTCTGTGATCTTGTGGGGGAAGGATGAAATATCCATCCTTGAGTACCTCAGAAAGGTTTTCACTATTGGATACATTCTTTATTTTATCCTATCATCAGAACATAAGTCCCTAGGGTTCCTAGGACACCTTGGGATATACTGTAATTCAGTAAACTATATAATACTTTGTAATAATTTATACTAATATGTTAAAATGTATATTATAGTAGTATATTTAATAATATATTTTAAATATTATATTTATATATTATAATAATTATATATAGATAATATTTATAATATTTTAGATAATATAGAATACTATATAATAATATATAGTACTCTGATCTTAATATACTATCTAATCATATTTCATACCATGTATAATTTTATAATGATAAAATTTATTATATAATATATAATATTAAAATAAATAATAATAATATTCAAATATCATTATATCTTAAATGTAAAACATCTTTAAGTTTGTTTGTAATACTTTTGGTTTAAAATGTAGAATTGATCCCTAGTATCTCAAATTTGAAATTTTGTATTTTGCCACCGAATTTTAGGTACCTAATCTTAGATTGGGTATCTAATTTCATATTGGGTACCTTACTAGGCTTGATATTTACCAAACTTGTTTGGTCAACTCAAAAAATGTGTTTGAGCCATGTTTTCCAAACACTTCTGGCAATTTGACAATAGTTTTTTCATCTAAATTCAATTAAATAAAAAGGACTTTTTGAGAACACTCTCAAGATTCCACTGATATAATTGTTGTCAAATTATGAGCTTGATAGGTATTTATTAGTTAATTTCTAATGAAGATGTTCTTAAAGTGTTGATTGACATAGTGATCTAAAAATAGCTATAACTTGCAAACGATATAATATTTTTGAAATCTAAAAGTTGTGTCACATTCTATGATTTTCCTCATATAATAAAAAAACTAAAAAAATAATTCTGTAAAGTTTTCAATTAGTTAAGGTTGTCAGATACGAGATTTTTTAAATTCTAAAAATGTTATAGTAGATAATTCATATTTAATTATTCATTTGGAATAAAATATACGAAAATATGTGTCACATTTGGGCATGAGTCTACTTTTTAAATCTATAATTATATTAACAATTATTATCATTTGATTTTTATTAAGGTGGTCAGACATACACCCACTTTTTATTTTCACCTTGAAATCTTCATAGTACTGCATTAAAATATAAAATTTTGACGAATCAAATAATTTTTTTCTCCATATAAGGCCTAGTAGTTTTAGAAACTAAATTCAATTTCTTATAGGTTCTTTTGTTATAACATTTTGATATATATTCAATAACTACCTTAAAATTGTGTGTCAAGTTGACATAACCTTGATTTTCTAGTTTTTGACTATCACTTAAGGTCATAGTTTGGTTAACCGTGATCCTTCACATACCCTCTTCTGAAAACTCACTCTCTTTTGTTTTCCATACACAAAACTTTAAGAAAAATCCATAGTGACACATTTTAGACCTCTTAAAACTTTTTTTGAATGAAGTAATTTCATTCATTTTTCACTCATGTCCTCAAGTCTATTGTGCCATAGTGGTGAATCAGAATTTGCACCATTTGTATTAAGTTCTTCATGATCAACTCCAACAATTATCCTTGAACATTCATCCTTCTCTAAAATTATTAAAGTAGAAGGAAAAATATGACCTATACAAAGATATAACATACCTACTCTCACCTTTTTCTACTACAAAGGAACCTTTTGAAAGATTCCAATTTTTATCATCAAAAGCAACTGTGCAACCATCATCACCTAGTTATCATGCTGAAATTAAATTCCTACTTAGCCTTGGAACATGCACTACTTCTTGTAGTAGCCAATTATTCTCAATCTACACCTTAATCTTTATTTTCCCCTTTGTAATGATTTGATAGGGTTCATTGGCTCCTAGATAAACTAGCCCAAAACACCCTTGAACATAATCAAGAAAATAACCTCAATGGAAAGTAGCATGAAATGAAGCTCCTGATTCTAAAACTCTTCAATCATCAAGATTTTCTAAAGAAAGAAGAAAAGAATCCTCTTCAGATTTATTGTGTATCATATTTTCATGCTTGTTTCCTTCTTGTTTGTCTCCTTCATTTTTCTTTTTAGTCTAAAACTCTTTCTTCTTGTGCACTAGTTTCCCATAGTACAAGAAATCTCTTAGTCCTCTAGATTTCCCACAATTTCCAATATTGTTTCCACTCTTATTCATTTTTCCTTCGCTTTGTTCATTCAAAACACTTCCTGATTTAGATCCATCTAAGATTTTCCTATGAACTAGCCAAAAGGGGTTATAGGGATCCTTATGACCCCTTTTGACTCATGGGTGATCCCACAATAATGGGTTCCACATTTTGACAAATTTTGACCCTAAAATCAATATTTTTGAAACAAACCTCATGTTTGAGTGACTATATCTCTAAAACTATGAATAATTTCAAGATGATATAAACTGGTGATTTTTAGAACTTGGTTCCTACTTTGTAACCATATTTTTTAATTTTAAAAAAAAATTATATATGTAAATTTTTTCTTCTCCTCTGAATAGTGGTACATATTAAAATTCAATATTTTTAAAGAGTGACAGTCCGCTTGACACACCTAACTTTTTTTTCTAGAAAAGATAATGAGGTAATTCTTTCGGTGTTGCATTTGTAACATCAATATCTAGATGATGCATTTAGTTTGATTCAGTTTGGTTGAATATTCTATAGTTTATAAAGTTTTGAAGTGATACCAATCGTAATTCAGACATATGTTTGTTTTGACACAGATAACTTGAACTTAATTTATGATAAATCTATTTTTATTTTTTTTAATAGAAAGCTATCTCAATAAGCTATTTCCTTGATATTTTTTGAAAGAAATTTGACTTAATTTACTAATTTTTTTGAAGTGTCAAAGTCAAATGATGTTCAACCTATAATGAACATATAATGAGTTAAACTCATATTTGAAAGTCTTAGTGAATAAAATATGTATTACAATTATAATCGTTGCAAAGCTTGCTTCGTGTAGCACAAATTGAATTTTTTAATTTTATAGTAGGAGATCATTCATTTTCAATTTTTGGTGTCAAAAGAACCAAAAAAAAATCAGAAAAATGGGTCAAAATTTTGTAATTTCCTATGTTAGCACGAACATAGTGTTCACATGAATATAGCAAGGGTGTTCATGCGAACACGTGTTTGCACAAACATGTAGCCCAAATTTTTCTAATTGTCCAAAATTCAATTAAACATGTTCACTCAAACATGTTTAATTAATGATGTTCGCGTGAATATGCAAAAAAAAAAAAAAAAAATGCTGATGTCACCTGTAGACAGGTCAATTTTAAAATAGTGAAGCCGTATTATGACATTTTTATATAGTTATTGCACAAAATTTATCTTGAGGAAAGGGGTAATTTTTTATTATTTATGATTTTATAATGGGAAACAAGAAAGGGAGGCAAAACAAATATGCAACGAAGAGATCGGATGAAGTAGAACAAAGAAATCTTCAAAAGACTATGGTACGTTATCATCGAATTAAACAAGGTATGTAATTATATTTATTAAATTTTTTTGTAGTTTTGAATTTAATTATGTTTCAATCTAATTTTTTTCTAATTTGATTTATTTATAAATTTTTTGTAGAAAATCAACAAGGTGAAGGAAATGTTGAAGAAGGCTCAACAGAAGTAGAAGTGCATATTGGAGAAAGGTTAGGAACACTCCCTATAGAATCTCAAACACTAAATGTTGAAGAAGGTTCAAGATCACTCCCTACAGAGGTTCAAATAACAGAAGTCAGAGAAGGGTCGAAATCTTTCCCTGTAGAATCTCAAACAATGAATGTTGGAGAAGTCTCAAGATTGCTCCCTGTAGAAATTCTAGTAACAAAAGTCAGAGAAAGGTCAGGATCAGGTGTAGGAACTGGTATGGATGAACTCCTAAATATTTCCCAATCTATAAAGAATGGTATTTCTCATAAAAAATTAGATCATTTACTTAAAATGAATGTGGATAAATTGAGAAGACTTGTAGCTACTATTCAACCCTTAAGTTTGTCTAAGAAAAAGTCAATGAATAAGAAGATAAGAGAAATTATGACTCAATTTGATAACACTGAAACACTTGAACAAGCTCAGTTGCTTTCACTTTTTCTTACACAAAAGAAGTTGCAAGAATCATTAAAATTGTTAGGTGTAGACACAACATCAAAGAAGAGAAGATTTTCTAGCGTGGAAACTGACGTGATTGAGAATGTTAAACAAGGTTTGAGAAACATAGGAAAGCACTCTTGAACTAAAGATAAGTTTTTTGTGAGAAAAGTGATGTTGATGTTTGTTGTAAACAAGAATATGACCCAAAATAGACAAATATCTTCAATTTC